>OX359282.1:32983220-33583220 GCA_947179155.2 Hedera helix | reverse complement strand
TTAAAATAATGACTAAAAGAAAATTTCAAAATAATGCAAAATCCAAAAATTTAACATATTTATTAATCTTACTTATTCAAGACCCTTCGTGTGTGTGTGAATCCAAATGCATCAAACTAGCAAAGAAAACTTAGATCCGCTCACATAATTAAACGTCTCATAAAAGATATCAAAAATGGTTAATTTAACAACAAAACTCTATAGTCTTATTTTTTACATCACTTTCCACTAATATAGACAAATATAACTAGAAGATCAAAAGGTTTTTAATCTCGATAAACTCACTAGGACTATTAATATCAATTTTTTCAAGTATTTTCTTTCATTTTTTCTTCTTTTAAATGGGTGCATTTTATGCTCCATCCCATTCATTTTTCTTGATTTTTTCTCTTCATCGGTGAGTGCGTTTTACGCTCCATCTCACTTTTTCATGTGTTTATGGGTGAGTGCGTTTTACGCTCCATCTCAACCCACCACATAATTTTTTTTTTCCAATAATAATCCTAGAAAAATTACCTAAATCATCTCCTCCAAATTATATTTTGCCTTATATTTCACTTTAAATAATGATCAAATAAGATATAGAGTTCAAAAATATCTTTCATAAGCATTTAACCATTTAAACTTTCTCTTAATTAAAACTAGCTCAACCAAATGGATATAAGTGCATAAAAATTAAAGGGATCTCAACTAAAGTAATAACCAATAAATAGTCAAAAATTCAAACTAAGCAAAAATTTATCATTTTTTCAAGAGTTATTAAAATAAAAACCAAAATTTTATCATTGGCTAAAAATTTAAAATTCAATTAACTCATTGCTCAAGTGACTCATCATAAAAATAAAATAAAAAACTACCCCATTTTCGTAGGAAACACGGTTACACTTAGCATGTGTAACAAGCCTTTAAACCCCAAGGTTACCCCAAGTGAACGAGTTTTGTCTCGTGAGGGTTTGCAGTGAATTTACCCACAAAATTCCAAAATTTTCAAAAAATTTTTAAAAATACCCTAAAAATAAAATAAAAAGTTTAAAAATAAAATAATTATTGTTTTTCAAATTTCCTAAAAATAAAACAAATATCCTAAATCCCTTCCCCCACACTTAAAATTTACATTGTCCCCAATGTAAACTATAATGCAAAGAAATAGGCATAAATAACTATAAAAAGAAAAAAAAAAAAAAAGAAATGCAAATCTGATTTCTTGGGTTGCCTCCCAAACAGCGCCTTTATTTATTGTCATTGGCTCGACTCAGTCCATCCTTCTCAATCCAAATAAATTGGTTCTGCTAACTCCACAACCCCAATATTCTCGACTTGAAAACCTGGAAGAAAATGTTTAAGTCGATGTCCATTCACCTTGAAGACTTTTCCTGTTTTTGGGCTTTGAAGCTCAACTGCACCATGAGTAAAGACATTAGTAATAACAAAAGGACCAACCCAACGAGAACGCAACTTACCAGGAAATAACTTAAGCCGTGAGTGATAAAGTAAAACTTTTTGTCCAACAGCAAAGGTCTTCCTAGAAATTCTCTTGTCATGAAAGGCCTTCGTCTTTTCCTTGTAAATCTTAGAGCTCTCATATGCCTCATTTCTTAATTCCTCTAACTCTTGTAATTGCAATTTCCTGTGACCTCCCGCTTCTTCCATGTCCAAGTTACATTGTTTGACAGCCCAAAAAGCTTTGTGCTCCAATTCCACAGGCAAATGACAAGGTTTACCAAATACCAGCCTATAGGGTGACATACCTATAGGAGTCTTATAAGTAGTCCTATAAGCCCAAAGTGCATCTTCTAACCTTAGACTCCAATCCTTCCTATTTGGTTTGACTATTTTCTCCATAATGGATTTGATTTCACGGTTGGACACTTCAGCCTGGCCATTACTTTGTGGATGATAGGATGTAGAAACCTTATGCATCACATTATATTTCTTGAACAATGCTTCTAACATCCTATTGCAAAAATGCGTTCCTCTATCACTGATGATTGCCCTTGGAGTACCAAACCTGACAAATATGTTAGACTTCACAAAATCTGCAACAACTTTAGAATCATCAGTGCGAGTGGCTTTAGCTTCCACCCATTTGGAAACATAATCAACAGCCAAAAGAATATAAATATTACCAAAAGAAACAGGAAATGGTCCCATAAAATCAATACCCCACACATCAAATATTTCAACAATTAGAATAGGAGTTTGTGGCATTTGATTTCGACTTGAGATATTACCTGTTCTTTGACAATTTTCACATGATTTACAAAACATATAAGAGTCTTTAAAAATAGTCGGCCAATAGAAACCACATTCTAAAACCTTATGAGCTGTTCTTTTAGGGCCAAAATGTCCTCCACAAGCATACGAGTGACAAAAAGTTAGGATGGACAAGAAATCACTATTAGGCACACATCGTCTAACTATCTGGTCAGCACAAAATTTCCACAGATATGGGTCATCCCATACATAATATTTGACCTCACTCTTAAGCTTTTCTTTTTGAAATTTAGAAAATTCGCTTGGAAAATAGGCACTCACTAAATAATTGACAATATTAGCATACCAAGGTGCAGCTGTATCAAGGGAAAACAAATGCTCATCTGGAAAAGAATCCTGCAGTGGTAGTGCTTCCTCGTTTTGAATCAGCCTACTTAAGTGATCCGCCACCAAGTTGTCCGCTCCCTTCTTGTCTCTAATTTCCAAATTAAATTCTTGTAAGAGCAGAATCCATCTTATGATCCTAGGTTTAGATTCTTTCTTGGTGAGCAGATACCTGAGAGCAGCATGGTCAGAATAAACTACAACTTTAGTACCAAGTAAATAAGATCTAAACTTGTCTAAAGCAAAAACAACAGACAGTAATTCTTTTTCAGTGGTAGAGTAGTTAATCTGAGCAGCATTCAAAGTTCTAGAAGCATAATAAATGGCATGAACAGCTTTATCAATTCTTTGGCCCAAGACGGCCCCTACTGCATAGTTGCTTGCATCACACATGATTTCAAAAGGTAACTTCCAATTTGGTGGTTGAATGACTGGCGCTGAGGTCAATAGTTTCTTCAATTTGTCGAACGCCTCCTTGCACTCATCATTAAAATGAAATTCCACATCTTTTTGTAGCAACTTACACAATGGCAACGCTATCTGTGAGAAGTCCTTGATAAATCTGCGATAGAAACCTGCATGACCAAGAAAAGAACGAATTTCCCGCACACTTGCGGGGTAAGGCAAAGCGGTAACAATTTCTATCTTAGCTTTATCTACTTCTAATCCTTTAGCTGAAACTACATGTCCAAGTACTATACCTTGTTCTACCATAAAATGACACTTTTCCCAATTTAGAACGAGATTAGTTTCTAAGCATCTATCTAACACACGTGTCAAATTATCTAAGCATGCCTCCAAAGTATCACCATGAATTGTGAAATCATCCATAAATACCTCAATACAGTTCTCAATAAGATCAGAAAATATACTTACCATGCATCTTTGAAAAGTACCTGGTGCATTGCAGAGTCCGAAAGACATCCTACGGTATGCAAATGTACCGAATGGGCATGTGAAGGTGGTTTTTTCTTGATCTTCCGGTGCAATCACAATTTGGTTATAACCTGAAAAACCATCTAGAAAACAATAATAAGTATGACCCGCTAGTCTTTCTAACATCTGATCAATAAAGGGGAGAGGAAAATGATCTTTTCTAGTTACAGCATTCAATTTTCGATAATCAATACATACTCTCCACCCTGTTTGCTTACGAGTAGGCACTAACTCATTATTTTCATTCTGAATGACAGTTATACCAGATTTCTTTGGAACTACCTGTACTGGACTCACCCATCGACTGTCTGAAATAGGGTAGATAATACCTGCATCCAATAATTTGATAATCTCTTTCTTCACCACCTCCATCATGGGTGGATTCAATCTCCTTTGAGCCTCTCTTGTCGACTTAGCTCCATCTTCCAAAAGAATTCGATGCGTGCACACAGCCGGACTTATACCCTTAATATCCGCAATTGTCCAACCAAAGACTGTGATGTGGTCCCTCAAAACTCTAAGTAATTTGTCCTCTTGAACTTTGGTAAGATTGTTGGCAATGATTACTGGCAGTGTGTCTTCCCTTCCTAAATATGCATACTTCAGGTGGGTTGGCAATGGCTTTAATTCCACAGTGGGAGCCTGCACAATGGAAGGTAACAATTTTTGATGAGTCACAGGTAATTGAATAAACGAGACAGCATACTTATCTGAAATCTTTGGTAAAGAATGTATTGCAGCTATTGTGTCCTTTAATTCTGAAGTTTGTTCAATCTCTTCTTCTTGTTCTAGCTCCAAACTATCTGCGATAGCAACCTCCAAAGTTTCCTTATGTAATTGGTTGAAGGATTTCTGCACCAAAGAATCAATGATATTAATAGCAAAAACAGAATTAACATCACTAGGGTACCTCATGGCCTCGTAAATATTGAACTGAATCTTTTCGCCGTCGAACTCCATGGTCAAGGTCCCATTATGCACATCAATCATTGTTCTCGCTGTTTTTAGAAATGGTCTCCCTAACAGTATATGAGCAGGGTTTGGAGATGTATCATCCTCCATATCCACAATATAAAAATCTGCAGGAAATATAAGCTCATTGACCTGCACCAACACATCCTCAATCACCCCTCTAGGGTAAGTATTAGTACGGTCAGCCAATTGAATAATAACACCGGTATTCTTTAAAGGTCCTAGATTTAAAGAAGCGTAAATAGACAATGGCATAACGTTAATTGACGCTCCTAAATCTAACATAGCCTTTTCAAATCTGGTATTACCTATCTTGCAGGGAATTGTGAACATACCTGGATCCTTACATTTAGGGGGCATTTTTCTTTGAAGGACTGCAGATACATTTTCTCCAACAGACACTTTTTCATCGTCTTTTAATTTCCTCTTATTAGTGCACAATTCTTTCAAAAATTTGGCGTACCTTGGAACTTGCTTGATTGCGTCTAATAGAGGAATATTCACCTCTACCTTCCTGAAGGTCTCTAGAATCTCCTTCTCTTGCTCATCCTTCTTTGAAGTTCTACGAGTCCTGGGAGGAAAAGGTAAAGGATTAGACTTAAGTTGAATAGGAGGGTTAGGGATTACCTTTGAAATTTCTGCTTCTTCCTTAGCCGTATCCTCATCAAATTTAACAGTAGCCCTTGGTGTGTCCAACTGCGTTCCACTCCTTAATGTAATAGCACTTGCATTTTCTCTAGGATTTATAACGGTTTGTGAAGGTAACTTTCCTGAGCCTTGAGAATCCAATCGACCAACGGTTGTAGCCAACTGACTTATCTGACTCTCTAGATTGTGAATGGAAGCCCTTGTATCTTGTTGAAACTGTTGGGTTTGGTTCATAAAGGCTTTGAACATATCCTCCAAAGATGTCCCAGAATTTGCAGGTGTTACTTGTCGAGGTGGGTACTGTTGTTGAGCTGGTTGGAAACCTTGCTGTCTATTCGGAAAGGCATTTTGTTGCGGTGGTCTATTTCCTCCATAGCTCAGATTAGGATGATCTCGCCATCCTGGATTGTACGTGTTGGCATACGGATCATATCGGCGTTGAGGTTGTCCTTGAAAATTACCCACTGCATTGGCTTGTTGCATACTGTCATCATCTTGCAATGTTGGACAAGTGTCTGTAGTATGATCTGTCAGCAAGCAAATCCCACAAGCTTTTGCAGTTGGCATATTTCCTGTAGTCATCTGACGAACCATAGCAGTCAAGTCTGAGATTTGTCGTTCCATATTGCTTGAACCAACCTCATTCACCCTCTTTTGTGCATGGTCAATCCTAGTTCCATACTGCTGTGAATTAGCTGCCATATTTGCAATTAAATTCTTCGCAGCCTCTGGAGTCTTATCGACTAATGCTCCTCCACTTGCAGCATCGAGCATACTCCTATCCATTGGTAGCAATCCCTCATAGAAGTACTGAATGAGGTGTTGATCATCAATTTGGTGTGGCGGACAACTCGAGCATAACTTCTTGAATCTTTCCCAATACTCGTAAAGAGTTTCTCCACTGAACTGTGTGATTGCGCATATCTCCTTCCTTATGTTGGCGACTCTTGAAGCAGGAAAATACTTCTCCAAGAATAGCCTTTTCATATCATTCCACGATTGTATCGAACCGGATGGAAGATAATACAACCAATCCTTTGCTAAGTCTGCCAAGGAGAATGGGAATGCTCGAAGCTTAATCTGCTCTTCGGTTACTCCTTGTGGCTTTATGGTAGAGCATACCACATGGAACTCTTTTAGATGCTTGTATGGATCTTCACCTGTAAGACCACGGAAGGTAGGCAAAAGATGGATTAGTCCAGATTTAAGTTCAAAAGCCACATCTAAATTAGGATACTCTATGCATAATGGTTGTTGGTGTAAATTAGTAGTAGACAACTCCCTCATAGTCCTATTATTAGGGCCAGCCATTTTTTGTTCTTCAGAATCACTTGATGAACTATTTGACAGTAGTTCAAGTGCTACGTTGAGGCCTGGTGATGGAACAAAAACTTCGTCTAAGTCTGCGGTTGTTCTTCTAAATTGACGAGTCTCTTTCCTTATCCTTTTTGCAGTCTTCTCTATTTCTGGATCAAAATTCAATTCACTAGATTGAGAGGATCGAGTCATACACTACAAAGAAAACAAAGAATAAATAAAAACAATTAAACACTCCCCGGCAACGGCGCCAAAATTTGGTGGCTGTCGTTAACACTCTAAAATTAATCCTTACTTTTAATCACAAACTCAGTATAATAGCAAGTAAGGGTCGAACCCACAGAGAGTGATATTGCTTCAATAAATTCTAATATTTTCTATTCTAATTAACAATAAATAAATAAGGGGATTTTTTTGAATTAACTATAAGTAACTAAATAAACAAAAATAAATTAATAAGATTAATCAATAAATTAAAATATTCAGTTCTTCAGTTCATTCTCACCCTTACAATTAATTAGATCAATCAATCAATATATATTTATATCCTCGCATGAAACTAATAATCTTAGGTAACAATAAGCTCTGCTACCTGTAATTCCCCTTAATTTTAATCTAACAAAATATGTTCTTTATTAGATTCTAACCATTATATAACCTAGAACAAGCTCTCTAAATTTAATATAATGGAAGCATTAATCACAAGGAAATTAGATTATTCTAAGCAACAACCTCATAAGCTCGGATTATTTAACTCATATCATGATAACCATAGCAATAAACTAAAGCTTGACCACAATCATTTATCACTATTTACTACCAACAATTAGGAACAATATCAATTACACGTAATATAATTCCTAAATCTAGCAATTGATAATAATTTGATCAATCTAATGAGCTCCAATCAAACCAACCAAATTTAATATCAAAAAACAATTAAAACAGATTATCATAAATAATTTCATACGAGGAAGAATAAATAATATTACTGAATTAATTTATCCATTAATTGTATTTAGGTTTGAAATCCCCTAGAACTGAATAAATAAAAATTAGCCAAACATAATAATAATAATAATAATAATAATAATAATATTAATATGCAAAAGAATTGAGAGAGATATGATACACCTTAGAGAGAGAAAAAGCTCCTAATTATCTTTAATAATCTGCTGAAAAATTATATGAAAACTGAAAACATGAGTCTCCTAATATATTTATAGAAATACAATAATAATCCTAAGCTAATGTGGAAAAGAAATCCAATTTGGAATCAAATTAATGCTCAAAATCCCGAAAATCCTGATCTGGCACCAAAACCGCGTAGCCAAACAAGCCTCCGCTACAGTGGACCAAAAACGCGCTGACAGCTGGCCTTCTCTCTTCCGCGTCGCTGACGTCAGCACGTTCCTCCGCGCATTGCGCGGAGGCTTTCTGCAACGGAGGAAAACGGCGTCGTTTCTTGTCCCCGCGTGCACTGCTTTGTCCTCTTCTCCGCGCATTGCGCGGACTGTTACCGTTATTCGCCAAACGGCGTCGTTTGGTTCTGCCGTGCTGATAGCCAATACGCGCGCATGGCGCGGTCACCCGTAGGAAATTACCATAATGCCACTTAAGTTTGCAGAATTTGCAGATTTGCCCCCAAGCTTATTTTCCTTCAAAATAAAATAATTAAAAATAAATAAAAATAATATAAAAATACTAAAAATAATAAAAACACATAAAATTGCATAAATTATATAAAATGACCTAAAACACTAAAAATACTTAAAAACTCACAATTAATTAAGCCTAAAAATACCTAATAAATAGGAATAAAATCCTACTTATCACATTCCATTTCATTCTAACCAACCAAACATAAGGGTTAAATAACTTTTTCTTTATTGAATTGGACCTAATTTACATATGTATAATTTAATTATTTTTTTTAATAAAGTAGAATTTTTTTTACAAAATTTAAATTTTAAGTTTATGACTGTTAAAATTTAAAACATTGCTTACATGACTGTCTACAGGAACAATTTAATATATAAAATATGAGGTGACACATGGAATTTAACTAATTTATACATTCAAAAAATAAAAAAAGCTCTTTTGCCTCAGCTTCTTCCTGACAAATCTACACTCTCAGCTTCAAACCCTCATCTCTTACTAATATTATTAACCATTTAATAATATTTTAATCATTTATTAATATTATTAACCATGCAATGATATTTTAATCATTTACAAATGTTATTAATCATTTAACAATATTTTAATCACATACTAATATTATTCACCATTTAATAATATTTTAATACTTTTCAAAAATAATACTAATAGTTAACTTTTTAATTGTTAACCCTTAGTCTTTATTTTAAACATTTAGCTACCATTTAGTCACTAATAGACTTTATATATATTGGTTTAGTATTCAAACACATTCATTTTACACTTATTTCAACTTAAATTTTCACAAAAAATTCGACCCGACCAGGACAGCAAAAACATATTTTTGGTAGTGTGTTTGATCGCTGCGACGATAGTACAAAAATCAGAAACCCTAATTTGTGATTTGTGGACTACCCGACCATTCTTCACTCAAACTGTCATAACTTTTTTCATTTCAAAATATTTTGGGGGTGATTTTTGAGTCAATTCTCATTAGAATTTTCCCATTTACAACTTCTCTTTAATTATATCACAAATTCAAATTCCAAACGGAAGTAGGCTTAAAATCCCTTACAAAGACATAATGAAAATTAGCTTCATAAATCCTTGATTCGATTGGTTCAAACATGATGCTACAAGCATTATTTGCTAGACTATCATGTTTTATGACTCTACATACATCATATACATATCATACATCATATATAACCTTTCTAGTTCAAACATTTAACAACATAAAATAAAACGATCAAGGTTAAGAAAACTTTTAACTTTATAAGTAATCTTCTTCTTGCTAGAGCTTTGCTAGGACTCCTCATCTTTCTTTTTCTTCAACTCAAAATGACCAACACTCTTGATAATTCTCTTAAACTCTCTCAAGCTCACAAGCTCTCTAGCTATTTTTCTCTCTATATTTGGTGTAGACAACCAACAAATGATCAAACTCCTGCCAAAAAACTAATGAGCTCTATTTATAGACATTTTATCTCTTCACTTATACATACTTACAATATGTATATCTATACAATTTGACCAACATTACTTGTAACAATCAAAACTTAGTTTGATTTAAGGAAATAAACTTGGTTAATTGACTACAAAGTGACTTTTATCAAGCTTAAGTCCAGGCTTCATTTTTAGTGCAAATAAAACAGCAAGCAACACAAAATCTACACTCTTTTCACCAAGTGGGCCCCAAAATTCAGCCCTAGCATTTATTTTCACCAATTTGCATTCTTTTATTATTTTATTAGTTGTATATATATATATATATATATACCAACACCTATATATATAATACTTGCATTTTTCTCATATTTGACCATTTTTTGACTTTTAAAATGTCACCCATCAACCTGACTAAAAGTAACATAGACGGTGAAGTGCAAAATAAGCAACATATTACCAACACTTAACCTACATGTGGTTAACTCTCTAACTCTCCATAAGACCTAGGGTTAAAGTACTACACTTAACCTTGGTCACTTAAATGCCCAACCTTAATTAAAACTTATCTTATTTATATATTTACATATTTATATATCTTCCAACAATTAACACAATGTGGTTAACTCTCTACATTCAAATGACCTAGGTTAATCCACACATTCAACCATGGTCCAAACTTATCATAATAATATATATACTTATTTTATCATTTTCCACTAATTAACACAAGTAAGGTTAATTCTCTACAATCAATTATACATATATATTCAATATATTTATATATTTACTAACACTTAACTCTAGCATTGGTTAAGGTTTTATTTTTATTACCACTTAGGGTTAACAACTAACCCAACAATGATTAGTTCTCTACAAACATAAATTTAGGGAATTGACCATCTTGATTAACTAGGGTTGGTGAACCACCCCATGGTTGAATGTAAGCAACAAAAGCAAAACACCAACATCTTTTTATATATACATATGTACAATACTTGTAATTTTATTACATATAGATTGTATATCTATACTTACATCAATAAACTCAAGCGTAGTTAACTTTAGTTATTCATGACATAGGGTTACTATATTAACCCAATTTTGGTCAACTCTCTCTCTCTCTCTCTCTCTCTATATATATATATATATATATATATATATATATATATATATATATATATTAATACATCTTCCAACAATTAACTCATGTAAGATTATTCTCTTCTAACAACTAACCCAATATGAAACTATCAAACTCACCTGAGTTAATATTCATCCATCATGAATATATATAATTATGTAGCTACACATTTTGCTAGTAACTAACTGATACATAGTTAAAGTTTTAACTTATTTACTGTCTAGGGTTACTCAATTAACTCATCCATGGTTAATTCTCATCATCACATTCATTCACCTAACAATTAATCAATGTTTAGTTAATGTCATCTTTTGCCTACCAACTAGGGTTATTCAATTAACTCTACATTAGTTAATTCTTTACACTTACCAAAACTTAAAATTTTTCAAAACATTGACCATCTAGTTGACTTTTAAATGTTTGGGCTACTTAACTTATTTCTATTGGGCTCTTCATTTAAATTATTTGGGCTTATTATTTAATTACTCACCTTCGTGCAAGTATTCACATATTAGGCTAACATATATAATCTTTTTGGGTTAGTCCACTAGTATATAATTAAATTACTTGGAGCATTCATAAAGTTTAATTCATAAATTTATTTGGATTTCTCTATAATTACCAACAAGACTTAAAAGAAGATGTGACATTTCGCGGCTCCACTTGTCTTTCTTTTATTTACGAAAATGCCATAAAAAAATCTTTAAAACGACGTCATTTTGATAAAAATATATTACTTAAGGAGGTATGTTATTAAGAGATATGCTTTTGAACCAACCTCATTCATATATATATATATATATATATATATATATATATATATATATATATCAATCAGCTTACCGAAACTAGAAAGAGAATTTTGAACTCCACAAAAAGAAACGATCAATATCCTTCAAATTAGAAGCATACGGGAGGTTTAAGAAGATGAAAATGCACATATTTGGGGGGAAGAGAAGGGTTTTTTCCGTTCAATTGCAGCAAAATAAAAGCGCCAATATAATATTGAACACCATGTATAGTTTGAACGATGCTGTCTTGTACTTCAGTACAGTCTAGTGGTCCATCCTTAGAAATTAATGCCTCCATTCTAAAAGTTAAAATAAAATAAAACAAAGTATATTTTTTTAATTTGTTGGATTCAATTTACAAACCTCTTGTTTCCAAGTATTAAACCTTAATTGTGGCCTATTGCATCGAAGAAAAGGAATATGAAGGCATAGCCCTTCTTTCTATGTATGGCGACGAAGATGACGAAATGGAAGAACCTTGATGCCGAACCCGAACCTGATAATCCCAAAAATGAGACCGAAGAAGACGACCTTGATGCCGAACCCGAACATGATAATCCCAAAAATGACACCGTCAATGAAACGGAATATGAATCAGAAGCCACTATTAACAGTGATAGAATTTCGAATTTTGAATCTTCTTTTGCTAATGAAAATATTGCCAGTAACACTCCTTCAATTTTTGCTGGCAGTTCTACCCCCTACGCTCCTTAGTAGCTCAACACCCCGACCAATTCAGTCGGATTCTGGACGAAGTAGAACGGAGAGGCTAACTATTGGTTACCGGCAATGGCGCTGGTATGAGGGTCCTCTATACGGCTATACCCATGTTAATTTCTTCTTTAGTTTCCGATCTGTGGTGGTGTTCTTTGAATAATAGAGTTTGTGGAGAAGAAAAGTGAAAATGGAGATGAGGGTTTGAAGGTGTGAGCGTAGATTTGTCAGGAAGATGAGGAGTATTTAGAAAAAAAAATTAAAAAGTGAAGAGAATTATTATTTTTTGGAATGTATAAATTAGTTAAATTTTATGTAATATAATACGTCATATTTTATATGTTAAATTATTTATATAAATAATACGTTAAATTTTAACAGTTAAAAATTCTTGTAATTTTTTTTTCAATTCAACAATACTATTATAAAAAATAATAATTTAATGATATATATAAAAATTGAAATTCAATGAAAAAAAGTGATTAAACCACCCTCAAACATAGCATATTAGAATGGAAATCAAGTGACTAAGTGAGAGCATGAAGAATTTCCCAAGCCTCCGTTCAACGTATATACAAGCGAATTCGCTAGACCTAAAATAAAGTCAATTTCAACGGAGAATCTCAGCTTATATCAAATGTACACGGTGGTGGTAAAATACTCGAGCTTGAGAAATGATGAAGAATACAAACAATAAATATTAGTAAAACACAACCTGAGCACCACAAAAATGCTTATGGTAAAAATGTTTGAATAACAAATATTTTAGTCAAACTAACTGATTGAGCTCTACATATATCCAGATGAACAGAAGAGGCAATTCAACATATTTGTGATTTCTATTTACAAGTGAGCGTATTATAAGGTATAGATGCGACGATTTACAAGTAAACTATAACATTTAAATTCTACGAGAGTATTTGTTGATTGATAAATAAAGTTGTCTTAATGCCCTCGTAGATAAACTTGCATCTATGGATCAAACTAACGTTATTTAAATTGTCTGTGTTACGGAATACGATAAATGTAGATTTATTCAAATTACTTAGTTGGTATGAAATATATTTATTTAAAATGTGATACGCTGAAAATAACTTTTCAAAAAGATATAGTTAAAATTAGTTGAATTATGTACATTCTTAACCGGATCACACTATGTCATCGCTTACTTGATACCCACAATTAATATGCTCATTTGACTACATTAATTGATATTCTTTTTAAAAAAATTATATATTAGGATTTTTAATAGAGTTTTATAGGTTTACTTGTTATACTTTATATATATATATATATATATATATATATATATATATATATATATATACTTTGTTATATATCATCGATATTTTACATGATTGTAGATAGTTGATGTTACACTTCCATTTTATTTGATCTTAGTCATTGGTTATATGGCCCAACAAATATGTAAAGAGGATATTCTTCATTATAAATCTATAAACAAGTTGTAATCATAATTATGGATAGAAGTTTAAGTGTATAGGGGAGAAAATTTGAATGACTACTGCAGAATGAAAGTGTAACATGTTTTGAAACGTTCATACCAAAATACAATTATCTAGTAATAGCTGTTTTGCCGGTACTGAGTTACTCATCTTATGTGTAAAAAATTACTAAAAATGATTAGAATTGTTGAGATTTTAGAGAACATTATTCACCGTTAAGACAACTAAATTAAAGTGTTTGCTTGATAATATGCCCACGGTAATCTTGATAGGGCTAAGGCTGGATTAGTAATCTTGATAGGGCTAAGGTTGGATTATTTAAAAAGTTTTAGTTTACTCCTCTTTCCTTCTTTTCTCTACGGATTCAAATTTGGCTATGAAGGATTGAGCACTACAGATAAATGCTGCAGTATCAGCTGTTAATAGAAAGACTAGTATCAAAGAGTTCTAAGTAGTAGTCATATTAAATAATCACGGAATTGTTCAGTGGCAGCAAATCTAATTGGAACTTCTCATCTTCCCTTCTTTTATCTACGGATTCAAATTTGGCACAAATGCGAAAGACTAGTATCAAAGAGTTCTAAGTAGTAGTCATATTAAATGATCACGGAATTGTTCACTGCCAGCAAATCTAATTGGAACTAGTCAGTATGCACCTTAAATACATATGTGATCATCTTTTGACAATTCACGATTTGATTATATTCTCATTTTTTTGGGTTTGATTATTATTATCTTTTTTGGGAGCATCTCAAATATGTATTCGTGGATTATGACATTTATTAATTGAATTGTAAGCTCGTTATTATGTTTCCCTCGATTAAACATTCTTCCAAGGAAAAGACATTTAAATACAGTTTTTTTTTTAATAATTACATAACTTTACTGGAAGGCAAAGAGTGCCCAATCATTACTACACAGACTATAATATCATCTTATATGAATTGTATCAACCAGCAAGCCGTGGTATTATTGTTACAACTTGGGTAAACTTGAGATATAACTTGTATAGCTCACATATAACATGTATAACTTTGTTAATAATTAAAACAAATAAATGCTCAACCCTGATTCCCACACAACATATGTCCATGTTTTATTATCTGGAATCCACACTTGGGCGAGCCCCTTTTATAATCCCAAATTTATTGTCAAACTAAGGCATCAAGAGAAGCATCGATCATCTACATTAGCAAACTCTTTAATCAAGTTTTTGGATGAAGGTAGTCCTGCAACTAACTCCTCTTCAATGCCACACTCATTAGTTCCTCTTCGGATTTTGAAGTATCCATCCTATAATCCAAAATATTTGACGATTCAGATTTTGAAGTATCCTTCCTATAATCCAAAATATTTGACGTTTCAATAAAGCTTCGCTTTATATTTTAGCTTTAATTGAGCCAAAAGAGAAAATTTAAGATACAAAAAAACTTACATCACCCCAGCTTCGATTCCACTGATTTGCAAGAAGCTGCACGCAGTAGCAGAAAATGATGTTACCATATTGTAAGGGAAATGCAGAAGCTAAGAAGCAGAATCGGTGGTTCCCCATCCAATTAGCTTTACAGCATGAGCTCCCTTGACGCTGCTTGTCACGTGCTTATAAACTCCTGACTTGTAATGAGCGAAAACCTTGTGAACAAATTAAAGATTCCAATGATAATACATTAGATGGAACCCAAACATAATATAAGACAAGACTGAATATCTATGTACCCCAGTGGTTAAGACTTTGTGTGTAATGCGACTAAGTACCCCTATTATATAGTTATTTAGTAAGGAAGCAAGGTCCACCACCATCTAATAGCAATAAGCCGCATAATTAATTTAGGAGAAAATCAAGGAATTTAAATTGTATTAGCAGATCCAAAAACCCAATATGATTAATTAAACAGTTCTATCCTTGTAAATGATAATTACACGGTCTTTCAATGAAATTCAAACTCTTTGATTTTTCTCTAAAATTACCTAGTGGCATATTGCTGCTAGATGGTGTGAAATAATAGTTTTAAAGGCAGTCCTTATATAATTTATTCACATAAATAAAACCCCTAAACTTTTTGTTGTTGTTGAAATATAAACAGAACTCCTGTACAGTTAGTAAAAAGAAACATACCATATAAGTTTTAATAATAGTATACTAAATATTCACTTTCAAAGTAGAAAAGTTCAGTCACTTCTTAGTTATACCATTGTCATATTATTGGCAAAGAACCACCCGCCCCAACAACCAAGCACGCACAGAAAAAACTCAAACCATCAAAGACCCACTCAGTTAAATTGTAAATGAAAATTGAAGTTGCTGTCAAACTCGACTAATATAGTTTTACCTCGTATAAAGCGAAAGAGACCTCAACAGGTCCATTTTTATAAACTTCAGCCATGATATTTGAGGGATCTGAATGGACTTTATAGGCACTGGCACTATAGTGTTTTGACTGCTTCCAAAGCAGGTTGCCATCCGTGCACTTTCTGTTACACTTGGGCGTGGGATATGCAGGTTCACAACCGGGGTGTGACCATCCAGTTTGATCGAAGTATGGGTCACACTTCAGGAGAAAAATCATTCAGTATTCAGGAATATAATAATTGTCTTTTCAATTATAATTATAATCATGAATGTTTTTATAAAAGAATTACTTTTGCAAACACTAAACTGAATGTGAGATAATTTTACATTAATTAATAATAAGATTGTAATATATTTATATGGGGAATTTACAATTTTACATTAATTCACAATTTTACATTAATGTAAGATTATCAGTTAATGAGACTACTTTAAAAAAAATACCAAAAAAATAGCAAAAGGGACTGTAATTTAATTTAATTTATATTAATTAATTTCTGAATTCCACTCTCACTGCCTGTTGTACTCAAATATACCAGTTGCACTCATATTTTGAGACATCCTGAATTCCGGAATTATTCTCTATCTGTCAATGCTCAATGCCAGTCAAGTCATTAAAGAGTGAGTGCGAGAGAGGACAGTAATATGAAGAGAACAGAAATCTGCCCTTGTGGCTCATAATAGAAGCCTACTAGTTCCACTTGTAGCTGAGTCCTTGCGACTCATTGGTCTCTGGTACTGTCTACTTGACAGTTCCAACCTTGACATATTTGCTCACAAACTTGTATTCCAAAATTTTCTCACAAGTCTCGGTGCATAATTCAAGAATTGCATCTATTTTAGCTTAATCATTCTCATCTATTTTAGTGCGAGTAAATGATGCTAAAAACCAACGTGCTTATACTTATTTTTTGTTTTAACTAACTAAATACAAAATTTTCACATTAAATTTTAATGCTAAGAGAGAGAATTTATTTTTTCATCTATTTTAATGGTTTTTTTTTCTTCTTTACCCTCTATACATTTGGACTCCAGAAATTCATAAAAGCCAATTGAATAGCCCTAAAATGTCTGGTAGTACCTTCCTTGTCAAGCGTCACCATCTCCGACACGGGACATAATCCTCCATCGGTCTCCACCTCCTCCTCTTCCACATCATTATTCACATGAATCTGAACAAGACCCTCTTTGATTTTAGGCAGATCAGCCGATTCTTCCTCTGGCGAACAAATTTCTAGCGAAAGTGGCGGTTAATCGGTGAAATGGCGACAAACCATTCTGTCCCTCTTCTTACCTCCGTTGTTCTTCTTGGACTGCTCCACAATTTTTGTTTGAATGTTTTAATGTCCTGGCGAATGAGTTCGCGGCTAGGGGAAAAGTCCCATGTGAATTAATAACTGGTATGACGATCAAAATAGTGAGTGATGGTTGATGATGAGGATGATTTGTTGTTGTTTTTCCTACTATTTCCATTTCTATTGATGGGAGAAGAAGGATTAGTTGATTGAAGCCAAAACCTCCTGGTCTTCGAGGGTAAGTACTGACACAGTGACACCAAGGCTAAAATACCAATGGCGAGGGCCGATTTTCTTTTTTTCTTTTATTTTTATTATATATTTGAAATGTCAGATCAGATTTTTTTAACGGTCAAAATTAGTCAAAACTAACGGATGTTAAAAATTTGTGGAGAAACGATTTCTCTCGACTTTAAAATTTAATATGAAAATTTTATACTTAAGTTGTTTAAAGTAAAAAATTAAATACAAATTTGTTTATTTTTAACATTATTTACCCATTTAATGCAGCAACCTGAATTTGGGTTACTGGCAACTTATATTCACCCCGTTATGCCCTTTGGGCCTGTTCGGCAGCTCCTTATAAGTTGGTCAAACGAACTTATAAGGAGTTTTGAAGAAACAAGTGTTTGGCAACTACTTATTTTTTGTCTTATAAGTTAGATTATAAGTCAAAAAAAAAAAATAACATTTTGTTACTTATTTTAGAATGACTTATCAGTCAGTTTTTTTAAGTTGGTCAAAGCTTATGAATTGTCCATTATACCCCTCTTTTTCGTTGCTAAATTACATGTTTACCCATCCATTCTCTTTACCTCCAGCTCGCCGTTGATCATGTCTACGCCACTAGACTGCTAGTCAATTATTTCACCGTCTTCTTTGCAGAGCTTCACTTCACCCCTTACGTTTGATTCATGGGCGTTGGATTATGATCGTCGAAAATGACGTTGAGGAATTTGAAGTAGAAGCTATTTGCCGATTCTGAGTTTGGAAGTACTGAGAGAGAGAAT
The DNA here is from genome assembly GCA_947179155.2 of Hedera helix. Taxonomy (NCBI): domain Eukaryota; kingdom Viridiplantae; phylum Streptophyta; class Magnoliopsida; order Apiales; family Araliaceae; genus Hedera; species Hedera helix. Next base: position 33,564,874 of record OX359282.1, on the reverse strand, counting down.
GAATTTGAGATGACAGGGAGGGAAGTAGTGAGAGAGAGAGAGAGAGAGAGAGAGAGAGAGAAGGGAACAGGCGGGGAAGTGGGAAAGAAGATGAACAGGGGAAGGTGATGAATTGATGATGATGATGAACCGTGAACGGTGGGTGGGAGATGATTTTTGGGTTGTTAATTATTTTAAAGTTTATAGCCTTTTTCTTCTAATTTGATAAAAAAAAAAAATTAAAAAAAAATTAATGTCAACATAAATATATTTATAAAATTATTTATTTTACACATTATCTATCATCTTATCGTTGTTTAACTGTGGTTGACTTATAATTAATTTTAAAAACTGAAGGATGCACACCATATAATCAACCGCCTTCCCTTGTGCATTAAAATTAGTACTAGTATATTACTAATGATAATAATTGAAGTTAAAGCTACTTCTTATAAGTGTACTTTGGGCTTGGGCAAGTTTTCTTTTCTTTAATTTTTTTTTATAAAAAACATACACTTTTATATTTCAATTTTAAAAACTTGAAAATAACCAAAGAGATAATGATAATATCTAATGATAATAATTTTATTAATTAAAATTAAATAAATTCACGTTAATTTAAAATTTTACATGCTATCGTTTGATCTGATGAACCAAGTGTCAAACCCAGCAATAATAATGTTCTGATTTTACTCAACTTCTTATTTTCAAATAAATATAAAATTTATTTACTATTTTTTTTATTATTGAAATATTCATTTTTTTTGGACTGTGAAATAAATATTATTAATTTTAAAAAAATTTAACACCCTCAATTTTATAAATATTATTATCGAACTACATGAGACAGGGTTTCATTCTTTTCTATTCCGTTTCAAACTCACAAAAGTGTTGAAGTCAATGAAATTGTGGATAATTGTCATGATGTATGATATTGAATCAATTTATCTTTTTATTCATGTCCTTTTTAGTAATTTTTACATTAAATTTTAACTTATAAGTTATTGTCAGCCGAACACTTTTATAACTATTTTAACTTAATTTTTGACTTATCAGTCAAATTGAAGACGAACGCTTTTACTTATAAGTCGACTTATATTTTAACTTTAAGTTGACTTATATTTTAACTTTAATTCAGTTTAAAATAAGTCATTGCCGAACGAGCCCAAAGTGTGCAGCCAATATACCTAGAAAACACAACCTTTTTTTATTTTTTATTATTTTTTTTGTATACAAATCCATAACATGGTAAGGCATTCCATAGCTGTGATATGATACAAAACTATGGATGTGATGCAGCATTTATAACAACAAAATATAACAAACTTATTCAAGACGACATGGTTACATTAAAGCACTGTTGAACACTATCTCGTTGGAACAAAAAGAAGGAATTTGACTGCTGGGAAATAATTTAATTGGATCTTTAATTTGGTGTGGGTCAAAGGTTATTTAATTTTTGAAGGTGGGTTAGATTATTTTTATATATTATGATGGGTATAGACCGTTTGTCAACTTATTCAAGTATATTATTTAAGAGACGGATTGAGATAATTTGTATAATTATTTTAAATGTCTAGAAAAGTTGCAGAGAGGCGATTGATGGAAAAAATATATATATAAAGTCACCACAAGCGAGTTAGGTAAGGATTTTAACAGCACAAACACAAAATATCAAATATCAAGTATTATTTTGGCTTTCCATTGTGACGCTTTTCAACTTATACTTATTTTTACACCGAAACATCTCTAGACGGCCAAAACCGTCGCTTGATCTGTGGGGTGTTTAACGATTGTTTTAAGTATAGATAATCCACTGTTGGGTGATTTCAACGGGTAAACAAATTATGCGTCAACAGTAACCACTTCTGACCATATTTCCTATCTCCCTCTCTTAAAAACTCAACCCCATGTCCACCACCACCTTCTTCCCTATAATCTTACAAACTCAGAATCTCATATGCTAACACAACCCAAAAAAACATAACACCGTGATTCTTGAACTATATACAATGATCTTGTCAGTTGCACTATAATCAAAACATAATGGGTATATCTTTTCTTTATTTATTTTCTACCCATTTTACCCCAGCTCTATTAATTAACAAATGGAATTTTGGTGAAAGATATATTGAGTTGAAAACTTATTTCCAATGATGAATTAAAAATATTGTTCCCCAATCTCTCTTTTCTTCTCTCACTCTCACTAGTAAACATTAACCTTTAGATTTTGGTTTATTTCTTAAAATGCAGTCTGTTCTTCTTTATATATTTGAATAACATGACTATTTCAATTACACCTAATTTTTTTTTTTTTTTTTTTTTTTAAAGTTACAACGTGCTGTTTCTTTGGTTTTTGATATCTCACACGTTACTATATTTTAACGAAAAAGATTTATAAAATTTGGTCATCACTAGGGTATATGTAACTTGGTGTTCTCTAATTGTGAGAAATCTCTAGCGGGCTCTTGCGTGATAACGTTTCATTGGCTACGATATTGAGGACAACTTTTGGAAGCTTTTTAATTTTTATATATAAAAAATTTGGATGGAGTTAAAATATATTACCTATCAAAAAAAAAAAAAAAAAAAAAATCAGCCATCGAGTTTCCTAATAGTAGGAATTTCTTTTTGCTACCCTGCCTGCATGGTTAGATGCTATTTAAAACATAATTTTATAACTAGACTGTTTTTTTGGGTACAATATTGACTATGTTTTTATTTAAATAGGGAATATGACAATGACAAAAGTATCTTTTTGGATCAAATTGGTTTTTTTAGAAGTAACGATAAACACATTAAAAAAAGAATAAGTATAAATGCATAACATTCAAACATTATATTCATTTTAATTATTAAAAAATGGGACATGATATTAAAATCTGTGTCAACCCTCTATTTTTTAATAATTAAGATGAATATAATATTTAATTTTTTATTTAGATATTTTGTATGCAGACTTGTGCTTAAAAAAGAGAATAATACACGAATATTAATTTCAATTAAATCTTTCCATAACTTTATGCACGGATTATGTCCAACTGGCCTCTTCCTTTGACACTCTTGTTTTATTTACCTTACTTCAAGTTCATGAAATATTCATTAAAAAATAATTTTGTATACACTCACATGGATAAGAATACGTGAAAGAGGTTTCCTTTTTCAATTTCAAAAGGTCAACCAATTTTTGTTTTCTATCACGTGTGAATAGTGATGAGGTAAATGCCACAAATATAAAATTTAAAATTTAAAACTGATATGTATAATGTATTTGAAAACAACTAGGTTATGTTTATTTATAAAAATTATGCTTAAAATTAAATTATTTATATTAATTTAACACTATTTCGAATTATTTTATATCTTGAGAGGGGATTAATAGTCTTTCAAATAATCTTATGAACTATTTTTTTATCATTTTTAAGATTATTTATGAGAGATTATATAATCCCATGATGAATTTGGGATTAATAGTCCTCCTTCATTTTAAGTTATTAAATGGCTTTATGAAACTAATAGTCCAACATTGAGGAACTAATAATCCAACATTGAGGGATAGAATAATATAAAATAGTCAAATTCTAAATATAATTTTTATAAACAAACATAGCACTAATTCACAATAATATAGTTGCCTTAGAAACCGTTGCGATTGCTGAATGGCTGTGAGATTCAATTCAAGAAATTAGGTCCCTGACAATTGATTTTGTGACGTTCAACAGGAAACTGTTTTGTTTTATACAAATTTATACAAAAAATTGCTATGGAAACAAAGTTAATTATACGTCTTTATATATCTATAAAGCACTTGGATAGAGCACATGGAATTGATAAAATCGTTTCCTTCTAAATTTTGTTGTAGACAGCTTTGGTTGTTTGCCTGCTTGAGATGCTTATATATTCGAGATTAAGTTATTTGTCTTAATTTAATATTATTTCGGACTAATTAATCTTTTGACAAAAGATTATTAATTCTTTAATGTGAGATTATTAATCCCATAAAGTCATTTGATAGCTTAAAACGGGAGAACTATTAATTCACACTCATCATGAGATTATATAATCCCTCATAGATAATTTTAGGAGTGACAAAAAAGAATCTATAGGACTATTTAAAAGACAATTAATCCCTTATCATGAGATAAAATAGTCTGAAATAGTATTAAATTAGGACAAATAATCCAATCTCAAATATTTTTTTTGTAAATAAATATGACCCTAGGTAAACTAAATTACTAACCGAAGCCACACTAATTCTAGTGAGCATGAGCCTGTTTTTTTTTTTTTGTTGGAAAAAATAAGACCTACAGCTTCTCCAGGCATTGCTTCATAAACACAAAAGGCAGCTTCTAATCTTCTAAAACTTTTGAGAAGTTTATGGTTGTCTACAAAAATGATGGGGTGAAATATAACTATTTGTACTAATTTATTATCAATGCACACTATTTTATAACATGATTAGTCTGTTATTTAATATCTTCATGAATTATATTTTATCATTTTTAAGATCATTTGATAACTCAAAAAGAGATTATATAGTATCACATTAATTTTCATTTGATATTATAATCTATCATTAAATGACCTTAGACATAATAAAAAATAATCTATATAATTAAATAACAGATTAATCATCAGATAAACTAGTTTGTAGTGATAATAAATAGAATAAATACTAACGAGAGTACACAGAGAAGTTAGGGCTGCACAAATATGAAGTTCAGATGTTAAACAGGCTTAATTAACAATGTGTTTTAACTTGTCTAAAAACTGAATTTAGCTGAAAAGCATTTATATAAGATCAGTTTTTTAAATTTTTTATGAAGTTAACTGAAAACCTAAGGGAAGTAAATGACATGCACCGCTAGAACACTACACAAATACACCAGCCTGTTTTATTTAGATATAACTAACTACTAAAAGACTATCAATTCCATGTGCTTGACAGTAAATAGCCAGTAAGAATGAACAAGCAAAAATTAGTGAATTGGATAAAAAGACGAGTATCCATACTTACAGCATGCAACAAGCCATCTAGTAGGTTTTCACCCGTACAAATAAATATGTTGTTAATGCCGGATGTAATTATATGCTCATTGCTAATCTAGTATAACGTCACCATCCTTGGGTCTGTCCTAGGATAGGAATGGTATACTGGATTGCGATCTGTCCCTATTCTTTTGTTCTCCTCTTTTCTTTAATACAAGCATAATTCAACAAAAATAAAAATAAAAATTGAATGATGCTTAGCTTGACGCGGACATCTAACCGCCCAAAGGGTTCTTCAACATTGTTTGCAGGTGTCTCTACGTCATGCGAAACCACAATTCGTTTACACCTTTCGTAACAACATTCATGAAAGTGATGGACCCATAGAACATAATACCGATCACCCTGGGCAGCAATAAATGAGCCGTCTATTCGGGGCACGATATGAAAATCATTCCCCCTCCTCCATTTTCTTGGGCATTCTTGCTCTGTGAAGATAGCAGTGTTGGAGATTTTTACCCAACAAAACTTGTCGAACCGGTAGCCAAAATGCTCACCAGAGCTCAACTCCACGTAGTAACGTGTCTGCCCGAGCACAACAGGCGGCTGACACGTGTGGGTCTGTCTCCTACACAATTTCGGGTCCAAATATTCAAATGTTCGTGGATCTGTCTCCTCCACATCTTATGCATAAGAGATACCTCCGGGTTGAGTTCAGCCTTATCATACTTACAATTCATGGCGACTGATACAGAATGTACCACCGATAACAAATCCATAGCTGCCAATAATGGAATCTGCAGCAGACAATACATAATCTATAGCGGTTGATAATGTTGGAATCTATAGCAGCCAATATATACATAATCTATAGCGGTTAATAATGTTGGAATCTAGAGCAACCAAAACATACATAATCTATAGCGGTTGATAATGTTGGAATCTATAGCAGCCAATACATAATCTATTGCGGTTGATAATGCATCCATAACCGGGTTGCACAAATTTTATTTTTTGAGTAGGAGGAGATCAGATCATTTATTGGAAGAAAGGAAAATTCTGAGTGGATTGTTTAGTTTATACCTGAATGCACCGGTAGTCCCAAACTACGGTTAATATTTCGGTCTCATATCATGTACTACTAAATTCGTGGTAAAGTATACAAATATAAGATTAAATATAACGTATTAAAGTTAATTTAAAAATTTTGGACTACAGAATTAATACATTTTATTTATTTTGAAAATAGTAAATCTTTTAATTATTAGTACTATGTAGATAGTTTAAATTTTTGTAAGATATTAATTTATATCAATTTTAAAATTTAAAAAATCTCAAATTAACTTTAAAATGTTAACACTAATTAATTTATTTATTGTTAATAAGACCAAAATCTAGTTTTCAGATTTGCTAATTCTTTTTTCCTTTTTTAAAAACCTACATTGTTCATCCTCGCAGTGAAGTGCAGAATCCTGTCTATGAAAATATATTTTGGGTAGATATTGCTTTGTGAATTATAAATAGGCCATTTTTGGTGTTTGTAACATTATATATTTCTTTTGAAGTATTAGTGTGTGGGTAAATACTAAATTACAAATTAAGTTTCGGAACCTAATTAATTTTGATGACAAGGTAAGTCGGGCCTTAGGAGACTTTTAGTTGGGCCTGTATTTTACAACTCTACATTTGAAGTACCTTTTTTTAAAATTCGGATTGGACCGGCTGTTGAACCGGTTAAAATTAAAATTAGTTGACACTTTGATTCAATTTGGCCCAGTGAACTAGTTTTTGGTCAAAACTCAGATTGAATCAGTTGAGCACCGGTCGAACCGGTGGTTCAATCTATAAAATCGGTTAAGTTGACCCGGTAAACTGGTTTTTAAGTATTTTTTAAATATTTTTTGGTACAAAAATATTTTTATTTTTCAAATTAAATATTTTTAGTAATATTGTAACATAATTTCACTATATTTTAGGTTATAAAAAATTAGATGTTTAAAAATTTTATTAATAATTTTTTTAATGTATTTATGATGTCATCGGTTTAATAACAGTTCAACCACTAATTGAACCAGTGATTCAACTACCCTGTTCGATGACTGATTCGGGTCTAAAAACCATGCTTGAAACACTGTAATTGTGTAAGTGAGCGTGTGATTGTCTTTATTAATAAAATAAAATTACTCTAATAAAATCATATACTTAATCTACAAATTAAATACTTCCTCCATTACGCAAAAAATAATACAACTTGTAAAATCTGTAAATGTTAAGGAAATACTTAATTTTGTTTCATGTATACCCTAAAAAACTATAAGTTAATTTAGTATATATGTTATGGGATGAAATCATGATGGCAAATCGTGAACATTTATATCATTTTATATTATTATTATTAAAAAGTAGATAATTCTTGTAGAGTAAAATAAATTAATAAATGAGACTCTTTATGAAAATGAAAGTATCAATTAAGCATTAACTAATTCACGCTATCTACCCTTGAGAAAGAATGATATAGATGCGAGGTTGGGGTGTTTACACTAGCTGTGCCTGATTTTACAGAACGTGGTAGTTAAAATATTGAATTTTTAGCAAAATAAATTGGAAAATGATATATATTACAAATTTTTACTTCATTTTTTTATTATAATTACTTGGATACATATTTAGTGATAACCTTTTTGAAAAAATGTGTAATAAGTGGGACACTATTATAATTCCTATCAATCTCATGTATAATTCTAATTCAACCAACGAAATATAGTTAGATTATAATACTCTAACACAAATGTGATTTGTAAATTTAAACGTATCAACAAGAAATTAAGATAAACCCTTAAATCTATAAGAAAAATAAGGACTCACAAAAAGAACAAAATAATAATAATATTAATTGATAAAATATTTATGTTGACAAGCCTTAATAACATATTTATAGTATTAAACTACTTTCTTATGACTAATTGAAAAAGAAAAAATAATTAAATCCTAAATTAAATAAAATTATTAAAACTAAATACAAAACATAAACGGGTTAAATATAGATTTAAACTATTGAATTTTTTTAAATAATAAATAAAAATGCATCAAATAAACTAAAACTCCTTAAAGAATAAAATATATAGAAGAATAAAATATATAAAAATTCGATTCTTTCTCGTTATTTTTCACCGCATTAGACTCCCCTTTTAAAAAAAAATTTGTCCTTGAATTTTAAAGCAAACGAGTATCAAGCAACAAGAACAAATCTTCAATTTTTGCGAGATTAAAACTCCATGTCCTTTTTTCTCAAAAGATAATCCTGAAAATAAATGAGAGAAAACGAAACCCTTCTAATTTACCTGCATAACAAATAAATTTTTGGGAACAACAAAATCAACAATTTTAATATTCTTGAACACCGGAATAATCTTATGACCAATTTTGTTCGCTATAGTATCACTACGCGTAATATCTCTTTCCTCATATTTTTGGTATATTTTCTATATTTTCCTTAATAATGAGCAACTTTTAGGAACTTGAGATTCTTCAATTGCACTACTTTCAACCTCAGGTTGACTTTTCTCCGAAGCAATACCCTTGTGAGCTTCCAAACATGACTATTCTTCAATCTGTGATGTACTAATAAGCTTTTAAAACTCATAATATGTAACCAAGTACTCTACCTGTTCACAACCATCAATCTCATATTCATTTAATTCAAATTTTAACTTTAGAGACCTCTTGGAATTATACTTGTTTGATTAGTAAGGAGTCAAAAAAATTCTTTTTTTTTTTCATAATAGAAATTTTCAAAACCAAAATATTCTCCATGAAAATCCTACAACCATAGCCAACCTAGCAAGATGTGTCTAACGTTCATAGGCAAAACATGACAAACCACCTTAATTGTATATATTTTCTTTAAATTTAATTGGAACAACACATCAATGCGATACTATGACTGATGTATTATTGAGACAAAAGCTCTCAAAAGGATAAGAAATTGGTTCGGACTAAAGATTTAATTCTTTCACAAGTTTGGATGAAATTATATTAAAATCACTTTCTTTATCAAGAATAAGTTTACACACCTTTGACTTGCAATGAACATATGTGTGAAAAGTATATAGATTCAGGTCTCGTATCATTATCTCGAAGCACTTTAGGAATAAAAACTTTTTCTACTATGGCAAGAATATTAAAATTCACCGAATAATACAATTTTAAGGTGTATTTTTAGTATGTATAAAATATTAGAGTACAATATGCAAACATTTAAAACTTGAGATTTAAAGAAATAACCTAAGAATAACTAAGGGGTACCAAATTAATATTTGCTAAAATTAGATCCAGACAACGCTTTATGATTTGCAAATTCGGCCTTCTAGTTTGCAAGTTCCGCCCTCTGATTGTTTATTGAGATCCAACTCGTTCCGCAAAAGAAGATGATGCTTAAATTCCGCAAAAGAAGATGAAACTTTATGCACGGCTTTAATGAAGATAAACAATGCCTTTTTTGTTTGATAAACGAAAATTATGTTCAGTTATGATATAGGAGTTGCTCAATCTTCACCTCTTCAAGATAATACATGAAATTCATTCAGCTAACACCTTATTCGGATACAATTATCCAAGTTTTGATGCCAATTGACGTAACAAAATATGGATAGATTGTAATTTTCTAACACAAACATGATTTGTAAGTTTAAACGTATCAACAAGAACGTATGATATATCGTTGAATTTACAAGAAAAATAAAAACTCACAAAGCTAGAGAACAAAATAATAATAATATTAATTGATAAAATATTTCGGTTAACAAGCTCTAATAGCATATTCATAGTACCAAACTATTTTTCTATGACTAATTGGAAAAAAAAATAATTAAATCCAAAATTAAATAAAATTATTAAAACTAAAGGCCAAAGCATAAAATGGGCTAAATATAAATTTAAATTATTAAAAATTTTTAAATAATAATAAAAATACATCAAATAAACTAAAATTCCATAAAAATCAAAATATACAAAAATTTAAATATTTCGCGTTATTTTCCACCGTATCAAATTTGGAGTAAATTAATCGCAAAGTATTGTTAATACTTGCAGCACATGAACATTCGTCATTTGGTCAATATTGTTAAATTCAACTTAGCAGCCAAAACTGGCATACACGTTTCCTTTAATGAAAATTCAAATAAATAGAAAAACTACATATATAGGTTTCACGGTGCCAACACCAATTCTTATCCAAAATAAAAACACAAATGCATTACGTTTGAACTTTCTTATATGCTAAGAAATAAAAAGTCAAAGAAAGCCAACAAGAAGCTATTGATCAGAATGCATTTTATTCTATAAATATCGAATCCAGCACTACAAAATCAATCACAAATTAAGAAAGAATATCGAAGAACAGGCTATCACGAATATAAGAAGAGGAGCATAACACTCTCTGAAGATGTCATCAGAATGCCAAGGTATAGCACAACTTTTGGCTTAGCTAGCTAGCTTTGAATGTTTTAAAAGCTTATTATCATTATTTCTTTGATAAAATGGGTCGGATTCAGCAGTTCGAGAAATGATGATTGTATAAAACACGTAAAAGAGTACTAAAATAGTAATGCAAAAGCTGCTATATTTTTTAGTCCGGAATTGCTAGGCTTTGTAAACTCTCATCTGTTATTACTTCCTCTTTATGCTTTTAGAATAAATGTAAATAATGTTACATATGTTACGAAAAATATAATTACTTTAAGTTGCTTTTGCAGTACTTTTTACTTTTTTTATTCAATTGTGAGATTCTTTGATAAAGAGTGATTTTGTGGATATATATATAATAAATTAATGTATAGGTAAGAGTTCATGGCCCGAACTCCTTGGGACAAAGGGAAAGGATGCGGTGCCAAAGATTGAGAAAGAGAACCCACTTGTTACTGCTGAGATTGTGTTGGAAGGAAGTGTTGTTACTGATGATTTTCGCTGCACTAGGGTTCGTGTTTGGGTTGACAGTTGTGATATCATTATCAAGATCCCTATTATTGGTTAATTAAAAATGTACTCCCAAGTATATATATATATATATATATATATATATATATATATATATATTGTAGTTATGTATGGTTGTTGCTTTGTATATTTAATTTCTTTTTCTTGCTTTGGAAGGCTGCCCCAAGAAAATAACATGGAGTTCATACCCTCCATCTGTGGCATGTAATTCATCTACTACCACTAAATAAGAACGACTTCATTCTTATAATCTGCAAGACAGCAAATTCTTTCTTCCCCGCTCTCTCTATTTATATATGTTGGTGGTTTGATTTATTTTACTTCAAATTTACTCACAAATTTTACCTACAAATCTTACCCGTAAAAAAAACAAAGAAACGTGACTCCACTTTTAATTATTAAGATGAATGTAGTGGGACTATAATCTTTTATATTTTCTATAAATAAATTTTGTGAATAAAATTTATAAATAAATGTAGAAGCACTCTTAATAATTATATACTAACATAGATATAGTACGTGAGGTTTCATGTTATCCTAGAATGAAAAAGTCAACCAATTTTTGCCTTCTCATTTCATATTAGTTATTACATCACATCAATTGTGAAGAGGCAAATGATATAAATATGAAATTTTAAAATTAAAAAGTGATGCATGATTTATTTGAAAACAACGAAGTCACAATAATAGTTACCATACAAACAAACAGTTGCAATTGCTGAATGGATGTGAAATTCAATTCAATAAATTAGGTTTATTAGAACAAAATGCATCAAAGGATCAAACTAACGTTACCTAAATTGTGCCTCGATGTGCGATGCAAAATAAATTAAGATTAAAAAATGTTGCTCTTCGTGTTACACGGTATGACAAAAATAGGTTTATTTGAATTATTTACTTAATAAAATATATTTATTTAGAATGTGGTTCGCGAAAAATAACTTTTTAAAAAGATAAAATGAAAACTAGTTGAATTATTTATATTCTCAACTAGGTCATGTCATGTCATTGATTACTCAACACCTACAATTAATTGATTATATTAATTTATTTTATATATTAGGATTTTTAAGATGGTGTTATAGATTTAGTCATGTAATTATTATACTTAATAAATATTATTGATATTTTATAAGATGATCGTAGATAATCGATCTTAGGCTTTTATTACATTTGATCTCAGTCATTGATTGTATGGCGGCTAACGACTATGTAAGAGGATACTCTAATTTATAAATCCTTACAAGTCGTACTCATGCAATAAAAGTTTAGGTGATTTGATATTCTAGAATATGAAAGTGTAATATATTTTGGAATGTTCATGCAAAAAACCATGCAATTTATAGCTGAATTACTGTAACTTCCCTTCGTAGGACTATGAAATTTATTATGAAATCCGTAGAGCTCAATCTCCTTGCATGTAAAACACCTGTAAGTTATCTCCTTTCAATCCGAGTCAATCTCAGACAACGTGGATATGAATCCACAATGGGGTTGCACAATACATTTTTCATTCTGGTCTCATTACACTACATCCATTATAAAATATATAAATATACGATTAGACATAACCTCTTAAAGTTAGTTTAATAATTTTGAAATACAAAATTAATATATTTTATTTATTTTTAAAATAATAAATCTTTTAATTAGCAGTACTATGTAAATAGTTTAATTTTTTTTTTAAATATTAATTCATATTAATTTTGAACTTAAATTTTTTTTTAAATTAACTTTAAAATGCCAATATTGATTATATATTTTAAATGGAAAGAAGTACTACTATCATTTCAAATTTAACCGACTTTTGTAGAGTAAAAGAAATTGACAAATGACAGCATTTTCATGAAAATGAAATAGTATCAACTAAGTATTAACTATATAACGCTATCGATCTACGTAAAGGGATAACATAGAGTTGAATTTTCAGGCCCGAGATTGGGCTGTCTACACTAGCCATGCCTGGTTTTACATGATAAGCTGGTAGTCAAAATACTGAATATGCAGCAAAATAAATTTGATTGTGGTAGTCCTTTTTTATTTGTCCACTGATTTATTCTGCTCTTTTGCTTATGGGATTGAGGATTACTTGCACCACATGAACATCCTTGATTAGGTAAATACCGTTAAATTCAACTTAGCAGCCAAAAGTGGAAGGCCTAAATGCACGTTTTCTTACATGAAAATTCAAGTAATAGAAAAACTACGTACATATTTAGGTTTCATTTGTGCCAACACCAATTCTTATCCAAAATAAATCAACACAAACACACTACCTTTGAACTTTCTTGTATACCTACAACTACTAAGAAATAAAAAGTCAAGAAAGCCAATTACAAGAAGCTATCGATCGGAATGCATCTTGTTCTATAAATATCGAATTCAGCACTACAAAATCAATCACAAATTAAGAAAGAAGATCCCACTACCAGAAAATTGGGCATCTGAGATGGCCTTGTTATCCATCTCTAAAATCAATCGATTTTTCTGTCTCAAAAAAATAAAAAAAATCCGTAACTGCTACTTTGAAACCAAATAATCCATCTCTTTTTGAAGGGTAGTTTTTGTTGGGTTATTCCCTCCTTAGTGCGTAGGCTCAATTAGTAGCTCATATGGTCTATTGACCCATATGGATGATATATTAATATAGGTTTCAGGAAAAACAAAAGTAATGAGTAACAAAACAGAAGAGAGGAAAAGAAAAAATAGATTCCCGCAAGAAATAGTGTAGTATTTTACAACTCAGTGATCGAAAGGTCATTCATGATCCAATTGGGTTGATTTTTGGAGGGTGACGCCGTAACTTGTTGGGCTTCAATCTGAACGGTGAGATTGAGCATCAGAGTCTCCTAGTATCAGGTTTTACTATACATTGTTGATACATTTTTTGCGAGAGTTGGTGAAATTTTAGTTTTCTCTCGTTATTCTTCTTGTTGAAGATGTATACCAAGAATATATTATTCTTGATGGTTGTTGCTGGTTTATGCCTCTAGTTGTTGCTAGAGATAACATTGTATTGCCCGTTATTATTAGTAGTGAAAGATTTGGTGGATTACGGTTCTGTGGTTTTTACTCCTCGCATCAAGGGGGGTTTTCACGTAAAAATTTGTTTGTGTTATTATATGTGTTTGTTCTTAATTATTAATTGCTTGGATTATTTTTCTTATTGGGTTTACACAAGAGGGGAGAATTATATTGTTCCACTGTGTTGTTAGTGTTGTTTGGTTTGTTTTTCTCCTAACAAGTGGCATCAAAGCTGTGGTTGTTATTGAACTATTTGCCTTGTGTTAAACGATGGAAATTAATACGAGTAGGATGGTAACTTTGAATGGTTCAAATTATCATATTTGGAAAGGAAAAATGGAGGACCTCCTTTATGTGAAGGATTATTATTTGCCTATGTTTTCTGATGTGAAGCCTGAGAAAAAATATCAATGACGAGTGAAAATTTTTGCATCGTCAAGTGTGTGGTTACATTAGGCAATGGGTTGATGATAATGTTTTGAATCATATTAGTGGAGAGACTCATGCACGCAGTTTGTGGGGTAAGCTTGAACAATTGTATGCTCGAAAGACGGGGAATAATAAATTATTTCTAATTAAGCAGACGATGGCATTGAGGTATCATGACGAAAAACCTTTGATTGATCATTTAAATTCCTTTCAGGGAATTATTAATCAGTTAGCTGTAATGGGTATCAAGTTTGATGATGAGATACAGGGATTATGGCTACTTGGTACATTGCCGGATTCGTGGGAGATGTTTTGAACATCGTTGTCTAACTCCGCTCCAGATGGTAAAATTACTATGGATTTGGCTAAAAGCAGTGTTCTGAATGAAGAGGTTCGAAGAAAGTCGCAAGGTTCTCTTCATAGTCATATGTGCTAGTTACTAAGAGAAAATGGAGGAGCAAAAGCAGATATCCGATGAATAGAGGCAAGAGCAGAAGCAAGTCCAACAAATTTGCAAATGTAGAATGTTTTCATTGTCATGAGAAGGGGCATATCAAAAAATTTTGTCACCGGCTCAAGAGAGAAAATAATATGGGAAATGGTAAAGAAAAGAAGAATTACGATAATAAGGATGATAATCGAGTTGATACCGTTTCTAATGGTTTTCTCATTATGTATGATGAAGATGTTCTTAATTTTGCTACTCATGAGATGAGTTAGGTCATTGATAGTGGTGCATCAGTTCATGCTACGACGCGGAAGGACTTCTTTACATTCTATATAGCTGGTGACTATGGGGTTGTAAAGATGGGTAATGATGGAGTGTCAAAAGTCGTGGGCATTAGGGATGTGTGTTTGGAGACTAACAACAGTACAAGGTTAGTTCTAAAAAATGTTAAGCATGTTCCTGATATTCTGCTGAATCTGATTTCTGTTAGTAAACTAGATGATGATGGATTTTGCAACGTTTTTAGTGATGGACAGTGGAAACTTACTAAAGGTTCTATGGTTGTGGCTAGAGGTAAGAAATGTTCAACATTGTACACGTTACAGGCAAAGCTCTCTACAAATATTGTTAATGTAGTGGAGAATGATAGTCAAACAGAGTTGTGGCATAAGAGACTTGGTCACATAAGTGAAAAAGGATTAAAGCTATTAGCCAAGAATAACAGCTTATTTGGTTTAAAACGTACACAGTTGGAAAAATGTAGTGATTGCTTGGCTGGAAAGCAGAACAGAGTTTCATTCACAAGTTCTCCATCACAAGCTAGATATACTTGATTTTATACACTTCGATATATGTGGTATGAAAGTAAAAACACTTGGTGGTTCTCTTTACTTTGTGACATTCATTGATGATCATTCGAGGAAGATATGGGTATACATTTTGAAGACCAAAAATCAAGTACTCGATGTATTTAAGCAATTTCAGGCATCAATTGAGAGACAAACAGGAAAAAAGCTAAAGTGTTTCCGAACAGATAATGGAGGTGAGTACATAAACCCCTTTGACGAGTATTGTAGAGAGCAGGGTATTCGGCATTAAAAGACACCTCCTAAGACTCCCCAGTTGAATGGATGGCAGAGAGAATGAAAATGACCTTAGCTGAAAGAGTTAGAAGTTTATTTTCACAAGCAAAATTATCGAGTTCTTTTTAGGGTGAAGCATTAAGTACAGATGCGTACTTATTAAATTTGACACCATGTGTACCGTTGGAGTTTGATGTACCAAACAAAGTTTGGATAGGTAAAACGGTTTCTTATGATTCTTTGCGTGTCTTTGGATGTAAGGCATTTGTGCATATTCCTAAAGATGAAAGATCAAAGGTTGATGCGAAAACTCGGCAGTGTGTATTTATTGGGTATGGTCAAGATTATAAATTGTATGATCCGGTTCAGAAGAAAATAGTTCAAAGTCGAGATGTTATTTTCATTGAAAACCAGACTATAGAAGATATTGACATGTCCGAGAAGATGGCACCGAACAACATCAATGATCTAGTTAACTTAGATCCAGTTCTTTTGACATCCCAATTTTCTGAGCTTGTGGAAGAAATTCGAGATGAGAACGTGGATTTAAATGAGACAGATGTTCCTATGCTGGAAGAAATACATGATGATGCTCCCGAGTCGCCACACTTGTTGGAACACCCACATATTAATGTTCATAGGTCTACTCGAGACGGAAAAGCTTCTACACGTTATTCTTCTAATGATTATATATTGTTGACAGATACAGGAGAACAAGATAGTTATGAGGAAGCTATGGAAGATGAACATAAAGAGGAGTGGGTTGATGCCATACAAGATGAGATGCATTCATTGCATGAGAATCATACATTTGAGTTGGTAAAACTGCCTAAGGGTAAAAGGGTCTTGAAGAATCGGTGGGTTTACAGGGTAAAGCAAGAAGAACACACCGCATGTCCACGGTACAAGGCTAGATTGGTTGTGAAGGGATTTACACAGAAAAAAAGGTATTGACTTCGATGAGACTTTTGCTCTAGTTGTGAAAATGACATCTGTTCGGGTGATACTTGGCTTAGACGCTATATTTGATTTAGAGGTTGAGCATATGGATGTGAAGACTGCCTTCCTACATGGTAATTTAGAGGAAGAGATTTATATGGAACAGCCATAGGGTTTTGAAGTTAAAGGAAAAGAATATTATGTGTGTAAATTGAAGAAAAGTATTTATGGCTTAAAGTAAGCACCGAGACAGTGGTACAAGAAGTTTATATCAGTTATGGGGGAGCATGGCTACAGGAAAACTTCTTCAGATAATTGTATTTTTGTGCAGAAATTTTCTGATGATGATTTTGTTATCCTTCTGCTTTATGTTGATGACATGTTAATTCTTGGTAATAATTTATCATTTCATTCCAAATCAAAACATATTGATGTGAGATATCATTGGATTAGAGATGTTCTTGATGCAAAGTTGCTAGAACTTCAGAAGATTCGTACAGACGATAATGGTTCCGATATGATGACAAATATATTGTCAAGGAAAAAACTTGAGTATTGCAGATTGAGCGCTGGGATGGCGAACCCCTCCACATAGTCGTGATGGGGAGATTTGCTGGGTTATTCCCTTTTATGTGGGTAGGCCCAATTAGTAGCCCATATGGTCTATTGACCCATATAGATGATATAACATATGTTTCCAGAAAAACAAAAGTAACGAGTAACAAAACAGAAGAGAGAAAAAGAAAAAATAGATTTTCGCATGAAATAGTGTAGTATTTTACAACTCAGTGATCGGAAGGTCATTCGTGGTCCGATTGGATTGATTTTTAGAGAGTGACGCCGTAACTTATTGAGCTTCAATCTGAACGGTGGGATTGAGCATCGGAGTCTCCTAGCATTAAGTTTTACTATACATTGTTGATATATTTTTTGCGAGAGTTGGTGAAATTTTTAGTTTTCTCTTGTTATTCTTATTGTTAAAGATGTATGCCAAAAATATGTTATTCTTGATGGTTGTTGCTGGTTTATGCCTCTAGTTGTTGCTAAAGAGAATATTGTATTGCCCGTTATTATTGATAGTGGAAGATTTGGTGGACTACGGTCCCATGGTTTTTACTCCTCATATTGAAGGGGTTTTTCACGTAAAAATTTGTTTGTATTCTTGTGTGTGTTTGTTCTTAATTATTAACTGCCTGGATTATTTTTCTTATTGGGTTTATACAAGAGGGGAGAATTATATTGTTCCGCTGTGCTGTTAGTGTTGTTTGGTTTGTTTTTCTCCCAATAGTTTTGGCATAAAAATTATGTTTGGGTTGTCTCTAATCCGTCTCAAATTTTAATAAAGAAAAATTCGCATCAATTTCAGTTTCTAAATTTGTCTCAAAATTAAACAATAAGTTTTACATTTTTCATAAATTTTGTATTGCTCGAATGTCACAACCAAAGAAATATAATATCTAGAATTATAAGAAATATGATATAATTAAAACGAAATAATATTAATATAAATATTATTTTTGAACATTTATTGATACAACTTGTCTTGAAGTATAACAAACTAGTCCAAAAACTCAACTGAAAATTGAAAATATGCATCACAATTCTCAATTTATATCTTTGCCCCTAGTAAGTAACATCGCACCAATTGCCATCTAAGATGAACCCATTGTCACGATGCCATTCTCAATCATCTCCATCATCGCTCTCAATATCCTAAAAATGCACATAAAGTATATATAATTAAACTTATAACATCCTAAAAATGCGAACAAAGTACATTCTCAATTTTGGACAGATTGAGAAAGTAATTTATGTGTTTATACCTCCACAAGTGATGAAATGATTAAATCCCTCTCAAAATTTAAAAGCCCATTCCAGTCTTCTGCATATACAGACAATCACTTCAAATCTTTACTCCACAAGAAGAAGAAATAAATTAAGGACCACACCAATATGACTCATGCCTGATACATATATCCAGGAAAGTATCCAACATATCCAACCAAGATTGCAAATTCCACATCAAGCCAACTAACATTGCAAAATTAATATAAACATTCATGGGCTACTATGCTCATTACTTTTCAGATTTCACAATTTGTAAAGATGATGAAAATCGGAACACACATGAAAGCAGTAGAGTATCACTGCTGTTTGTAGCAACAATAGCCAGAAAAAACTCACAAATAGTGTTCAACCTATTGATGATCAGGTGCAAGTCAATAACTCAAAACTCAAAAATTTCAATTTATGATAGACAGAAACACTAATGAATTTGTGTAAAATGCAAAACTAACCACTGTATTCTTAGTCTATTTAACTAAGACTAACAAATTTGTTTTCGTCAAGATTCGAATTCAAAACATCAACATCATAATTTTAATCAACTACCCAACTAAGTTACATGACATTTTTGTAAATAAGACAACATAAATTTTATTTATTACAAGCTTCTTCATTTAAATAAATAAATAAAAAAGATAAATAAGTGGGTAAACATTTTGACTTTTTATAAGATCAATAATACTTGTTAGTTAATAATACAATATAGTAATAAAATTATGATGATAAATTAAAAAAACAATTGTATTATTTTATATTATTATTATTATTATTATATAAAATTAATATTTTTATAAAAAGTTAAAATTAATAAGCCAAACTAAAATATTAAATGAGTTTGTACCAACAATAGCCAAAATCATTTCAAACACTGTCCAATCTGACGTATAGGGGCAAACACAAACACACACACAATTAAAGTAGTGGACAACGGCCAAATCAAAATATTTTAAATGATTTCCACACCGTAAATTCCTATAATAATGCAAGGATATGAAAATAGGGTCCATAAAGTTCAAATCAATCAAATTAGGGGAATTGCAATTAAAATTAAGTGTAGTTCATTGATATAAATTTAACCTATAAATTGAGTAGAGCACATGAGCTAAATTTCAAGTCACAAAATTTTCAAAGGATCAAACATTAAATTGCTTAATTGCCTCACAACCTTGGAATGTAACACTAAAAATTAAAGAAAAGAAGTCCATTATATTCATGTAACATCAAATTATCAGTTTAATGAAAAAATATAATAATATGAGACAAAAAGACATGTAAAATTTTGAAAACAAAAGCTGCAATTTCAGAGAAACATACCTGCTATAAAGCTTGAAATTGGTACATTGTGGAAAATACTAACTTAAGTAACAAACCTTGGAATATCAGCAATAACCAGAGATTCTTTTTGGTCGAGTTTCAACCTAAGTCCATGCAATTTACTTTATAATCCTGGTGATTATAAATCAAAACAAAATTTGCCCTAATCACTACCTCCTTAAGTGCATGCAATAATAGACTAATGAACGTCATATAAACAATTTCCACATAAAAGCTAAATAATCCCAATATTTTGACTCAAAATATAAGATTTTATTAAAATTAATTAACATGAACTGATTTGTGATCTGGAAGTCGAAGTAAAGCTGTTCATTTTGAATGAGATAATGAAGTTAGAGTTCATATTAATAATTATTGGGCTGCGTATTTGCTAGCGCAAATGAACTGTTTATAATAGGTCTTATTCCCACACAACTCATTAGACCTAGCTATGAGACTCCTAAGTCTAATAAGCTTGGGCTCAATACCTTGTCATTCAAGAAACTAACTAGTTACTATATTCAATACTACTTTGTATGGTAATTATATTTCCCAGTAGGATTTCTACTATACAATTTCTATTAAAAATTGTGATCTTATCAAGAAGATGTAACTATTATAAATACAATGTGAACAATAGAGGTACAAGATATATGCAATATTCTAGCCTACTAAATAATTTTTACCTCTATTGTTAATACATCTTGAAACCCGTTCTTACTCTTACACCGGAGGTATCCCAGGTTTACATCTAAACCAGTTGTTGAACGTGTGGACAAATTCGATAGTCAAAATTAGCGCATTGTAGTGTTTAGTAGAGTTTTCTTTCAACCACTTTTTGTATAACAACTTCCATAATGGCACCACCCACGTCACCAAGCTACAATAACAATTCACACGGAGATGTAATATTGGATAAGAAAATTCAAAAACTTGCAAACCCTAATTAACAACTTCTGATGTATATCATGACATTCAAGCACCCTATATATATAGATCACTTGCGAAATTAGGGCACGAAAAGAGAAATTAGGGCACGAAAAGAGAGAGATGGCATTCGATCTAAGTGATTTGAATCGCCAAACACCGTTTACTGTGACAAATCGACAAAGTAGAAGAGAAATAGATAATTGTAAGGGACAAATCCACTGTCAGCCAGAAGATGTCAAGCCCTAAACTCGTACGAAAGTAACTGAGATGCAACTGAGGAATTAAGAGTAATTAGAGAGGTAAAGAGAAAAAGGAATTTGTTGTTTATCTGTTTGGCTGGGGGGTGTTTGGGGTTGGGAACCTAAGGGTTAATGTGGAGGGAGGCCCGACAATCGACATTAGAAGAGAGCTGAAAAATAATTTGAAGCAGAAAATGGGTGTCTGATTGGTTTAAGTTCACCTTTTTTTATTTAAAAAAAGAAAAAAGTTTAGAGACGAAAAATATTGGTTTCTAATATGTTTCAAGCTCAGTTTGTAAATAAATAAGTGCAAAATTCGAGACAGGTGATCAATTTCTAATCGATTTCAAAAATTGATCATAAATTTTAAAAAAAATACATTAATTTTTTGAAACGGCTGTTTCCATCCCGTATCTAAATTTTTGATATATGGTTTTAAAATTGCAAAATCGGTCTCTAATTTACGTATTTAATATGCTGGGACAAACATATATTCGGTTTTAAATTTGTCTCAAATTTCATGATTTTGAGACGGAATTTTGTCCCTTCTTTAATTTTCGTCTCAAATACTTAATTTTCTGATAGTGAGAAGATCGAAGAATAAGGAGGCTGTGAAGAATATAAGAGGAGCATAACAGTCTCCGAAGATGACATCAGAATGCAAAGGTATACTGCAATTTCTAGCTAGGCAGAGCTTTGAATGTTTTAAAAACTTATTAACATCATTTTTATGAGAAAATGGAGTTTAGCATTCCCTAACGACATATATATATATATATATATACTCAATAGATCTTTTATTTCGCCAAAAGATAATTGTATAAAAAATGTAAAAAAGTACTAAAACACTAATGCAAAGGTTGCTAACTAATTTTAAGTCCGGAATTATTAGGCTTCGTTAACTCTCATATATTAATATTTCCTTTTTGTGCTTTTAGAATAAATGTAAATAATTTTTATTTTGCAAAAAATATTATCCTTTTAAGTTTCTTTTGCAATAATTTTTACTGGAATTGTTTATTCAATTGTGATATACTGTGATAAAGAGTGATAATTTTTGTGGATATATATAATAAATGTATAGATAAGGAGTTCATGGCCCGAGCTCCTTGGGACAAAGGGAAATGATGCGGTGCCGAAGAAAGAGAAAGAGAACCCACTTATTACTGCTGTGATTGTGTTGGAAGGAAGCATTGTTACGACTGACAATGTCTGCACTAGGGTTCGTTTTTGGGTTGACACTTATGGTACTATTGTTAGGATTCATATAATTGGTTAGTTAAAAATATACTCCTAAGTATATATATTTATGCATAATTATTGCGTTGTATTTAATTTCTTTTCTTGTATTCGAAGGCAGCCCTAAGAAAATAACATGGAGTTCATGCATACCCTCCATCTCTGCATGTAATTCATGTATTAGTAGTACTACTACTAAATAAGAATGGCATCTTTTATTATAATCTTCAAGACAACAAATTCTCTCTCCTCTCTCTCCCTCCATGTATAATATAATATATATATATATATATATATATATATATATATATATATATATGTGTGTGTGTGTGCGCGCACGCGCACTATGCATAGATCTGACAAACGGGTCGGATCAAAAATGACCTGCCTTTTTGCGGGCTGAGAAATATTAGGCCTGCGGCCCGCGCGGGCCAGGTCGGGCCGGCCCGCGGGCCATTTGAATATATATATATATATATATATATATATATATATATATATATATATATATATATATATATATATATTAACACTAATTATTTATAATTATGACACATAATTTATATATAATCATATAAATTATTAATAAATAAAATAAAACAATCAATAATTTTATATTAAAACCAAACTTGTTTCAAAAATCAAAACCTCCCACCTCTCTATATCAGCCACATAGACAATCACACGTAATACCCTCATAAGCAGACGAAGTATGCTATTTCAGGAATAAGTAATTAGCATTTATAAGAGTGGCAAAGTGCACTAAATTTGAAAACAAAAACTAAAAGATTATTCATATAACATACTTAAAGTTGGTCAATTTGAAACACAGTTCGAACCCAGATACCATGATATTCAATACTGATGGTCTGATACTACCAAAACTCTTGTCACACTAGCTACCTTTTATACATAACTCAAGAACAAAAGGAAATATTCCACTTAATTCATGTTTCGATTCTATTGTCCTTCACAGAAAAATATATTTATGCATGGGACACATAAAAATTATGCAACTGGTGTCAGCTTGAAGAATTAAGTTGACCACTAACTTGATAGGAGATGAGCAATTGGGAAAAATATATTAGAAATTTGCTTTTCTTGTGTCACCACTATCTTTTCTCTTCAGGTAAAAGCTTCCAAACCAATCAACTAAGAGAAGGCAATCCACTAACCAAGGGCGGAGCCAGGAATCCTCCTTCACCCGGGCTAATCCTCCTTCACCCGGGCTATAGCTTCCAACAGCCTCTTTCCTCACACCCCCTTTCCTCCTCACAGCCCCTCCTCCTGTGCAGTGCTATCCTTTTCTCCTCACAGCCCCTCCTCCTTCACCCGGGCTACCGCCCACCCGAGCCCATGAGTATCTCCGCCCTTGCCACTAACAATGGGAAAAGAATTCTAAATGTGAACAATATATACACATATATAATCAATACAAAATTTTTTTGTTAACAATGTCAAGCAATTAAAAAAAAAAAAATAGCCCGCGGGCCGGGCCAAAAACGGCCCAGATTTTTTTGAGCTGCATTTTTTAAGCCCAATGCCCAATTTTTTTGGGTCAACTCGGCCCGACCCGCGGGTCCCAGGCCTTTTTGTGAGGTCTAACTACGCACCTATTGTGCATGCATGAAAATAAATAAAAGAGGACGTGAGGTTTCATGTTCCCTTTGAATGAAAAAGTCAATAAATTTTTGTCTTCTCATTTCATATCAATTATTACATCACATGTCAAATGTCAACAGTGAGAAGGTAAATGACACAAATATGAAATTTTAAAAATGAAAGTAATTTATTTAAAAATAACAAAATAATTGATATTTTGATAAAGCTTAATTTTTATTTTAATTACTGAGTTTTTTTTTTTAATTACAATTGTATTATTATACTAAAAAAAAGAAAATTGATATTTTTATATTATTTTTTGATATTTTTACACTGTAAACTCCCCAAAAAGTGTCACTATAAATGTATAACGATGATTAACAGTCGTTATAAATTATACATGTAGAGTTCACTGTGTGAAAATATAAAAAAAAGTATGAAAATATCAATTTCCAAAAAAAAAGAAAAAGGTTTCAATCTAGTGAAATTAAAGATTTCCTTCCAATTACTTTAACAGTTATCCTATATGGCAAACGTCTGCGCTACGTATAGTGACATGGATGGTTGGGCCCAATCTCTTATCCCTCCTCATTCCTACCTCATCTTAATCATATATGTGTCCATCACCACCAGCCATTACCGATTTGTGTAAATTCAGCAAATATTATCATCAATTCATCATAGTTAAACCATCCTCCTTTCTTCCTTCCTTCTCTTCGCGGTCCATAACTCTACCTCCTTTGTCTCATCAAACCACACCATTTCTCTCAAAAAATTCTTTCTCCTCTCTCTAAAACCCTTCGATTACTATAATTTGGTTTTCCTAAACACACAACTGCATATCAAATCTTGAATACACATTTGACCCCTCGTATCATATGTTAATTTCCTTGCAATCTCTCTCTCTCTCTCTATCTATCTATATATATATATATATATATATATATATATATATAGGTAACTACAGAATGATTAGAAAGGTTAGATTTTTTTAAGATTATTTTCTCACAAGATCAGATCTATAGAAATTTTTGTAAAAGTTTTTGTAAGTCGGGGGTGCTGGTGGACCGGTGATGGGGCGGCGTGTAGAGAGAGAAAATAATTTGGAGGAGATGGAGAAGAGACATTATTACTTTTTAATCCAGTTGGATAAGTTTACACACACAAACACTTAACACAAATTTAAACAAAAATTCTCATCTCAATATTAAAAAATGGGACTTGACACGATTTTCGTGTTTGACCCCACTTTTTAATAATGAAATGGGAGTTACACTTTGTTTCTGAGTTTTGAACGGAAAGAAAAAAAAAATAGAAAACTTAGTTAGAAAAAAAAGAAAATGATATAAAATTTAAAATTTTCTTTTGTGTTGTTTCTGAGTTCTAATGAAAAGAAAAGAAAATGATTTTTTACAAATTTATCATTCTATTACATATGGATAAATTTATATATTCAAAAAAATATTATTACTTTATTTGTTTAACAACAGAAAGTGAAAAGATTTAAAAGCTGAATACTCAAATTTTCGTACAAAATTTTTATTTCTCGATCATTCCAATCACTAAGATAACATACCATTTGTGTTGAAATTGAACATTATATAGTGGCTAAAATGGATAAAAATAAAAATAAATTATAAAATGATGTGTCGTAGTAATTGGATAAAAAAAAAATTATAAAAACGAGAATTTTTTTTTGAATTAAAAAAATGAAAGAGTAGAACCAAAAGAGTACTAGTTTTTTAAATCATGCATGAAACAGTAATTGAAATGTTCAAATAAAACCAAAATTCTGAATCTCATGTGAAAGTTTATCAATCGATGCCTTGATTGGCATCCCAATACATTGGAAACCAAAATGCAATAGGACATTAGCACCTTCAACCTGTGATAGACATGTATTAGACAGCAGCAAACTCAAGTTTGGAACCCACATGAAGATTAACGTCTACACTTGGGATTTCGAACTATAGCGAGTAAGAATTTTGCAAATTTCAATGAATTGTAATTAAAAAATTATTATATTATAAATTGAGGATAATATAAAAATTATAAAAATATTACTTAATCTCATTTTTTTTTCCAACTAAATCATGTCAATTTGGATGAAAAATTTTGACAGAAAAAATGACAAAATTTTTTATCTATTTTTTTTTCGTTTATTAAAAAACTCAGAAACACAAGAAATGGTCAAAAAACTTAAATTTTCCGTCAATTTTTTTTCCTATCTATTTTAAAACTCAAAAACAAAGTATTAGTGTTTTAAAATTGTGTTTGTAAACTTATTTTTCTAGCTTTATTTTTGCAAGGTAAGCAAATACGTGGGGCCACATACTGTCCACTGAAATGCTTCATTTGAGAAATCAGCCCGCCGATGTCAGCTCTACCGTTACCTATTTACATGGAAATATTCAATTTCACCAAATTGATTTTTTTTAAGATAGTAATATAATTGTAATAAAAAAATAAATAATTAAAATGAAAATAAGTTGAAGAAATTAGGCTTAGTACAATTGATTTCTTGATTTTCAGCAGAAAGCTGAAGGTTGTTGTGTTTCCTACTATTTTAAAATGAAATAGTTATGAAAACAAAGTTATATAGTCTTTATAACTCTGCTATTTTAAGCAAAATCCTTGGTCTTAGATACAATTTTCAAAAAGAAGTTCTTTCATAATGTATTTATAACTATTTTTAATTTTAATTATATCTTGAAAGAATTTTGACAATATAATTCTTTAGACCGATATTATACTAAATTAAATTTAATGGATTATTAAGAAGTTAGTAGATCGTTCTACCTTATTACATATATTTTATATTTCCTTACCAAAACCCAAAGAAAAAAAAGACGTAAAAATGAAGAACATAGTCTTAGACCTTAATTAATACTTGGACATGTACTTTGAATAGAATGAATTTTAAATAAACTACTAATTTTAGTGTCAAACATTAATTATGTATATATGTATAGTGGCGGAAGGTAAAAAAATAAGCATCACGTTACATGAACAAGTCTTCTGGATATCACTATATAACTATAAAGTAGCCTAAAATAAAGCCCATTTAATAACCTACTATTAGTCACTTTATGCCTTGGTCCTATAGACCACATAAATCAACCAAGGTCCATAACTAAGTACATCAATTGTTTCCAGAATTCTAAATATTTAGTGGGCTGGGCCTTCACACACAAAATTATAAAAAAATAAGTATAAACACATGACAATTAAATATTACCACTATTTACACCATTAAAAAAATAAAACATGACGTTAAAATTCGCATTATACCTTATTTTTTAATAGTATAGATAGATGTAGTATTTAGTAATTGTATGTAGACTTATCCATTATAAAGAGACAATATTTTTTTACTGTCATTTTTAATATTATACCATCAAAATCGAATTCTTAGCTAATAATACTAAATATATTTTAGAATATAAAATTACTCTTAAACTATTTATAAATGTATTTCTAATTTTGGTAAGTTGGAATGAAAATTTATATTTCAAAATTTAATGTACCAAATTTCATTCTGCATGATCTTCGGTAAATGACTAGGCGCTAAATTAAACATCTTTCAATATTTTTAGTCATGAATCACGCGGACCTTGGACTGAGTTAATTTGTAGTGGAAACACCCAAAAACTAGGAATATAAATAAATGTTCAAATTATATGAGAATAAAAGCATTAACTTAGAGCTTACTGCATGTTGACTCCACAACTCAAGTATTTGTCATTATTTATTTATTTTTTTTCAATATCACACGATTACAAATGAATTCTTAACTCATAATTAATATTAATGTTATATTTGAGAATATAAAATTATCTTTAAAAGTCGTTCTTTTATAAATATATTTCTAATTTGGAACGGAGGAGAAAAGATCGTGTAACTTAGAATCAGAATTTATATTATAAATTAGCAACAAAAAAAAAATTATATTTTAAAATTTATTGTACCAAATTTCATTCTGCATGATCTTGGGTAATTGACTGGGCGCTAAAATAAACATCTTCTTTCAAGATTTTTAGTCATGAATCTCGTGGACCTTGGACTGAGTTAATTTGTAGTGGAAACACCCAAAAACTAGAAATATAAAAAAATGTTCAAATTATATGAGAAAGAATAAAAGCATAAGAAAAATGTAAGTACAGTATATTCAACCATCATATTTATTTATATCATTAAAAAGATGTGTATGACGTAAATTTTAATATAAAATATATTTTTTAATAAAATATAATGGTTAGATGTTATAAATGTAGACTTATACAAAAGCATATATTAATTTAGAGTTTGATGCAAGTTGACTGACTCGATCCACAACTCAAGTATTTGTTTACTATGATTGCCTTCTTATAAATTCAAAGGAAGTCTCCATTCAAATGTTGAATTGACGGATTATTAACTGGACCAATTTATAAATATTTATATATATATATATATAAACATATTCAAATTAAATTCACTTAACAATTCTCGTTCTACGCGTTCTAAGTTAGGTTAATTTAAGCATTGACGTCTTATTATAACTAGCATCATTGTCGCCAATGTACGTAACGTAATAAATACTTATTTAGACACCGAGTGCAAGGAAAAAATCAAGATATTACCTTAAACTTGGAGTTCAGTCGACTTTTTTCTCCTTGTTTTATAAAACTTTTTTAATGTATATTCAATTTTGATAGAGATGCACATTTATAAAGCCCCAGTATTTTTCAATGATACTTTTAGTATTAAATATAAATTTGTTAATAACAAAATTATATGAAATTTTGTTTAAATCTAGAGAAATAGGAGTTTAATGGATAAAAAAAAGAAGTTGTCTGTATATACAAAAAATATTAGCTGCAAAGCATAGCAGACTATTTACTTTCCTATTAAGGACTACTAAGCTCACATACCTTTAATTAGATAGATCCTCAGAAAAGCTCATTTGATGACACATAAAATATCTTTTACCGTAAATTGCATATATTCTACTGTAAATTGCATATAATATTCTATCAAAAATGATCATTTTGAATTCAAATTTCGAAATGATTATTTTGAATTTAAATTTCGGACGGATTGAATATTAGTTAAAAGTCATTTTTAGACAACCGTAAATTGCATATATTATGTCAAAAATTTCACATTCCATATTTAGTCCACTTCATAAACTCATAACTTAGTATGTATCCAGTTGTGAACGGCACTCATCACACTAGACCTAGACAAGCAAACTACAGACCTTGAAACTGTAAACGAGACTAAGGTAGGTACACCGTACAGTACACGACATTATACATGTATATAAGTTTGATCATTTCTATTTGCCACCTTAAACAAATCAATATTAATTGCTGTTTTAGTTCTTGTTCAAAAATCCGTGCTTTTGATTAAGAATACATGATACCGTGTATATTTTGTTCAACCTTCAAACCATGGCCAAGTCAAATTAAAACACAAGAAAAAATGGAAAAGTTAAAACATTTTCCATTGGATTGACAAACAAGTAAGGTTGAAACCATGCACATATATATATATATATATATATGTAAGTATATAAGTACCACATAACTCATCTTCATTTCCATTGTCATCCAATATTTTCCCTTTCCTCCCTAAAACTTCCCCTCTTGTGTGATTTCAATACTCAAAAAATGTCTTTTTTCAAGAACCCCTTCAATTTTTTTTGCATTCTTTCCATTTTTTTCATGGTAACTAGTAATTTACAAGGTGCAAATGCCACAAGGCCTTTAGATGAATATAGGCATTGGTTAAGGGAATTACAGGTTCCGCTGCTTGAGTCGCTCCCGAGAGGTCCGGTGCCTCCGTCTGCCAATTCTCCCTGCACTAACATTCCCGGCCAGCCTGGCGGAAGATGCAGCTTGGAAGAAAAGAACTTTGCTGGCGGCCGTGTCGCTGTTCATTCCCCCCCAGCCTTTCCTAGTGATGCTGTCATAAATTCCGGAGCTACTAATTGAGGAAAGCAAGATCCAAGCTCTTGATCTCGTTTGCCAATTAATCACCATATCATATATATTTTTATTTAATTAATTTCATTACCTATTTTATTTCCCACTCTTATTAAGGCATTTTTCTCCTCATTAGGAGCAACTTGTCCTTAGAACAATTATTGTTATATTCCATGTAAGTGTTGAAGCCAAAGAAAACACACTCACCATGTAATTGATATACTTATCCAACTATCAAATAAAGTTTATTATTTATAGATATTTATTGATATATCTGAGTATGCAAAACATATGACTTCAAAATCCCATTTTCCCAGTTGATTTGCAGCACATATCCTGTCAATCGATCTTATGTTGATATCAAGCGTTCATTTGGTAACATTTATTGAATGTTACATTTTGTGCTTTTTAACTGATCTTTTCTACTTAGCAAATATATATAGCGCAAGGCAACTGGTTAGAGCTGGCTTAGGTGGCTTATGCACATACACGTTAATTTTTTATTTTTATGTTATAGGCTTTTAGGTCGATCCATGCTTGCTTCATTTGGCGTGGTGACCTTGATGATTTTCATGGTCCGCGTACTCTCAAAGTCTCAAAGCTTAATGTAATAGTAATGGTTTATATATGTTTAACAGTACACTAGTCACAAGTTCAATGTAGCGTCTGATTGAATTGATTATTTGCAACACATATAAAGGAAATATTTTTTTTTCCCCTAAGCTATGTTTGTTTACAAAAATTATATTTAGGACTAGACTATTTGTATTAATTTAACACTATTTCGGACTATTTTATTTCTTGGGGGATTAATAGTCCTTTAAAACATCTTTTTGGATCAAATTCGTTTTTTAGAAGAAAAATACATTAAAAAAAGAATAAGTATAAGTGCATAATATCTAAACACTACATTCATCTTAATAATTAAAAAATAGTGCATGACATTGAAATTCGTGTCATATCCTATATTTTAATTGTTAAAATAAATATAATATTTAATTTTATATTTAAATATTGTGTATGTAAACGTGTCCTTAGAAAAAAAGAGTAATACGCGAATATTAATTTCAATTAAATCTTTTCATAAATTTATGCACGGATTATGTCCAATTGGCCTCTTCCTTTGACACTCGATCTTGTTTCATTATTTTACTTCAAGTTCATGAAATATTCATTAAAAAATAATTTTATATACACTAACATGGATAAGAATACGTGAAAGAGGTTTCCTTTTTGGATTTCAAAAGGTTAACCGAGAACAAAAAATAGTCAATAGGACGATTTAAAAGACCACCACTACAAGAACTTATGGATGTAGCGAAGAAAGTTTTGTGAAGGAATTCATTCCTTCACATGTGTCGTTTTCTAGCGAAGAAATTGTGAAGAAAAAAAATACAGTAACAATATATTATTAGCAAAAGAAGCATCATTCACAATTTAAAATTTTTCTTTCGCAAAATTAAGATGATAGAAGGATATTTAAAGCCAATTTATGATAAAAATTTGAGAGGAAAAAAGCTATTAATGAAGGAATTATTAATCACTATATATTATTGTTTAAAGATTTCTTGCGATAGATAAAATTAGTCACTGTTTTGTTCGAATTTTTTTTTTAAAATTAATTGTGGTGAATATAAATACATTTAATCTTTTACAGTAACACATTTTAATAACACTTCTTAAGTAACTTACAATATTGACTATTTCTTTAATCAAAGTAAACAAATTTATAATAATTTAATCTTTAAATTTTCATACACTGACTATGAAAAAAAAGAGATAACTCTTCTATGGAATAGACCACAAATACTAAAAAAATGCTGATCTATTTTGCAGAAAGAGTTAAGTTTGAGTTTTATTCTTAATTAATTTATGGTATCTTATACCTCAAATTGTAATGTAATTAATTTTTTAAAATAGATTTTTATTCTTAATAATATTTTTTAAATAATTTATAATATTAGATATTTTATTAATTAAAATATTAAGTTCCAATAATTCAAAATTTAGAATATTATAAATTGACAATAAAAAAATTATAATAATTAAGACTCTTTTTTTTTTTTTTTGGAACGGATCACAAATGTCTAAATTTCGACTAATTTTTTTTTTAATTTCCCTCCAATTATTAGTCTTCAATTCTGCCCTTTATTTTTCCAACTGCCAGACGCCCTAATTTCTTTACTCCTATCTCGACAGTCGACTCCTCACTCGTCTCCTCTCCAGTCTCTAATCTCCAATTGTCCATAATTCATCTCTGCCTCTCTGCGGCTCCATCCAATCTACGATTGCCTCTTTGCAGCCTGCGCTCCATCTCCATCTATTTGACTATTCTCTGCTCACAGCCTCACTCTCCATTTCTTTTTAGGGTCTGTTCCCCAATTCTTTTCATTCACCAGTTTTAATGCGAATTTAATGTTTTGATTATGATTATTTTCTCTTATGTGGATTGCTAGTTGTCAATTTCTGCTTATTATTTTCTCTTTTCATTCACCAGATGTAGGTGATAGATTAATTGAAAGAGATTATCATTCAAAGGAAGAAATCAAATTACAAGTAAAAAAATAAACTAAAAAGAGGCTAACACTTAACTAGGCAAAACTAGGGCAACATTAAGAAAAATGGAAAAATACAATACTACCCTACCTAACATAAGCTAATAACAAAATAGTATTAATAATAATAATAATTCTAATATCCCTCCACAAACTCATGATGCAACGGTGGAAATCATCGAGAGTTTGCCAACCAAGAAACGAAAACGCGGAAGCGGAAGCGACTTAGTTAACAAATCTGCAATCTGTAAGGATGAAGAAATGAATGGCAAGGTGAGAGTGCCATGTTGTAGGTGATAACGAGTGAAATGACAATCAATCTCAATATGCTTAGTTCTCTCATGAAAAACCGAATTGTGAGCTATTTGAATAGTACTTTTGTTGTCACAATGCATAGGAGTGGGTGAGGATATAGGAACGCCCATATTTGCAAGCAACCAACGTAGCCAAACGATTTCAGTGATAGTAGAAGCCATCGCTCTATATTCTGCTTCTGTAGAAAAGCGAGAAATAACACTTTGTTTCTTACTCTTCCAAGAAATAAGAGAATCTCCAAGAAATATACAAAAACCAGTGGTAGATTTGCGATCTGATGGGTCACTGGCCCAGTCAGCATCAGAGTATGCCCGCAGTTCTAAAGAGGATGTCGATGGAAACAATAGACTCTGAAAAATAGTACCCCGAAGATATCGCAAGATACGAACAACGGCTGCCCAATGAACTGTAGTAGGAGAAGTGACAAACTGACTGACAATATGAACAACATAGGCAATATTCGGGCGTGTAATGGTGAGATATACCAAACTCCCAACAATGGTACGATCTAAGGTAGGATCAGTCAAAGGGGTGCCATCTGAAGTAGAATACCGAACATTAAGCTCAAGTGGAGTATCAACTGTTCTAGTATCTGTAAGACGAGCCCGTTCAATAATATCAGTTTTGTATTTTGACTGTGAAAGGAGATAGCCTTTAGGAGAGCTAGCAACCTCAATGCCCAAGAAATAACGTAGAGACCCCAAATCTTTCATTTCAAACCGAGAGGCTAATTCAGACTTCAGTGTTGCAATTCCATCAACATCATCACCAGTAATAATCATGTCATCCACATATAATGAAAGAATAATGATACCAGCAGGAGTACGCTTAAGGAAAAGTGCAGAATCATGATTACTGGAAGTAAAACCAAGTGAGATGAGCACAATGGAAAATTTCTCAAACCAAGATCGTGGAGCTTGTTTGAGACCATACAAAGCTTTTTTAAGTTTGCAAACTTCACCAGGATTATGTTTGACTCCAGGAGGTGGAGTCATATAAACTTCCTCTTGAAGATCACCATTCAAGAAGGCATTCTTGACATCCATTTGAGATATATGCCATTGACGGATTGAGGCAACAACAATCAAAGTGCGAACAATAGTCATTTTTGCAACTGGTGCAAAAGTCTCCTCATAATCCATACCATATTGTTGTGAAAATCCTTTAGCGACTAATTGAGCTTTATATCTCTCAACTGAACCATCAGATTTTGTTTTGATTTTATATACCCAACGCAAACCAATTGCACGTTTACCTGGTGGTAAAGTTACAAAATCCCAAGTATTTGTCTTGTGCAAAACAGAAAGTTCCTCAGCCATAGCATGCTGCCAAAATGGGTCAGTAATTGCCTCTTTATAAGAGTGAGGCTCAGAAAGATGATGAATAGATGACAAAAAGGAGGCAAAGGCAGGAGAGTAAGATGAATACTCAAAATCAGGTAATTGAGTTGACTTACGTGTACGATGAGGATAACGAGGAGCAGGATCCTTGAATTCAGGAGCTGGTTGGGGTGCCACATGGGGGAGGAGAGGAGTGGTAGCATCAGGAACAAAAGTACTAGATTCTGTAGAGTTTCTATCTGCATCTTCAGAGAAGGGGTCAATATGTAGAAGATCAGATTTAGACATGTTATGAGAGTTAGAAGGAATGGAGAAGAAGGGAATGTGTTCAAGGAAAAATACATGACGAGAAACATATAGTTTCTGAGTAACCGGATCAAAACAACGATATCCTTTTTGACCTTCCCCATACCCCAAGAATACACAGATAGCTGAACGAGAAGACAACTTACTCCGTTCAACATGAGGACGCAAAACAAAACATGTACAACCAAAGACTCGTAAGGAAGAATAATCAGGGGAATGACCATAAAGCTTTTCAAAAGGTGACAAACCTGATGTGTGAGAAGATGGAATCCGATTGATTGAATGAACAGAGGTAAGAACTGCTTCCCCCCAAAAATCAGGAGGAACAGAGGCAGATAACAATATAGAGCGAGCAGTCTCTATAATATGTCTATGTTTTCTTTCAGCAACACCATTTTGTTCAGGAGTATCTGTACATGAAGTTTGGTGTATAGTCCCATCCAAAGCAAGTAATTCACGAAAATTAGTGGAAGTATATTCCCCACCCAAATCACATCTAAAATATTTAATAATAGCAGAGTGTTGAGTTTTTACAAGGGCCCTAAATGTAGAATAAATACTTAAAAAATCAGACCGGTGTTTCATAAGATATACCCAACAATAACGATTATAATCATCAATGAAAGAAACATAATATCGAGACCCACCTCTTGTGGAAGTTGGAGCAGGTCCCCACACATCAGAATGAATCAAATCAAATGGGGCAACAGAATAAGAAACACTTCGATTAAAAGGTAAAGCAAAAAACTTTGCCAATTTACAACCACTACAACTAGAAATATCATTAGATGATAAATTTCCTAAAGCTCCTGTAGAAGCCAAATATCTTAAACGAGAAGAGGAAACATGTCCCAATCTAGAATGCCACAAATAAAAATTAGACGAAGAAGGACTCAAACGAAAAGAAGACAAATCAACAGTAGAAGCAACAACCGATGGTAGTTTCAGCTCATCCAAAAGATATAACCCTCCCCGCTTACGGCCTATCCCAATCAGCTTCTAGGAGTAAGGATCCTGCACACAACAAGAAGTGGAGGAAAAGAAGACTAAATATCCAGAGTCACATAATTGACTAACAGAAACAAGATTCAATGCAAGATTGGGAATATGATAAACATGCGGAAGAGACATATGAGATGTGACAACAGGACCAATTCCTGCCAAGGACATTAATGTACCATCAGCAGTAACAACAGGCTTAGCATTAGTAGGTGAAATAGATGTAAAACAGGAAGTGTCAGGTGACATATGGTGAAAAACTCCAGAATCCAAAACCCAGATAGATGAAGATGTACCTGATGAATTTGGAGGTGACACACCTGAGGCAGCAAAAGCATGAGACGAGGCAAGGAACTTCTGAAATTGTTCAGTAAGTGAGTCTGTCGTAGGCGGAGCAGAAGTGGATGCTCCAGTCACCGCATAGTCAGATGGAGGTACAGGTGCAGTAGTGCGAGGCTGTGGAGGCCTAGGACCACGATATGATTGAGTGAACTGATTCTGAGAGAACTGATTATGCCTAGGCCGTTGAAATCGCGGTTGCACTCCCTTGTTCAACAGTTGAGGGCATTGAGCCTTCCAATGTCCTGACTTCTTGCAATAGCTACATTCATCATCTGCAGCCTTTGGATTAGGCTTGGTGAAAGATAGACGTTGGGGTACAACCAAAATAGATGAGGTGGTCGTTGGAAGAACTCATTTCCCAGCGTGGGACTTATGACGCATTTCTTCAGCCAACAATTCACTAACAACTGAATCAACAGAAGGCAAGGGAATGCGGTGCAAAATATTGCCACGTAAAGATTCAAAATCATCACGAAGAGCCATTAAAAACTGAACCAATCGTTGCTCTTCTCTAGAAGCAATATACGGGGCAAAGGCACGAAGTTCAGAAGTCTCCGTGAGAGCTAATTGATCCCAAAGATCAGTCATGGCAGAATAAAACTCCTGAACACTCATGTTTTTCTGTGAAAGAGCACGAATATCAATTTCCAACTGATACTTTTTGGCGAAGTTAGATTGCGTATACAACCTCTCTAAATGATCCCACACCTCTTTTGAAGTGTCATATTTAGCCAATTGCATGCCAATGGAGTGCTCAACAGAGTTATTAATCCAAGTTAAGATTTTTGAATTATTCATTTCCCAAGTTACAAACTCTTCGACAAATTTACCATCCTTTTTATCTATAGGTTTACACACAAGTCCAGAAATATATCCCCACATCTTCTTTCCTTTTAAGAAATTTTTCATAACATAACTCCAATATGAAAAATTTTTACCATCCAATCTAACACTAATAGACTGCAACGAATCATCTTTATTACCAGCCATGATGTCAATCAACAATAAGCAAATATCACCAAAGCAAATCAACTAATGGAGTAGCGACCCACCAGAAAATTGACTAAACAAGAAACCCAACAAAGCAGAGCGATTTTCCAAACAAACTCAGATCTTACAAATCTAAAAGAAACCCATCTTGTTCGTATTCATGAGAATTTGAGAAATTAATTGAATACAGTAGGTAGGTAAATAGGCACTTAATCAAACAAGACAAGATGGAAAAAAAAAAAGAAGGGAATGTATAAATCGAAAGTACGTGTCTGGAAGTTTTCTTTCTAACAGATGTATATATATACTCCTTTGATCTCATGTGGGTCATATAAAACTAATAAAACCAATCGTTCTGCCGATCTCCACGTGGGTCATATAAAACTAATAAAAGTTGGATCCGCAAGTTTAAGAATGCCATTAAACCTTGCTCTTGATACCATGATAGATTAATTGAAAGAGATTATCATTCAAAGGAAGAAATCAAATTACAAGTAAAAAAATAAACTAAAAAGAGGCTAACACTTAACTAGGCAAAACTAGGGCAACATTAAGAAAAATGGAAAAATACAATACCACCCTACCTAACATAAGCTAATAACAAAATAGTATTAATAATAATAATAATTCTAATAGTAGGATGCAGATTTGCTGATTTTCTTTTTTGGGGTAGGGGGTTTGATTTTAACCTTTATATAAAATTAGGGACTATATAAATAATACTGAAGTGGATTAATTTTAATGGTTAATAGTGCCCCAAATAATCCTTTCTACATCAGTTCAGGAGCCATATTGAGACTGAGAAACACCCGGAGATATACATCAAGTATTCGTTCCATGGCCTTAGAGATGTTGTTTGTGGTCTTTTTGTGGAAAACTAACTTTCACACACTGAGCTAAAAATCTTAATTAAGGATCCAATTGATTTTATTTCTTTTTTTAAAAGTTACTCTAGGATTGTCTTTAGTGAATAAATATGCAATGTTATGATCAGTTTAGAAGGTTTAATGTTTTGATATTTATTCTTCATTAGCACAATGTTGTACAATATATCATCTGTTATATTTCTTTACAGAATACTGAGTGAATTCCTGCATTGCTAATTTGTTGTGCTGCAAAGGTGTTGATTGCATTGTTGTTGTTGCTATGCTACACAGTTGTCTGGTAAACTACGAAAGATTGAAGCATGCTATTTTTTTCAGAGTTGTACATTCAAGTCATTTTAAGTAGTTGCAATGTTCTGTTTATTGACTGTACCCTACAGTGAACAAATCCACATTTGTTGGTGATACTATATTTTTTTGGATTAATTTTAGCTGTACTAGTTAAAATGAATTGTTTTCGACTGATTTTTTGGGAGATTAGATCTCAAATCCAACTCTCCTAAAGCTCCTGCCGAATAAAAGGAGAAAGACAAAGTGAATTTGGAAAATAGAACTCTCTAAATACCCAAAGGAACACCTATTCTGTTCATAATAGCTAGCCTAATCAATGAGAAATCATATGCGACCTCTTTCTGCTATATTTCTGCACTTATTCTCGTAACTCCAAAGAACACAAACATACACCAATGATCTTCGGCTTCCTAACGACTTGAAAGCAAGTGATTCATCGCTTTCTCCAATTTCTTACACGTACAACTTTTAAATAGGAAACTAGATAAAAGCCTAATGAAAACTGATCCATCTTCTTAGTAGGCTGTAAAATTACATAAACCGAACGATAAATTTGTGTTCCTTTGGATGTCCATCATTCTATCATGTGTTCTTCACATATAAAAACATGTCTTCCATCTATAATTAATCTATTACTAAAAGTTGGTATTTGCAGATGAGTACTCGTATGTTTACTAACTACCTTCATGTATTCTTGTGTTCTGTTTAGTTTGTTGCCATAAGAATAAATTCTTGGACTTCATATAGAGTCCATATGCATATGGATAGTAATAGATCAAAGATGGTAGAATTGGAATGTTTCCTTTAAGTTGTGCTATAAATAATCCTTTCAAACTTGCAATGGCACATGAGCTTAATTGCGTAATTGACAGTAGGCAAATCCGCATATGTAGGTGTGACGCCCCCAAATCTAGGCCTACACAGCCCAAACTTGAGTCGACAAAAGACTACAACAAAATTATTACAACAAAGCACAACGTACAACAATACAGTGTATAATAATAATACACCACTAAGTCTTCACTATTATTTTCACACTATTTTACAACACGTGAAGACTATGATAGCTATTCCTCGGACTCTCACTCCATCCCCCGGCTAGACCCCGTTACGTTTTCATCTCCTGTTGAAAAACAATGGAACAAAAGAAAGGGTGAGCTCAAATAGCCCAGTAAGAAATATCATGACTAAGATAATG
Organism: Hedera helix; assembly: GCA_947179155.2. Classification (NCBI taxonomy): domain Eukaryota; kingdom Viridiplantae; phylum Streptophyta; class Magnoliopsida; order Apiales; family Araliaceae; genus Hedera; species Hedera helix. The sequence continues at coordinate 33,525,632 of OX359282.1, read as the reverse complement.
ACGAATAAATTATCATTAGTCTTCAACAGTTGAGTTCTGAATACAATAGACTACAAGGTTTATATAAAAAACTGTAGTTAAATTCTTAAACAATGTTCAGATCAATAATAGCAGCGGAATGAGCAATCTATTTGAAGAATAATGCAGACTATAATGTCCACTCGCTTCTCTTTTAGTAAAAATATCATCAACTTTTATCATCTGAAATACCATTAGTCAAGATAATACAACTTCACAGTTCCTGGTCATAATCATGCAGATTAACAGTTCATCTTTGCACTACGGGCCAAAGACATTCAATATAACACCAACGGTCATGATTATACCAGATTCAGCCTTTGGTCATAACCATACCAACCAACAGTTCATCTTTGCACTACGGGCCAAAGAGAACATTCACCACGTGCCATAAAAGACACCGAACAGATGTATCGCATTTAACCTAGTATATCGCCTTTAACCTATCATCTGTTCAACAATTATATCACATATGTGCCCCCAGCCACAGATATTTACAACAGCTTGATTCTTGATGATTAATACAAATAACAGTGATACAAATGATGAACAGAAGAACAGGATAAACAATAAGTATCAGAAGTTTACTTTGTGCAGATTCAAATAATGTCCAAACTGCCAACATGATGTGGAGTGAAATTTAAAAATGATATTCAAGATCCACAGTTCAGAATAACGATTACAGTTCAATAGAAATGTTCAGAAAATAGGAAGGTTCAGTTGAAATAATGAAATTCAACTATTATGGAACATATAATATTTTCAGGAATTATAGAAGCAATAGTTCCATAATAAGTTTCGATTTAGGTGTATGAAAGAAAATAATATTGCTTACCGTAGCAGGTTTGATTAACAAAAGGTGAAGGGAATTAATATCCCTTACCATAGTAAGTTTGAATAATGGAAGATGAAAAAGATGGTATCCCTTATGAGTATAAAGGAAAATGATATCACTTACGAATATGGAATAAAAGTGTCATGTGATAATTCGTGTAGACAAATTATTTCCACACGAGACAAATAAAAAGGGTTATTCACCAACAGGCGGTAATCCGTGCCGTAAGGTTATTCCCATCAATTTGAATACGAATAGTTATTCACCAAACATGCGATAATCCACGCCGTAAGGTTATTCCCATCAATTTGAATACGAAGAGTTATTCACCAAACAGACGATAATCCGCACCGTAAGGTTATTCTCAAAGATTAATAAGGAATGAATATAAAAGGTTATTCACCAACAGGCGGTAAACCGCGCCGTAAAGTTATTCCCACAATTTAATACATGGAAGTAAATGGCACAAGAAAGAAATGATATTATTTTCGAGAATCAAAGAATGATAACCCCTTCAAGTAAGAAAGAAAATAATATCCATTTATGATAATGAAAAGAATGATACCCCTTACCTTAACACGTAACTGGATATTGATTTAAATGAGGTTGATCAACCTATATATTTTTAATAAAATTAGTAATTACCACATATAAATTTCAAGGTGTATGATAATTCATATATTATGAACTATCAAAATTATATATATTTAACATAATTTTTGTAGTATAATATAACAACTTTAAAATAGTTTTTAAAATAATATTTTAAAATAAATCTTTCAAAGAAAGCTTTTAAAAATGAATCTTCTTAAAGAAGAGTCTTCTAAAGGAAGATTTATGAATACCGTGAAAAATAAGAATTTATGAAATTACTACTCTTTAATAAAAGACTTACTTGAAAATTTTCTGCACTCCTTTTGGCTTTCAAACACTCAAAATAACCTTACTATTCTCAGAGAAAACACATAAAATTCTTATAGAAAAATTCTATGTTTTAGGTGTGATTTTTTTATTCAGCTGGGCAAGCTATTTATAGGAGAAAAGAAGTTACTATGCGTGATAGATGGGCAGAAAATTTTTCAGCAGAGGCTGCTGCGCAGCCTCCACCAACTCTTCCCAGCCAAAACTCATTTTACACATTTCGTGTGGGCCCCACAGTGGGTCCCACATGTTTCTTACTATTCACTTACTATTCACGTCACTATTCACGTTACTATTTCAAATAGTAAAATTAATTATTTTATTTTTTATTTATTTATTTATTTATTCTTCCTGTGAGTCCAACATATAAAATAATGTTACCACAATAATGTAAGAAACACGTTACATATTTTTATTAATTTAATAATATAAATTATAGTGTATTTGCTACTGTGACAATTATTAGATTCAATAATTTTAAACTACAGTGCACCAACAATTATTGACTCGATGATATGAAATACAGTGTAATGACAATTATTGAATCAATAATGCAAAATACTGTGTAGCAACAATAATTGAATTGATAATATAAAATATTATGCAGTGACAATTATTGATGAAATGATGCGTAACAGTTACGGTGTCAATAATATGAGACACTGTGCAATACCGTGTGCTACTGTAGAGTACCGCATGCTACAGTAAAATACCATAAATTACCGTATGATACTATTCTTTTATCACCGGTATTTTAACAGTTAGCACCGTTGACTATTTTTATTAAAAAGGTTATTTCTGTTGTTTTCTATATCCGACAAATATTCCGTTGTGGGGTCCACCAATAATTTGATATTTCGGCGCCGTCGTACGGCCCGAATATTCCCCGACAAAACGAATATTGTCCGACAAAATAAAATTTGCACATAACATCCTTAACTTTAAACTTTATCGATTTAACCACTTACTGTTTCGGAAAAATATATATGAAGAAAAATTAAATTTTATATTTCATAAAATTCGGGGTCTTACAGTAGGGGTGTTCAACCGGTTTTTGTCGGCCCGAATCGGACCGGTATCAAACCGTCAAATTTCGGTACCGATACCGGTTCTACCGGTATACCGAACCGGTTAGTCAGTTCGGTACTGGTAAAAATCGAAAATTAATATAATTATTATTTTTTTATTTTTTCATTATAATTATAATTTTTTTTATTATAACTATTTTTTGTTATTATTATTATTTATTATTATTATTTTTATTTTTATTATTAAAATGATAGCTATATTTTTGTCTTTATCTTTCATTAATCTCTCTCTCTCTCTCTTAATTTAAGTTCACCAGTTTCATCGTTTCTTATTCCTCAACTCATTGAAATTGAATTTTGGCGATTCTCTTACAGCATGAAGAAGTTTACAGGCCCAACCTAGATTTCCTTGAAGAAAATGATGATGAAGTTGCGGACCTAACATGACACTTTATTCCTTCTAGTTCATTGTTCTTCTTTCAATTTTCTTATATTAGTTAATAAATATTGTAGGTACTATAGTCCTTGGGAGACCAAGATACAATAACAAATTTTGTTGTTACCGTGACTCAAACATTATTTATTTATATGTGCAGTATTACTTTTATTAGCTCTTTATGCATTTGTTTATTAATTAGTTTTGAAACAAGTATGTCATTTATTTTTACTTGAAATATTAAATTTAATATTTCTTATAGAGACTAATAATAATAATAATAAATATGAAATTACTGATTTGAAAATTAATATAATTTGCAATGAATTTTGATTATTTAACAATTATTTTTTAATTTACAAATTTATAATTTGTGAAGGATTTAACTTGATAAATGGACATTAATGAATGATTATTTCCCAAACTAAAATATTTTCTAGTTAATAAGTTAGTTAACAGTGAAGGAATTTTTCTCTCACTATGAAGAAAGATTCTCAATTTATAGTTAACGAAGGAAAATCTTTTCGCGTTAAATAAATTTGTTTGTCAAAAAATATTATTTGTGTGGGAATAAAATTATTCACTAATTTCATATAGTTATTTTAAAAATCATTTTCGAGAAGGAACCACTTTTTCACTAAATAATAATATTTCATTAACAAATATAATTTGTGAATAAAAAGTTATTCATAATATATCATTCACAAAAAAATATATAGTCACTATTTAGCGAATGATACCCTATTAAAAGGAGGTTTAATGCGAGCAACTGCGTGAATAAAATAATTCTTCGAAATAAATTTCTCGTGAGTGATATACTACGTCTTGCGAAAGATTTGTCTTTCACTAGATGCCCTTTTTGGTATAGTACATTAATCTTATATCATGAGATAAAATAGTCTAAAATAGTGTTAAATTATAACAAATAATACAATCCTAAATATATTTTTTACAAATAAATATGACACTAGGTATACTAAATTACCTAAAAACTGGTTTTAAGTATTTTTTAAATATTTTTTGGTACTTGGTATTTTTTATTTTTAAAATTAAATATTTTTAGTAATATTATAAAATAATTTCACTATATTTTAGTTTATAAAAAATTAGATGTTTAAAAAATTTATTAATAATATTTTTTTATGTATTTATGATGTCACTAGTTCAATAACAGTTCGACCACTAGTTGACAGAACACTTGAATTAGTGATCAATCTACCCGGATCGATGACTGATTCAAGTCTAAAAACCATGTCTGAAACATTGTAATTGTGCAAGTGAGCGTGTGATTGTCTTTATTAATAAAATAAAATAACTTTAATAAAATCATATACTTAATCTACAAATTAAATGTGACGGCCCCAAATTCGGGTTCTATAACCTCGGGTTTGGTTCTCACTGAACAATACTTAATAACAATTAAATACATAATTTGCATTTAAACTTCGCGGAATAATACAAAAGGTTCCTTATAAAAGGCTACACTTCCCAAGGTCAATTAACCTTAATATAAATATTACATATCTTAAGGAATACAAAAGATTTGCAAAAGAAATTACATATAAGTAATTAATCTAGCATGCATCCAGCTAATCTAAGCTTTGACTTTTCCCTTGCCTTTGTCTTGTTTAGGACATTATGGTTTAGCTGAAATAAGTTATGATATAGCAAGAATGAGCAACTAAATGGCTTAGCAAGTTTAAGAACAAATAGCATACGTTATATCATGGTGGAAAGAGAAATTAACATCAGAGTTTTCAACAATAGGTAACAATCAATAATCAAATTTTTCAATATAAGAATAGATTGACTCTTTACTGCTGAGTGGTCTTTAAGGATCATGAACTGCTACTAAGGTATAACAGACATATATATCTGACACCTCGAAAAACGTGATACGCGAGGGGATCAACCTCTTGTACCCTATGTATATGCATAACATTCAGACATTTTGGGTAAATTCGATTTTCCGACAGATAAAAAAATCCCCCTTATTTAGGGTTATTCATTCTCAGTCTTACTATAAGAATCCGTACCAACCAATGGTTTGGATAAGTTTTTAAAATATTCTATGTGATGAATTTAACATGTATTGTCTAGCTAAAACAATTAGGTTAGACTTTCTTAAACAGTTCTGGAATTAATGAACTATACATTTGCAAATGCACTATGTGCGAATACGATAACAATAATTATGTGGAATAATTTTAAAGAATTAAACCACTTAAAGTTCTGGCAAGTAAATACAAGTGTAGAGACTTGCTCAATAATAATTGAATAGGTTTAAAAAAATTGCTCAATATAAATTTGAGTAAGGATAAAGAAAACTTGCCTCGTGTGTAGACTACTACTAATCAATTCAATTTAATTCTCTTTGAATAGACCTAACAATTAATCAGTTTGATCTTAAATTAGTATCATATACACATTCATATGATAACCTTCATAATTCTTACATCTCTAACACTTAACCATGTAATTACATAATTATGAGTATATCAGCACTTAGAAAATATTATCACTTGATAATATTTCAATCGCATAAAATCTATATTAATTCTTATCTAACATTATTAACATGTTAATAATTTTTTATTACACTTATAATATTATTAATCATTTAATAATATTTAACATTCTAATATTATTAATCGTCTAATAATATTTTATTAATCTTATAATATTATTAATTATTTAATAATATTTTATTTATTATCTAATATTATTAATTATTTAATAATATTTTATTCATTATCTAATATTATTAATCATTTAATAATATTTTATTTATTATCTAATATTATTAATCATTTAATAATATTTTATTACTTTATTAATATCATTTAATAATATTTTAATAATCTTTAAACAATACCAATAATTAACTTTTTAATTGTGTTAACCTTAGCCTTTATTTTAAAACATTTAGCTACTAATTAGTCACTAATAGATTATATATATATATATATATATATATATATATTAGTTTATTATTCAAACACATTCATTTTACACTTGTTTCAACTTAAATTTTTAAAGAAAACTCGACCCAGACTGACCCGACTCGACCCGGATAGCTAAAACAGGTTCTAGGTATTGTGTTTGACCGTTGCGGCAGTGGTTTCCACTGCTGCGGCGGTGATACAAAAATCAAAAACCTTAGTTTGGGGACTGCCCGACCCTCCTTCACTAAAACTACCATAACTTCCTCATTTTTAAATATTTTGGGATAATTTTTGAGTCTATTCTTATCAGAATTTCCCCTTCTACAATTTTTCTTTATATCATAAATTCAAATTCCAAACGAAACCAGTCTCAAAACAGCTCACAAGGACAAAGTGAAAACTAACTTCGCAAATCCTTGGTTTTATTGGTTCAAACTTGAATAAAGTAAAATCTACACATTCAAATGACACCAACTTAGTGTTGTTGTCTTATTAACTTCTTGCTTTACAATATTTCATGGTTCAATCACATTTTCGAAAACGTTTTGACACGAAAATTAAGATCGAACCATCTAGGGTTTCAAAATGACCTATTTTGTGATAAAATCCATAACTTATTTGTTTTTTCATATTTTTTAAAGATTCAAGTTGGGTTTTCTTTAAAACTCATATATTTAACTTTCTAGTCATAGAAATCCATTTTCCAACTTGTACATTTCAAACTACAATATTAACTAGCACATGGTCCACTAGGATTTTACCGGTAAAGCTCAATATAGACTTTTCTTCCGATTATATGCATAACACACATACTAAAACATGATTTAAACATATCAAACCTTGAATATACATATATAACATAATTTAAGATTTCTAGACCATCAAAATAACTTTTGATCGGTTAAAAATACATTTTAACCGTTCAAAACACATATAAACTATAAAAACGAACTTAGAAAGGGTTATAGCACTTTTTAACCTTAAGGACTTGTGTGCTCTTCTTCTTCTCCTTCCAAAGTATGTTGTGAAGCTTTGTGACATTCACCAAGCTCATTCTCTAGCTATTTTCTTTAACTCACAAATGTACGCTCTATATTTCTCTCAAGAAGCTATCCCCTTTTCTCTCTAGAATTGCTTACAAATGACCAACAACATAACTAAAGTGTAGAGCACTATATTTATAGGACTTTGCTAATCCATCATTAACTCTCCTAATCCACTAGTGTTGATGAATTAGTAGCTAATTGGGATTAATATTGGATTGATTGACCACTTGAATGACTTGTTGATTGAAATGGGTTGGTGAACTACTATGACAAAGTGTACAATGAAGCAACATTGAGCAAACAAGCCACCCAAGTGGGCCCCTAGATGTGACGGCCAAATGGCGTTTTATTGGCCAATTTTGAATTATTTTTATAGCTTAATTATATGTAAGACCCCGAATTTTATGAAATACAAAATTTAATTTTTCTTCATATATATATTTTTTGAAACAGTAAGTGGCTAAATCGATAAAGTTAAAAGTTAAGGATGTTATGTGCAAATTTTATTTTGTCGGATAATATTCGCTTTGTCGGGGAATATTCGTTTGGTCGGGGAATATTCGTTTGGTCCGACGGCGCCGAAATAACAAATTATTGGTGGACCCCACAACGGAATATTTGTCGGATATAGAAAACGACAGAAATAACCTTTTTAAATAAAAATAGTCAACGGAACTGTTAAAATACCGGTGATAAAAGAATAGTAGCATACGGTAGTTATTGGTATTTTCTGTAGCACTCGGTACTCTACAGTAACACGCGGTATTGCATAGTGTCTCATATTATTGGTCTGATAATTGACACCGTAACTGTTACGCATCATTTCATCGATAATTGTCACTGCATAATATTTTATATTATCAATTCAATAATTGTTGTTACACAGTATTTTGCATTATTGATTTAATAAATGTCATTACACTGTATTTTATATCATTGAGTCAATAATTGTTGCTGCACTGTTTTTAAAATTATTGAACCTAATAATTGTCACAGTAACATATGCACAGTAATTCACATTATTGAATCAATAATTGTCATTACACAGTAACGTATGCTTTATTTTACATTATTGTTATCTCTATTATGATGTTATTTAAACAGTTGTATTTCATTAATTTATTGACTTGATATCTAAGAGCTAACTATACTGTATTTATAACAATTAGTCATAATAATTGAATTGATAAAGTTATTTGTTTATAATATAAAGTTAGGTGATCATTAGGTGATATGAAATGAATGGTGTAGATTAAAGTGTGAATTATTGTTGAATAATTGAATTGATTTGTTTATAATATAAAGTTAGGTGATTATTAGGTGATATGAAATGAATGGTGTAGATTAAAGTGTGAATTATTGTTGAATAATTAAATTGATTTGTTTATAATATAAAGTTAGGTGATTATTAGGTGATATGAAATGAATGGTGTAGATTAAAGATAATATAATATTTGAAATGGATGGTGTAGATTAAAAGATGATCTTTAAATGAATGGTTTAGATTAAATGAATGATAAGATTTTTGGCTATAAATAGAAGCCTTAACTTAAGGATTTTTCATAAACTTCCTTACTTGTTCTTTCTTTCTCTCTCTAAATACTTCTTGTGAAAGTTCTCTCTAAGTGTGCTTAAGTCATCTTGAGTATTTGTGAAGATCTATAAGTATACGTGTACTGTTCAAGTTAATCAACCTCATTTAAATCAATATCCAGTCACGTGTTGAGGTAAGGGATACCATCATTTTCATCTTCCATTATTCAAACGTACTATGGTAAGAGATTATCATTATTTGATTCTCGATAATAATATTGTTTCTTCCTTACTCATAAGACGTGCCTTTTATTTCCATGTATTAAATTGTGGGAATAACCTTACGGAGCGGATTGCCGCCTGTTTGGTGAATAACTCTTTGTACTCAAATTCTATTAAATTGTGGGAATAACCTTACGGAGCGGATTGCCGCCTGTTGGTGAATAACCCTTTGTATTAATTTCCTTCACCTTTTGTTAATCAAACCTGCTACGGTAAGGGATATTATTTTCTTTCATACTCCTAAATCGAAATTTATTATGGAACTATTGCTTCTATAATTCCTGAAAATATTATATGTTCCATAATAGTTGAACTTCATTATTTCAACTGAACCTTCCTATTTACGTGAACCTTTCTATTGAATTGTAACCGTTATTCTGAACTGTGGATCTTGAATATCATTTTTAAATTTCACTCCACATCATGTTGACAATTTGGACATTATTTGAATCTGTACAAAGTAAACTTCCGATACTTATTGTTATCCTATTTCTTCTGTTCATCATTTATATCATTCTAATCATCCAAAAATCAAGCTGTTGTGAATATTTGTGGCCGGGGGCACAGATGTGATATATTTGTTGAACAGATGATAGGTTAAAGGCGATATAATAGGTTAAAGGCGATACATCTGTTCGGTGTCTTTTATGGCACGTGGTGAAAGTTCTCTTTGGCCAGTAGTGCATAGATGAACTGTTGTTTGGTATGATTATCACCAAAGGCTGAATCTGGTATAATCATGACCGCTGGTGCTAAATTAAATATCTTTGGCCCGTAGTGCAAAGATGAACTGTTGATTTGCATGATTATGATCAGGAACTGTGAATTTTTATTATCATGACTAATGGTATTTCAGATGATAAAAGTTGATGATGTTTTTACGAAAAAGAGAAGCGAGTGGACATTATAGTCTGCATTATTCTTCTAATAGATTGCTCATTCCGCTGCTATTATTGATCTGAACATTGTTTAAGAATTTAACTACAGTTTTTGATATAAACCTTGTAGTCTATTGTATTCTATCAAGAACTCAACTGTTGAAGGCTAATGATAATTTATTCGTCATTATCTTAGTCATGATATTTCTTACTGGGCTATTTGAGCTCACCCTTTCTTTTGTTCCATTGTTTTTCAACAGGAGATGAAAACATAACAGGGTCTAGCCGGGGAATGGAGTGAGGGTCCGAGAAATAGTTATCATAGTCTTCACGTTTTGTAAAATAGTGTGGCAATAATAGTGAAGACTTAGTTGTGTATTATTATACATTGTATTGTTGTACGTTGTGCTTTGTTGTAATAATTTTGTTGTAGTCTTTTGACGACTCAAGTTTGGGCTGTGTGGGCCCAGATTTGGGGGCGTCACATTATATATATATATACACCTATATATATATATATATATACACACATATATATAAATGTTGACCAACAATTTGACTTCCTATTGGGCTCCACATTGGACTTAGGAATCAAATATATTGGGCTCATCCATTTAATTTGTTTGGGCTCAATTTATTTATTACATTGAGTTAACATTAAATAACATATGTTACATTTAATTAAATCAAGCATTGGGCTTGTTTAATTAATTACATGGACTAAGGTTTAATTAATTACATGGACTACTAGGTAAATTAATTTGACCTAGTTTAATACCTCATTTGGATTTAAAATATAATCTAATTAGACTTGTTTTAATTAATTATAACACATTGCTTTATTGCTTTAAATAAATATACACATGCACAAGTATATTCATTCAATTATCTAATGCACAATTAATTAGTACAAAATTTTTAATTGATTGCTAATTATTTAATAAATATAATTACAATATCTAATAGAATTCGTAGTTATTACATTAAATACTTCCTCCATTACGCAAGAAATAATATAACTTGTAAAATCTGTAAAGTTTAAGGAAATACTTAATTTTGTTTCATGTATACCCTCAAAAACTATAAGTTAATTTAGTATATATGTTATGGGATGAAATCATGTGTAAGATTCCAAATTTTATGAAATACAAAATTTAGTTTTTCTTCATATATATATTTCTTCCTGAAACAGTAAGTGGTTAAATTGATAAAGTTAAAAGTTAAGGATGTTATGTGCAAATTTTATTTTGTCGGACAATATTCGTTTTGTCGGGGAATATTTTGGTCGTACGACGGTGCGGAAATAACTAATCATTGGTAGACTCCACAACGGAATATTTGTTGGATATAGAAAATGACAGAAGTAACATTTTTAAATAAAAATAGTCAACGGTGTTATCGCTTTTAACTGTTAAAATACCGGTGATAAAAGAATAGTAGCATATGGTATTTTATGATATTTTACTGTAGCACACGGTATTCTACAGTAGCACACGGTATTGCAAAGTATCTCATATTATTGATTTGATAACGTGGTCATTGCACAATATTCATCAATAATTGTTGTTACACAGTTATTTTGCATTATTGATTCAATAATTGTCATTACACTGTATTTCATATCATTGACCCAATAATTGTTTGTGCACTGTAGTTTAAAATTATTGAACCAAATAATTATCACAGTAGCAAATATACGATCATTTATATTATTAAATTAATAATAATATGTAACGTGTTTCTTACATTATTGTTGAATTATTGTTGTAGTATTATTCTATTATATATGTTGGACCCACAGGAAGAAAAAAACATTAATTAATTTTTATTATTATAATGAATAGTAATCATGTAGGCCCTCGGTGGGACCCACAAGAAGAGAATTGCAATTTGAAGTTGTTTTGTTGGAGAGTTTTGCGTGGGCGGTTGCGCCTGCCTTCGCTGAAAATTTTTAGTTGGCGTGCCGCACGCAAGCACCTACCACTGCATAGTAGCTTCTTTTCTCCTATAAATAGTTTGCTCAGCTGAATAGAAAAATCACACTTAAAACATAAATTTTTTCTATAAGTATTTTATGAGTTTTCTCTGAGAATAGTAAGGTTATCTTGAGTGTTTGAAAAATCAAAAGGAGTACAGGAATTTTTCAAGTAAGTGTTTTATTAAAGTGTTGTAATTGCATAAATACCTATTTCACATGGTATTCACAAATCTTCCTTTAGAAGACTCTTCTTTGAGAATATTTATTTTTAAAAAGCTTTCTTTGGAAGATTTATTTTGAAAAATTATTTCAAAAATTATCTTTAAAGCTATTATTTTACACTACAAAAATTTATATTATATAAATAATTTTGATAGTTCATAATATATGAGTTATCATACACCTTGAAATTTATATGTAGTAATTACTAATTATATTATAAATATATAGGTTGATCAACCTCATTTTTATCAATATCCAATCACGTGATAAGGTAAGGGGTATCATTCTTTTCATCATCATAAATGGATATTTTTTTTTTCTTACTTGTAAGGGATACCATCATTTTCATCTTCCATTATTCAAACTTACTATGGTAAGTGATATCATTTCTTTTATACTGTTAAACTTACTATGGTAAGTATTGTCCAGTAAAACTTCTGAAATGATTATAATTTCGTTAACAGTTTGTGCTTCATTTAATATCATTTCAATTGCACCTTCCTAATTACGTGAACATTTCTATTGAACTGTAACCGTTATTCTGAACTGTGGATCCTGAATATCATTTTTGAATTTCACTCCACGTCATGTTGACAATTTGGATATTATTTGAGACTGTACAAAGTAAAATTATAAACTTTCGATATTTATTATTTATCCTATTTTTTCTGTTCATTATTAATATCTCTGTTATTATTCTAATAATCAAGAATCAAATTGTTGTTGATAACCGTGGCATGGGGCACATATTGGATAAAGGTGTTGATAGGTTAAAGGTGATATATTTGATGATGTGTCTTTTAAGGCACGTGGTGAATGTTCTTTTTGGCCTGTAGTGCAAAGATGAATTGTTGTTTGGTATGATTATGACTAAAGACTGAATACTGGTATAATTATGACCATTGGTGTTATATTGAATATCTTTGGCCCATAATGCAAAGATGAATTGTTGATTTGCATGATTATGACTAGGAACTGTGAGTTTGTATTATCATGGTCGGTGGTGTTTCAGATGATAAAAGTTGATGATGTTTTTTCTAAAAAGAGAAGCGAGTGGACATCATGGTCCATATGATTTTCCTAATGGTTGTTATTCTGCTGTAGTTGTTGATCTGAACTTTATTTAAGAACTTAACTGCAGTTGTTGAATTAAAACTTGCTGTTTAAATTATTCTATCAAAAACTCAACTGTTGAAGGCTAATGATAATTTATTTGCCATTATCTTAGTCATGATATTCTTTACTGCGCTATTTGAGTTCACCATTTCCTTTTGTTCCATTATTTTTCAACAGGAGAGGAGAGAGTAGCTGGGTCTAGTCGGGGAATAGAGTGATGGTCCGAGTTGTAGCTGTATTATTCTTCATAAGTTGTAAAATAGTGTGACAATAATAATGAAGACTTAGTTGTGTATTATTTGAATACTGTATTGTGGTACTTTGTACGTTGTATTGTAATAATTGTTGTGTATTTTGACAACTCAAGTTTGGGCTGTGTGGGCCCAGATTTGGGGGTGTCACAGTTGGCATCAGAGCTTAGGGATATGGTCTTTAATGGAGATCTGGTGTTAGAACTAAGAGGGGAGAGACGAATAGAATCAGTCACTAGTGTGTCCCACATAAATTAGATTTTGTTATCTAACGAATCGATTTGAATGTAGGGACATGAAGTGATGAGTCAGTTTGTTTAAACTAACATTTATTTTATGACCACAGTTAAGTATGACATCTGAAAATCAGAAAGTTAACTATGGAGTGCCCGAAGCTAATGTAGCTGAGAATCAAGAGGTCGCAAATAATCCTCTTGCCAACTCAGGAAATAATGTTCTTGATAACATAATGAACAATGGATTCTTTAGGAACTTCATACAGTTCATACAAAACCAGGCAGAAGGAAATCTAGTCAATAATAACGGAAGAAATGCTAGTAATTTGAGGACGGTCACTGTAAAACAATTTAAAGAATTGGGACCACCTGAATTCCTCGTGAAGCCTGACCCACTCAAAGTGGAGGCGTGGCTGAAGCAGACGACAAAAATATTTGATGTCTTACAATGCACTGATGATCAGAAGATGTCATTCGCCACTTTTATGTTACGAGGTGAGGCGGACCATTGGTGGGAAGCGATAAAACGTATCCACCCTTCAGCACTCGAGATGTCTTGGACAGAAGTTCAAGAGTTGTTTAATGAAAAGTACTTCCCAGAAAACATCTGTCATATGAAAGAGGTGGAATTCATTAAGCTGGAGTAGGGAAACATGACAGTCTCTCAATATGAAGCTAAGTTTGTCGAATTATCTCGTTTCGCGACCCATTTGGTGGATGACGAAACACGAATGAGTCGAATATTTTTGCGAGGTCTGAGACTCAAAATTCATCAACAACTTAGCTATCATAAATTTAGTTTGTATTTAGATGTTGTGGATAGGGCTCAAAGGGTAGAGCAAACAGATGAAATATTGCAGCCAAGAGTTAATGATCAACATAGAGAGAGAAATGACAACAACCACAGGAATGAGAACCCTAAAAGAGGTAACCAGTACTTCAGTGGTAATCCAGCATCAAATGACAGAAGAGGAGAATCCAGTGGGAACAATTTCAAGAGGAAAAGATCCCATAATGATTATTGAAGGGCACTGGCACCAGTACCAGCACCGGTACTAATTTCAAGGGGAGGAGATCGACCACCTGTAAAATGCTACAAGTGTGGTCAGGATGGTCATATCAGCCTAAACTGTACTCAGGAGTCCAAGTTGTGCTACAGTTGTGGGAATGAGGGTCATATTGCTCGATTGTGTCCTGTTATAAAATCAAGTTCAGCTGTAATGATGATACCAAAAGCTAGCACGGATAAGGAAAAATCGACAGTTCAAGGGAGAGCTTTTGTTGTGACATCCCAAACGGCACGAAACTCAAACGAAGTGATAACCGGTAAGCTATTCATAAATTCTCGTGAAATCTACGCCCTATTAGATATTGGCTCTACCCATTCTTTTATCTCACCTGCATGTGCTCAACGTTTAAACTTAACTCCTGAAAATTTGGACTTTGACTTATCAGTTGAAACTCCATTAGGAGAAATGACAATTACATCTACTGTATATAAATCTTGCCTAATTCAAATCAACAACCTCACATTACCCATTGACCTTATTTCTGTGAAAATGCATAAATTTGATGTGATTTTAGGAATTAATTGGTTGACTACCTATCATGCTAAAATTGATTGTTTTCATAAGATTATTAGTTTTCATATTCCTAATCTACCTGTCATGCAAATTCAAGCAACTAAACCATTGAAATCTATAACTGTTATTTCTAGCTATAAAGTCATTCGTTTATTAAAAAACGGATGTCAATCATTTTTAGCTCATGTTACTGATTTGAACAAAAACATGTCAAACTTGAATTATATTCCCATTGTTAATGAGTTTTCTGACGTTTTTCCTGAAGAATTTCTTGGCTTACCCCCAAATCGAGATATTGAATTCTGTATTGATCTTGAACCCGGTACTAAGCCCATTTCCAAAGCTCCATACCGAATGACTCCCATTGAACTTCAAGAGTTAAAAGTCCAACTACAGGAATTGTTGGATACTGGTTTCATTCGTCCGAGTGCATCACCTTGAGGTGCTCCTGTTCTATTTGTGAAGAAGAAAGACGGGAGTATGAGATTGTGCATTGACTACCGAGAATTGAATCATGTCACCATAAAAAACAGGTAACCGTTACCTCGGATTGATGACATGTTCGATCAATTGTAGGGTGCTCAACATTTCTCAAAGATTGATCTCCGTTCTGGATATCATCAGTTAAATGTTAAAGTTGAGGACATTCCAAAGACTGCTTTTAGAACTCGTTATGGGCATTATGAGTTCTTAGTCATGCCTTTTGGACTAACCAATGCTCCTACAACTTTCATAGACATGATGAACTGAATATTAAAAGAATATTTGGATCATTTTTTGGTTGTCTTTATTGATGGCATCCTCATATACTCCAAGAGTCGTGAGGATCATGAACAACACCTGAGATTGACTCCAAAAGTTTCGCGAGAACAAACTATATGCCAAGTTGAAGAAATGTGAGTTCTGGCTTGAGGAAGTCTTATTCCTTGGGCATGTAATTTCAAAATAGGGAATATCGGTTGACCCTGTGAAGATTGAAGCAATACTAAATTGGGAACAACCCAAGACAGTAACGGAAGTCCGAAGCTTTTTGGGCCTAGCTGGTTATTATCGGAGATTTGTAGAAGGATTTTCTCGAATCGCCACTCCATTAACTCAGCTTACTCGGAAAAGCACCAAATTTGTATGGAGCGAGGAATGCAAGAAAAGTTTCTAAGAATTTAAGAGGAGACTTGTTTCAGCTCCTGTTCTGACCATACCATCAGGATCGGGAGAATTTGTCATCTACAACGATGCTTTAGACAAAGGTCTAGGTTGTGTTCTTATGCAACATGGAAAGGTTATAGCCTATGCATCTTGACAACTCAAAGATTATGAGAAAAATTACCCTACTCATGATCTAGAGTTGGCAGCGATCGTTTTCGCGTTGAAGATTTGGAGACACTACTTGTACGGAGAAAAAGTGGATATCTATACGGATCATAAAAGTCTCAAGTATTTCTTCACCCAGAAGGAACTCAACATGTAACAATGATGTTGGCTTGAACTGTTAAAGGATTACGATCATACCATCCAGTATCACCTGGGAAAGGCTAACGTTGTAGCTAATGCTTTGAGCAGAAGATCTTATGCGAGTACAAGTGCACTGCTGACAACACAAAAACATATTTTGTATGATTTACAAAAGATAGAGATAGAGCTATAGATACCAGGGACCCACTTGAAGATTGCGCACGTGCGAGAAGAACCGACTTTAATCGATAAAATTAACGCTGCTTAAGCTACTGATCCGGAACTGATGAATATGATGAATAAAGTACAAGAAGGTGCTATTCCCGAAGCAAGAATCGTCGAGAAAGGAATACTTTGAGTCAACTCTCGACTCTGTGTTCCTAACGATCCTGAATTGAAGCGTAAAATAATGACGGAGGCACATAATACGTCGTTTGCAATCCACCCAAGAGGTACAAAGATGTATCGTGATCTTCGACATATATTTTGGTGAAACAATATGAAAAGGGAGATTGCAGAGTTTATTTCAAGGTGCCTAACTTGTCAATGTGTTAAGGCATAGCATTAAGTGCCTAAGGGTCCATTACAACCACTTGTGGTTCCCGAATGGAAGTGGGAACACATCAATATGGACTTCGTGACGGGTCTTCCCAAGGTTTCTCAAGGCTTAGATGCAATTTGGATAATCGTAGATAGATTGATCAAATCAGTTCATTTCTTACCTCTACGAGAAAACTTTTCACTTGAGCGTCTTGCCGGTATGTACATAAATGAGAGTGTGAGATTGCATGGCATACCAGTTTTCATAGTTTCTGATCAAGATCGTAGATTCACTTCACGCTTTTGGATCAGTCTACAAAAAGTTATATGCACTGAACTACGTTTTAGTTCTGCATACCATCCTCAAACGGACGGATAATCGAAAAGGACGATCCATACCCTCGAAGATCTTTTGAGACTTGCCATTGGTTGAATTTTCCTACAACAACAGTTACCAAGCAAGTATAGGCATGACTCCATTCGAGGCTTTATATGGACGCAAGTGTCGCTCTCCAGTATGTTGGAATGAGGTAGGAAAAGCAAAACTGTTGGGACCTGAACTGGTACGCTTGACAACAGAAAAGATCAAAATGATCTGACAACGAATACAGACCGCACAAGAATGCCAAAAGAGTTATGTTGATCTTCATCGAATGGACGAAAGTTTCAACATCGGAGACCATGTATTTTTACGTGTTTCTCCATGGAAAGGAGTTACGAGATTTGGAAAGAGAGAAAAGCTCAACCCTCGATTTATTGGCCCATTTGAAATCCTCGATCGAGTAGGAACAGTGGCCTACAGACTAGCTTTACCACCAAGTATGTCCCGCATCCATAACGTTTTTCACATATCTATGTTACGTAAATATGTGAAGGACCCAAACCATATCATTGAGTTAGAAGTGGACGTTATAGCAGAGGATTTAACGTACGAGGAGGTACCTGTTAAGATCTCAGATAAGAAGAAGCAGATCCTACGCTCAAAGGTTATACCTCAAGTCAAAGTTTTATGGAGGAACCAAGATACTGAGGAAATGACCTATGAGCTAGAATCTGAGACGAAATCTAAGTATCCTTATCTCTTCAAAATGTCAGGCACGTCAATTTTGAGGACAAAATTTCATAAGAAGGGGAGGTTGTAAGACCCCGAATTTTATGAAATACAAAATTTAATTTTTCTTTATATATATATATATATTTCTTCCTGAAACAATAAGTGGTTAAATCGATAAAGTTAAAAGTTAAGGATGTAATGTGCAAATTTTATTTTGTCGAACAATATTCGTTTTATCGGGGAATATTCGGGTCGTACGACAGCGCGAAAATAACTAATCATGGGTGGACCCCACAACGGAATATTTATCGGATATAGAAAACGATAAAAGTAATATTTTTAAATAAAAATAGTCAACGGTGTTATCGCTTTTAACTGTTAAAATACCGGTGATAAAAGAATAGTAGCATATGGTATTTTATGATATTTTATTGTAGCACGCGGTATTCTAGAGTAGCACACGGTATTGCACAGTGTCTCATATTATTGATCTGATAACGTGATCATTGTACAGTATTCATCAATAATTGTTGTTACACAGTATTTTGCATTATTGATTCAATAATTATCATTACACTGCATTTCATATCATTGACCCAATAATTGTTGGTGCACTGTAGTTTAAAATTATTGAACCAAACAATTGTTACAGTAGCAAATATATGGTAATTTATATTATTAAATTAATAATAATCTGTAACGTGTTTCTTACATTATTGTTGAATTATTTTATTTAAGAACTTAACTGCAGTTGTTGAATTAAAACTTGCTGTTTAAATTATTCCATCAAAAACTCAACTGTTGAAGGCTAATGACAATTTATTTGTCATTATCTTAGTCATGATATTCTTTACTGCGCTATTTGAGCTCACACTTTCCTTTTGTTCCATTGTTTTTCAACAGGAGAGGAGAGAGTAACTGGGTCTAGTTGGGGAATGGAGTGATGGTCCGAGTTGTAGCTGTATTAGTCTTCATAAGTTGTAAAATAGCGTGACAATAATAATGAAGACTTAGTCGTGTATTATTTGAATATTGTATTGTGGTACGTTGTACGTTGTATTGTAATAGTTGTTGTGTATTTTGACAACTCAATTTTGGGCTGTATGGGCCCAGATTTAGGGGTGTCACATCATGATGGCAAATTCGTGACCATCTATATCATTTTATATTATTATTATTAAAAAGTAGATAATTTTTGTAGAGTAAAAGAAATTAATAAATGAGACTCTTTATGAAAATGAAAGTATCAATTAAGCGTTAACTAATTCACGCTATCTACCCTTGAGAAAGAATGATATAGATGCGAGGTTGGGGTGTTTACACTAGCCGTGCCTGATTTTACAAAACGTGGTAGTCAAAATACTGAATTTTTAGCAAAATAAATTGGAAAATGATATATATTACAAATTTTTACGTTAATTTTTTGATTATAATTACTTGGATACATATTTAGTGATAAACCCTTTTGAAAAAATATGTAATAAATGGGACACTATTATAATTCCTATCAATCTCATGAATAATTTTAATTCAGCTAGCGAAATATTGTTAGATTATAATACTCTAACACAAATGTGATTTGTAAGTTTAAACATATCAACAAGGAGTTAAGATAAACCCTTAAATCTACAAGAAAAATAAAAACTAAAAAAAATAACAAAATAATAATAATATTAATTGATAAAATATTTATGATGATAAGCCCTAATAACGTATTTATAGTACTAAACTACTTTCTTATGACTAATTGAAAAAAAAAATAATTAATTCCTAAATTAAATAAAATTATTAAAACTAAATCCAAAACATAAATGGGTTAAATATAGATTTAAACTATTGAATTTTTCTAAGTAATAAATAAAAATATATCAAATAAACTAAAACTCCTTGAAGAATAAAATATATGAAAATTCGATTCTTTCTCGTTATTTTTCACTGCATCAGACTTTCCTTTTTAGAAAAAATTCATCCTTAAATTTTAAAGAAAACGATGAGTATCAAGCAACAAGAACAAATTAATCTTCAATTTTTGCGAGATCAAAACTCCATATTTTTTTCTCAAAAGATAATCTTGAAAATAAATTAGAGAAAATCAAACCCTTTTAATTTATCTGTACAATAAATAAATTTTTGGGAACAACAAAATCAACAATTTCAATGTTCTCGAACACTTGAATAATCTCATGAAAAATTTTGTTGATTATAGTATCACTACGCGTAGTATCTCTATCCTCATATTTTGGTATATCTTCTATATTTTCCTCAATAATGAGTAACTTGTTAGGAACTTGAGATTATTCAACTGCAGCACTTTCAAACTCAGGTTGGCTTTTCTCCAAAGCAACACTCCTGTGAGCTTCTAAACATGATTATTCTTCAATCTATGATGTACCAATAGGCTTTTAAAACTCATAAATATGTAACCAAGTACTGTACCTGTTCACGACCATCAATCTCATATTCATCCAATTCAAATTTTAACTTTAGAGATCTCTTAGAATTATACTTGTTTGATTGGTAAGAAAGCAAACAAATTCTTTTCTTTCCATAATAGAAGTTATAGAAATTTTCAAAACCAACATATTCTACATGATAATCCTACAACCATAACCAACCTAGCGAGTTGTGTCTAACGTTCAAAGGCAAAACATGACAAACCACATCAATAGTATATATATCCACTAAAATGTTTCATTAGAAATCAGTCCATCGATGTCAGCTCTACCGTTAACTATTTCCATGGAAATGTTCAATTTCACCGAATTGATTTTTTTAAGTATAATAATGCAATTGTAATAAAAATAAAATAAAATAATTAAAATGAAAATAAGTTCAAGAAATTAGGCTTAGTACAATTGATTTCGTGATTTTCAGCAGAAAGTTGAAAGCTGTTGTGTTTTCTACTATTTTAAAATAAAATAATTATGAAAACAAAGTTATATAGTCTTTATAACTCTACTATTTTAAGCAAAATCTTTGATCTTGGATACAATTTTAAAAAAGAAGTTCTTTCATAATATATTTATAACTAGTTTTAGTTTTAATTATATCATGAAAGAATTCTGACAATATAATTCTTTAGACCGGTATTATACTAAATTAAATTTAATGAATTATTAAGAAGTTAGTAGGTCTATCTACCTTATTACAAATATTTTTTATTTCCTTACCAAAACCCAAAGAAATAAAAGACGTAAAAATGAAGAACATAGTCTTAGACCTTAATTAAGACTTGGACTTGTACTTTGAATAGAATGAATTTTTAAATAAACTACTAATTTTAGTGTTAGACATTAATTATGTATATATGTATAGTGGCGGAAGTTGAAAATATAAGCATCAGGTTACTATGATCACCACTATCTCTAACCACAACCAGAAAATTAGTAAAAATCCCATATAATCAAACAAAAGACCTCTTTCAACAAAAATATTAAAAAAAACAAAAAACTCACATCTTTCTATTTTTGAGCGGGTGAGGGGAATGCAGAATACATAAAGACTCAAATAATTCACCCATAAGATCTAATACAGAAAGATAAAAAGTAAAATACAAGTTTTGGAACCAAAATACAACAATCATAAATAAAACAACTCATATTTCTAACCATTAACTAGCTCAATCTATATACCTGAATTAATGTTTCAGGTCGAGACTCAAAAATAATTAGAAGAACACCCAAGGAAGATGATGTCTCAGTTTAGGAGGGCTACCACGTTGCACAAAGGAAATATCCAACGATGCCGGAAGTCGGATGATCCAACGATGTCGGATGATGTCACCAGATCTGCAACTGGGTACTTCATCTTTTCTCTATTTTTGGGTTAGAGAGAGAGTGTGTGTGTGTATTTTTGGGTTAAAGTAAGAGAGAGAGTGTGTGCGGAGAAAGAGAGAGCATGTGTGAAGAAAGAGAGAGAGTCTTTGAGTGTGTGTGTTTTTGGGTTAGAGGAATAATGAAAGAAGGCTCATCAAAAAGGTTTCTGCCTGTTGCCCCCTCTTTTTCTTCTTTTACATGCTGCCCATTTCCTCCACCCACTTGTTGGGTCAGTGACATTATTTGCTATTCCTCTCACTCTCTCAGTATAATTGCAATTGTTTATGTATTAATAATAAATGGATTTAGTTTGACGTGTATTATAGAAGATTAGAAGTTGGGCTGGGCTGATAGTAAATTTGCACAGAAATTGGGCCTGCAGGCCAGACCATTTAGGCCTTAGACTAGATCAGGTCAGGCTCAGGCCTTTTTACAGGCCAGGTCAGGCCAGACTACTTGATAAAAAATGAGACTTTTTTTTAGCCTTCAGGCCGGGCATTTTCAGGCCAGACCAAGGTCAGGCCTCAGGCCTTTTGTTCACCTCTAGCCTTCACACACAAAATTATAAATAAGTATAAACACATGACAATTCAATACTACGTCTATCTACACTATTAAAAAATAGAACATGATGTTAAAAACCGCGTTATGCCCTACTTTTTAATAGTGTAGATGGATGTAGTGTTTAGTTGTTGTGTATAGACTTATCCATTATAAAGAGATATTATTTTTTTACTGTCATTTTCAATATTATACCATCAAACTTGAATTCTTAGCTAATAATACTAAAAATATATTTTAGAATATAAAATTACTCTTAAAAATTGTCTATTTATAAATGTATTTTTAATTTTGGGAAGGATGAGGGGTAAGTTAGAATGAAAATTTATATTTCAAAATTTAATGTCCCAAATTTCATTCTGCATGATCTTCGGTAAATGACTAAGCGCTAAATTAAACATCTTTCAAGATTTTAAGTCATGAATCACGCGGACCTTGGACTGAGTTAATTTGTAGTGGAAACACCCAAAAACTAGGAATATAAATAGATGTTCAAATTATATGAGAATAAAAGCATTAGCTTAGAGCTTACTGCATGTTGACTCCACAACTCAAGTATTTGTCATTATTATTATTATTTTTTATTTTTAATATCACACGATTACAATTGAATTCTTAACTCAAAATATTAAGGTTATATTTGAGAATATAAAATTACTCTTAAAAGTTATTCTTTTATAAATATATTTCTAAATTTGGAACGGAGGAGGAAAGATCGTGTAACTTAGAATGAGAATTTATATTTTAAATTAGTAAAAAAAAAAAAAGAATTTATATTTTAAAATTTAATATACCAAATTTCATTCTGCATGATCTTGGGTAATTGACTGGGCGCTAAAATAAACATCTTCTTTCAAGATTTTTAGTCAAGAATCACGTGGACCTTGGACTGAGTCAATTTGTAGTGGAAACACCCAAAAACTAGGAATATAAAAAAATGTTCAAATTATATGAGAAAGAATAAAAGCATAGGAAAAATGTAAGTACAGTATATTCAACTATCATATTTATTCACATCATTAAAAAGATGTGTATGACATAAATTTTAATATAAAATATATTTTTTAATAAAATATAATGTTTAAATGTCCTAAATATAAACTTATACAAAAGCATATATTAATTTAGAGCTTGATGCAAGTTGACTCGATCCACAACTCAAGTATTTGTTTACTATGATTGCCTTCTTATAAATTCAAAGGAAGTCTCCATTCAAATGTTGAATTGACGGATTATTAGCTGGACAAATTTATATATATATAAACATATTCAAATTAAATTCACTTAACAAATCTCGTTCTACGCGTTCTAAGTTAGGTTAATTTAAGCATTGACGTCCTATTATAACTAGCTAGTATCATATTATAAAATAAATTAAGAAAATTAAAAATAAATAAATAAAACGTTTATGCATAAGACAGGTAGCATCTTTGTCGCCAATGTACGTAACGTGATAAATATTTATTTAGACACCGAGTGCAAGGGAAAAACCAAGATATTACCTTAAACTTGGAGTTCCGTCGACTTTTTGCTCCTTGTTTTATAAAACTTTTTTAATGTATATTAAATTTTGTTAGAGATGCACATTTATAAAGCCCCAGTATTTTTCAATGATACTTTTAGTATTAAATCTAAATTTTTTAATTACAAAATATCTTTTACCGTAAATTGCATATATTCTACTGTAAATTGCATATAATATTCTATCAAAAATGATCATTTTGAATTCAAATTTCGAAATGATTATTTTGAATTTAAATTTCGGACGGATTGAATATTAGTTAAAAGTCATTTTTTGATAACCGTAAATTGCATATATTCTGTCAAAAATTCCAAATTCCATATTCAGCCTACTTCATAAACTCATAACTTAGTATGTATCCAGTTGTGAACGGCACTCATCACACTAGACCTAAACAAGCAAACTACGACCTTGAAACTGAAAACGAGACTAAGATAGGTACATCGTACAGTACACGACATTATACATGTATATAAGTTTGATCATTTCTATTTGCCACCTTAAACAAATCAATAGTAATTGCTGTTTTAGTTCTTGTTCAAAAATCCGTGCTTTTGATTAAGAATGCATGATACCGTGTATATTTTGTTCAACCTTCAAACCATGGCCAAGTCAAATTAAAACACAAGAAAAAATGTACATAACCGCAAGTCAATGGAAAAGTTAAAACATTTTCCATTGGATTGACAAACTAGTAAGGTTGAAACCATGCACATAAATATATATAAGTATATAAGTACCACATAACTCATCTTCATTTCCATTGTCATCCAATATTTTCCCTTTCCTCCCTAAAACTTCCCCTCTTGTGTGATTTCAATACTCAAAAAATGACTTTTTTCAAGAACCCCTTCAATTTTTTTTGCATTCTTTCCATTTTTTTCATGGTAACTAGTAATTTACAAGGTGCAAATGCCACAAGGCCTTTAGATGAATATAGGCATTGGTTAAGGGAGTTACAGGTTCCGCTGCTCGAGTCGCTCCCGAGAGGTCCAGTGCCACCGTTAGCCGGTTCTCCCTGCACTAACATCCCTGGCCAGCCTGGCGGAAGATGCAGCTTGGAAGTAAAGAACTTTGCTGGCGGCCGTGTCGCTGTTCATTCCCCCCCAGCCTTTCCTAGTGATGCTGTCGTAAATTCCGGAGCTACTAGTTGAGGAAAGCAAGATCCAAGCTCTTGATCTCGTTTGCCAATTAATCACCATATCATATATATTTTTATTTAATTAATTTCATTACCTATTTTATTTCCCACTCTTATTAAGGCATTTTTCTCCTCATTAGGAGCAACTTGTCCTTAGAACAATTATTGTTATATTCCATGTAAGTGTTGAAGCCAAAGAAAACACACTCACCATGTAATTGATATACTTATCCAACTATCAAATAAAGTTTATCATTTATAGATATTTATTGATATATCTGAGTATGCAAAACATATGACTTCAAAATCCCATTTTCCCAGTTGATTTGCAGCACATATCCTGTCAATCGATCTTATGTTGATATCAAGCGTTCATTTGGTAACATTTATTGAATGTTACATTTTGTGCTTTTTAACTGATCTTTTTCTATTTAGCAAATATATATTATTATATAGCGTCAGGCAACTGGTTTGAGCTGGCTTAGGTGGCTTATGCACATACACGTTTATTTTTTATTTTTATGTTGTAGGCTTTTAGGTCGATCCCTGCCTGCTTCATTTGGCGTGGTGACCTTGATGATTTTCATGGTCCGCGTACTCTCAAAGTCTCAAAGCTTAATGTAATAATAATGGTTTATATATGTTTAACAGTACACTATGTAGCCCAACACCTATCAAGAAAAGAATTTTTTCCCCCCTAAGCTATGTTTGTTTTCAAAAATTGTATTTAGAATTGGACTATTTATATTAATTTAACACTACTTCAGACTATTTTATTCCATGAGAGATTAATAGTCTTTTAAAACATCTTTTTGGATCAAATTCATTTTTTAGAAGTAATGAAAAACACATTAAAAAAAGAATAAGTATAAGTGCATAGTATCTAAACATTATATTCATCTTAACATTTAAAAAGTGATGTATGACATTGAAATTCGTGTCATATCTTACATTTTAATTGTTAAACTATATGCAATATTTAATTTTATATTTAAATATTATGTATGTAAACTTGTCTTTTAGAAAAAAAGAGTAATATGCGAATATTAATTTCAATTAAATCTTTTCATAAATTTATGCAGGGATTATGTCCAATTGGCCTCTTCCTTTGACACTCGATCTTGTTTCATTATTTTACTTCAAGTTCATGAAATATTCATTAAAAAATAATTTATATACACTAACATGGATAAGAATACGTGAAAGAGGTTTCCTTTTTGGATTTCAAAAGGTCAACTAATTTTTGTTTTCTATCACATGTCAATAGTGATGAGGTTAATGCCACAAATATAAAATTTAAAACTGACATGTATAATGTATTTGAACCAACTAATTCACAATAATAGTTGCCTTAGAAACCGTTGCGATTTCTGAATGGCCGTGAGATTCAATTCAAGAAATAAGGGCCTGACAATTGATTTTGTGACGTTTCAACAAGAAACTGTTTTGTTTTATACAAATTTAAACAAAAAATGACTATGGAAACAAAGTCATTTGGATATGAGTTCGGATTATCTGTAACAATTTTTTTTTTCTGTTTCTCTGTGTCGAGATTATGACGACGGTTTTTAGGGTCTATGACAACGGTATCTCTCGTCGCTATAAAAAAAAGAAATATAGCGATGGTACATACCGTCGCCATAAATATTGACACAGAGAAATAACAGAATTTGGTTACAAAAGATCTCATGTCCTTGGATATAGCACATGGAATTGATAAAATCTTTTCCTTCTAAATTTTGTTATAGACAACTTTGGTTGTTTGCCTACTTAGAGATGCTTACACTAGGGATATGTTTGCTTGTAAAAAGCGTATTTGAGATTAAATTATTTGTCTTAATTTAGTACTATCTCGGACTGCTTAATTTTTTGACTAGAGATTGTTAATTCCTTAATATGAGATTATTAATCCCATAAAGCCATTTGATAACTTAAAACGGGGGAACTATTAATTCACACTCATCATGAGATTATATAATCTTTTATAGACAATCTTAAGAATGACAAAAAATAGTCCATAGAACGATTTAAAAGACCACCACTACAAGAACTTATTGTGACGACCCCAAATCCGGGTTCCTTTAACCCTGGACCTGGTTCATCACTATACATCATCTTCATACACGTTCTATAACTAATGCGGAATATATAAACATAAATTGTTTATTCTACAACATTTCCCAAGGTTTCTAACCTTAACTTACATATATACCTTTAGATTCATAAAAAGGTTTACAAAATTACTTACATCATATAACAATTTAGTTATAATGAATAACACTATAATCTTGTCTTTTGCTTCTGTCTCCGTCTCTCCTCGGACATTCGTATTATTCTGAAATTTGTTATCATGATATAGCAAGAGTGAGCAACGACTTTGCTCAGCAAGTTTAAATACAATAACGATATATCATGATTGAAAGAAAGAACAAGCTTTCGGATTTTCAACAATATAATAATTGTGAAAGAGTACGAATCATAATTTCAATAATTGAATGACTGAATCAAGTAATGTTGAGTGTCAATAATGACCATGAACAATTTTAACTGAACCTTATGGTAATGAAGGTGATCAGCCTTTCATACCTGATGAACACATGCAACAAGCACTATGTGCGAATCAACAATTTAAAGATGTGGAATAATTATACAGAATTAAACCATAGCATGCTTGAAACGTAATAACTTGAATTTGAGTTAGGTACTTGAACAATAAAATAATATATCCTGCTCGAATATAAATTGAGTAGGGTTTTAGGAAACTTGCACAAAATAAAGTTCGAAGTTAGGAAACTTGCCTGTCTGCTCAGCTACAATTAATGTCTAGCTTTAACTAACTGGCTTTGAAAGACCTAACATTAATAAAGTTGGTCTAATAATTAGTATAATGTATTTGTACAACTATACGCTCATTAAGGAACTTATCTACCGCACATAAGTGCTAACACATAATTTACATCAGTCAAAACGATATTATTAACCTTATAGACTCTCAATCAAATTAGGTTAATAATTTAATAAGTTCGAAAATAATTTTCTCAAGTGTTAAACACTTATTAAACTATTAAACAATTTATTATAATTGTTTAAACAAAAGAATTAAAAGGCAATTTCTTTATTTCATTTAATTACTATTTAATATTAATTAAATAGTAAGTAATTAACTAATTTTAGTTATTATTTAATAATAACTTACTAGATTTATTTATTATTTAAAATTAATCAAATAATAAATAATTATATTATATTAAAAATAATCAAATATCTTTAGTTATTATTTAAGAATAAATAATAACTAATTAACAAGATTCATTTATTATTTAAAGTTAATTAAATAATAAATAATAAAATTATATAGTAAATACTCAACTATCATTAGTTATTATTTAATAATACATAATAACTAACTGAATTTATTTATTATTTAAAGTTAATCAAATAATAAATAATTAAATACTCAATCTTAGTTGTCTTTAATTATTATTTAATAGTAATTAAATAATAATCAATTAATTTATCATCCTTGTTTATTATTTAATATTAATTAAATAATAATTAATTTAATCATAAATTCAGAAGATATAATATTAAACTAACTAGATTAATATTTACAACATTTAAATATTAATCCTAAATACTTATTATATTTGAAAAATATAATATTAAACTAACTAGATTAATATTTACAACATTTAAATATTAATCCTAAATACTTATTATATTTTCCAAATATAATATTAAATACCTAAATATCATTTTTGTATTATTATTATTTTTGTTATAATTTTAAATTAATTTACAAATATTTAAATTAATTAAAATTAACCAGAATGGCAAAATCGTAATTAAACTGAAAAACCGGACCGATGGCAATCTTGTAAATAATCAGAAAACCGAACGGAGGGGCAATTTCGTAATTTCCGCCGAAATCTACGTCCGCGCATTGCGCGCGATAGGAAATAACAGGCCCCAAAACGGCACCGTTTTGGGGATCTGTCGGCTGACATCCGCGCGTTACGCGCGGCTACGGATTTTATAGGCAAAACGGCGTCGTTTTTCCTTCCGCGTGCGACAGTGAACAGGGTCTCGCGCGCATTGCGCGGCACCCCCTTTTTCCTTCCTTAGCAGATTGTGAACAGTGACTTTTTATACACCACTTTAATAAAAATTATACATTCAAGTAAGCTTTAAAAATCCAGAAAAATTACCAATCACTTAATATCAATTTATAACATGAAAATTTAATTTTTCATGATTTAATATTAAAATTTTTATATAAAAAAAATTTTACATCACATAAACTACCACAAATCATAACTTTTTGTGTATAACTCCATTTTGAGTGATTCAAACTTTGTTTTTCTCATGATTTAATGTTCTATAATATTATAACATTAAATCTAAATTCTATAAAAATTATTTTTGTACATTAATTCCAAAACTTGTTTACACACTATTAAACACATATTTTAGCATACAAAATATACCAAAATACAACCCAAGCATATTAAACTCAAGCATGGCATAAATATTACCACCATACATTATTAACTATATTAACATATTTATACTAACATGATAATTTATTTAATTTAAAAACAAAAGTATATTTAAAATAACCATTACCTCATTTTAATGGCTATCTTCATTTTTCTTCCAAACTAGGTTGTGAAAGAATATCTCATGATCCAAGAACTCCTTCTCCTTCCTTATCCTTGCTCTCAAATATTTTCTCTCTAATTTGAAAAGTGATAGAAGAAAAAAAATGACTAACATTTCTCTCTCTCTAATGACTTAAGTCTTTCATAATGTATAGATATATATCTTATATCTATGAATTTAGACCAACACAAGTTAGCTCTTGGATACTTACACAAGGAAATTAACCCATGCCTTAGTTGGTGAGGATTTTGTGGAAAAAGTCTCACCAAAAATCAAAAGAAGCAACCTAATTATTAAATAATTAAATAATAAAATAAAAAAAGAAATCATCTCACCCACTCTTTCTCCTCCTTGCCGGCTGATGGCTCTCTTTCTTGTCCCAAAATTAGTGTCACAAACTCACTTTTTAATAATTAATAAGTTATATAATTGTTTTTCCAAGTGGGCCAATTATTGGGCTTTAATTTAAAATACCAATTGGACTCCTATTAAATTGTTTGGGCTACTAAATTGTCAAGTCCATTTAATTTATCATTGGACTATTTAATTATAACCCAAATGATTAATTATTAATTTTGTTACACATTAATTATCCAATCCATAACTAAATAATAATTGAATTGATTAATTAATTAAATACTCTAACCCATTAATATTAAATTACTAAATGGACTAATAATATTATTAATAATATTTTACATTATTTACATTAATTAATTATCATATTAATTAATTTATTATATTTAATTCACTCATTATATTCAATTTAATTGAATATTTAATTAATAGGAAACTTATCAATTATTTTGATATTAAAACTTTATGGTTTGTTTCGCTAATAATAATATATATAATCTATATATATTATTTATACACATTACTTTACCTCAAAACACTTTCACAATAAATTATGAAATTAAAATAAATACAATATATAATTTAATATATATTATTTAGGCTATAAATTAAATTATTTAATATATTTACATTAAATAATTCATTTCTCATCAATTATGGAAATAAATCCATTTACCCGAAAATACATTAAAATAATAATATATTTACTCAATTTCTTATTTAAATAATTTATTTAATTATTTAATTAATATTACACAAATAATTGTATAATTAAATTTCTCACTCTCATAAATCATTTACAATGATTTGTTTAATTATAGAATATATTCATTTAATATATTCAATTACAATTTAAAATTTCTCAATTAATTTAAACCATTTATATATATGTACATATATTAAATATTGTACAATATATATAATTACTAATCTCCTTTAATTAATTCAACTACTTTATATAATTATAATTATATAATTTACATAATTATTCCTCACAAATAATTTATCAACAATTTGCATAATTGTTGATTAATGAATAAATTAATTCCACAATAAACCTTTTAATTCAATTCGGATTAATTTAATATTAATCTATCTATTTATCACAATTTAATTAACCATTAAATTATGTTACTAAATGTGCACGCATATATATATTCATATAAATACATATTTAATTTACACGCAACCACGTCGCTTAATTACATAACTCCACTAATTAATTCTCTTAATTTAATTAGACTTGTTGTTAGTCAAGTTTATTGAATTATCACTTTACTTGCTAACTTATCAAAAATTTTGATATCACCATATCTAAGTTAGTCCGTTAAATTTAATTTGGACCTCTATTTATCTATCACTACTAGGTTATCAAACTCCAACCTTTATTAAATATTAAATATTTTATTTCTAATTCATTTAAATATCCGGGATATTACATTCTCCCCTTCTTCTAAAAATTTCGTCCCCGAAATTATCTCATACACATTTCTACCAATTTTCATCTCTGAGTATAACTCTTTACTCATCAAATTCTATGACCACCCTTTTCTAGGAAGTTCATACTTCTAAACTCATAATTCCAGAACAATGGAATATCTTGCAGAAGAATAAATTGAAAATCAATATCTTATAGAAGAATAAATTGAAAATCAAAATATTCATTAAAACTTTCATACTATTCTGAGGAGTCATAAAGACTGTGAACATGGAATTAACTGAATTCCGAATAAATAGTATTTATCCCTGTAAATACTTATAAACAGAGTGTTTATCAATCACAAAGACTGAAAACATTCCATAGGTGTACGCTAGGTGATCAGCCTATCGTACTTCTGCGTTGTGCACAACGACTTCTCACGGGGTCGAACTCTTTGGATTTACCAACCCATATCAGCATGCCACCACTGTTGGGCGCCCCCTCGCGGGTTCTTTATTCATGGCTCTGACATATCCCCCATTATGGGGTTGTTCACCTCAGACTTACTACAAAATTCCGCTCCAGCATAAGTTGGATTGGAAAATAAAACTCGAGTCATTTTTGACCAAAAAGTGTCCAGTCAAAATAAATGACATAGACTCACATCATTGAACTGTTCGTATATTACGACTCAAAAATCATTTCAGATTAGTTAAAATAACAAAAATTCATTTATAGGACTTCATGATACCGCACCGTTGCAACAGTGCGTTGAGGATTCCGTCTTTTCATCTCTGCACCATGGCTTTAATGGCGTGTGATGATTTTATAAATACATTTTGATATTTTCAAATCAATTTGTCTTGCCGAAACAATTAGCATAGACTCTTCTTTAAACGTTTCAAAATACAAAAAATCATTTTGACTTTGTCATATTACATCATACCATAGTGGGCTTAAAAATACATCCAACACTAGGTTACTCTGCATTGATGACTCCATCGGTTATCATCTCTGCACTAAATGCATTAATGATTTCAAAAATACATTTGTCTTTTCAAAAGCACAAAAGTGCGAATTTGGCACGATTTTTAAGAATTTCAAAGTCTAGCATAGCTAGAAGATTTGGAATATCCTAAAACCTCAAAACACCACAAATTTTTTTTTTTTCCTCCACATTCTTTTCCAGCTTAATAACTATATCTATTATAGCCTTAACCTGACTACTTAACTCTATCCATACTTACTGTTCATCAAACTTACCACGTATTTGGGCTCAGCAACTTACCACAATCATATGGTTTGAGGAACTTGTCCTAGTCAGGCCAAAGTCGCCCATTCGCTGAGGGGCTCCACCACATGACTATGAGTCACGAACTTACTATGCGTGTCAGTTCTCAGAACACGAACTTATCTTAACATCCTCTACCTATCCGTTATATACATGAGAAAAGAATCACCTTCTCAACATACATATAGTGAATAGCGCGACACCAGGTTTCAGTTGATTATCATTATAGGAAGCCAAGTGGTCGTCAAACCAAACACAATCTCCTGCCCATACAAGAAATTGGTCAACTCAGCCACTAATCAATATAGGAAGTTAAGCGGTCGCTAAACCAAGAACAAATCCCCTGCCCATACAAAGGACTGCTCAACTCAACCACTGTATCAATATAGAAAGCTAAGCGGTTCTAAAATCAAGCACTAATTCCCCGCCCATACAAGGAATTGTACAACTCAGCCACTAATATGAGTCCTCAATTAAAAACCTACAAACCTCTAACTTCTCTTAACTTGATATGAATTTTGTCAATTCATACCTTATCACACTCAACACTTCAAGAATCCACTTGTTACTATTTCAGTATCTTCATTGTTATAGCACCATGCTATCAAAACCACTTCTTTAATCATTTAATAGACCATTTGTCATTCCATGATTTTACTATGATCATCGGGATCTTATATCAAAATTGATTTCACTGTACTATTTCTCCTTTATTCTAGGATCGTTTAATTCTATCATCTTATCATTCATCTCTGATCATTTTACTGTACGATCCTTCTCTTTTTAAATTCTTGAATCAAGTGTTCCCTGATTCTTATTCCATTTATTTGGATTACATTCTTTGAAGATCCTTCTTTGAATCTTTACATATATCTATGTATCTATATAGATTTATTTCCTACTTTATGAACTATATATGTTCATTTCTAAACTCTATCTGAGTTTATCCTTTCACTGTCTTCATTACCTTTCCATGATTATAGCCTAAGGTACTACTACCTAAGAACTATAACCTATCAGCTCTGATACCAACCTGTGACGACCCCAAATCCGGGTTCCTTTAACCCTGGACCTGGTTCATCACTATACATCATCTTCATACACGTTCTATAACTAATGCGGAATATATAAACATAAATTGTTTATTCTACAACATTTCCCAAGGTTTCTAACCTTAACTTACATATATACCTTTAGATTCATAAAAAGGTTTACAAAATTACTTACATCATATAACAATTTAGTTATAATGAATAACACTATAATCTTGTCTTTTGCTTCTGTCTCCGTCTCTCCTCGGACATTCGTATTATTCTGAAATTTGTTATCATGATATAGCAAGAGTGAGCAACGACTTTGCTCAGCAAGTTTAAATACAATAACGATATATCATGATTGAAAGAAAGAACAAGCTTTCGGATTTTCAACAATATAATAATTGTGAAAGAGTACGAATCATAATTTCAATAATTGAATGACTGAATCAAGTAATGTTGAGTGTCAATAATGACCATGAACAATTTTAACTGAACCTTATGGTAATGAAGGTGATCAGCCTTTCATACCTGATGAACACATGCAACAAGCACTATGTGCGAATCAACAATTTAAAGATGTGGAATAATTATACAGAATTAAACCATAGCATGCTTGAAACGTAATAACTTGAATTTGAGTTAGGTACTTGAACAATAAAATAATATATCCTGCTCGAATATAAATTGAGTAGGGTTTTAGGAAACTTGCACAAAATAAAGTTCGAAGTTAGGAAACTTGCCTGTCTGCTCAGCTACAATTAATGTCTAGCTTTAACTAACTGGCTTTGAAAGACCTAACATTAATAAAGTTGGTCTAATAATTAGTATAATGTATTTGTACAACTATACGCTCATTAAGGAACTTATCTACCGCACATAAGTGCTAACACATAATTTACATCAGTCAAAACGATATTATTAACCTTATAGACTCTCAATCAAATTAGGTTAATAATTTAATAAGTTCGAAAATAATTTTCTCAAGTGTTAAACACTTATTAAACTATTAAACAATTTATTATAATTGTTTAAACAAAAGAATTAAAAGGCAATTTCTTTATTTCATTTAATTACTATTTAATATTAATTAAATAGTAAGTAATTAACTAATTTTAGTTATTATTTAATAATAACTTACTAGATTTATTTATTATTTAAAATTAATCAAATAATAAATAATTATATTATATTAAAAATAATCAAATATCTTTAGTTATTATTTAAGAATAAATAATAACTAATTAACAAGATTCATTTATTATTTAAAGTTAATTAAATAATAAATAATAAAATTATATAGTAAATACTCAACTATCATTAGTTATTATTTAATAATACATAATAACTAACTGAATTTATTTATTATTTAAAGTTAATCAAATAATAAATAATTAAATACTCAATCTTAGTTGTCTTTAATTATTATTTAATAGTAATTAAATAATAATCAATTAATTTATCATCCTTGTTTATTATTTAATATTAATTAAATAATAATTAATTTAATCATAAATTCAGAAGATATAATATTAAACTAACTAGATTAATATTTACAACATTTAAATATTAATCCTAAATACTTATTATATTTGAAAAATATAATATTAAACTAACTAGATTAATATTTACAACATTTAAATATTAATCCTAAATACTTATTATATTTTCCAAATATAATATTAAATACCTAAATATCATTTTTGTATTATTATTATTTTTGTTATAATTTTAAATTAATTTACAAATATTTAAATTAATTAAAATTAACCAGAATGGCAAAATCGTAATTAAACTGAAAAACCGGACCGATGGCAATCTTGTAAATAATCAGAAAACCGAACGGAGGGGCAATTTCGTAATTTCCGCCGAAATCTACGTCCGCGCATTGCGCGCGATAGGAAATAACAGGCCCCAAAACGGCACCGTTTTGGGGATCTGTCGGCTGACATCCGCGCGTTACGCGCGGCTACGGATTTTATAGGCAAAACGGCGTCGTTTTTCCTTCCGCGTGCGACAGTGAACAGGGTCTCGCGCGCATTGCGCGGCACCCCCTTTTTCCTTCCTTAGCAGATTGTGAACAGTGACTTTTTATACACCACTTTAATAAAAATTATACATTCAAGTAAGCTTTAAAAATCCAGAAAAATTACCAATCACTTAATATCAATTTATAACATGAAAATTTAATTTTTCATGATTTAATATTAAAATTTTTATATAAAAAAAATTTTACATCACATAAACTACCACAAATCATAACTTTTTGTGTATAACTCCATTTTGAGTGATTCAAACTTTGTTTTTCTCATGATTTAATGTTCTATAATATTATAACATTAAATCTAAATTCTATAAAAATTATTTTTGTACATTAATTCCAAAACTTGTTTACACACTATTAAACACATATTTTAGCATACAAAATATACCAAAATACAACCCAAGCATATTAAACTCAAGCATGGCATAAATATTACCACCATACATTATTAACTATATTAACATATTTATACTAACATGATAATTTATTTAATTTAAAAACAAAAGTATATTTAAAATAACCATTACCTCATTTTAATGGCTATCTTCATTTTTCTTCCAAACTAGGTTGTGAAAGAATATCTCATGATCCAAGAACTCCTTCTCCTTCCTTATCCTTGCTCTCAAATATTTTCTCTCTAATTTGAAAAGTGATAGAAGAAAAAAAATGACTAACATTTCTCTCTCTCTAATGACTTAAGTCTTTCATAATGTATAGATATATATCTTATATCTATGAATTTAGACCAACACAAGTTAGCTCTTGGATACTTACACAAGGAAATTAACCCATGCCTTAGTTGGTGAGGATTTTGTGGAAAAAGTCTCACCAAAAATCAAAAGAAGCAACCTAATTATTAAATAATTAAATAATAAAATAAAAAAAGAAATCATCTCACCCACTCTTTCTCCTCCTTGCCGGCTGATGGCTCTCTTTCTTGTCCCAAAATTAGTGTCACAAACTCACTTTTTAATAATTAATAAGTTATATAATTGTTTTTCCAAGTGGGCCAATTATTGGGCTTTAATTTAAAATACCAATTGGACTCCTATTAAATTGTTTGGGCTACTAAATTGTCAAGTCCATTTAATTTATCATTGGACTATTTAATTATAACCCAAATGATTAATTATTAATTTTGTTACACATTAATTATCCAATCCATAACTAAATAATAATTGAATTGATTAATTAATTAAATACTCTAACCCATTAATATTAAATTACTAAATGGACTAATAATATTATTAATAATATTTTACATTATTTACATTAATTAATTATCATATTAATTAATTTATTATATTTAATTCACTCATTATATTCAATTTAATTGAATATTTAATTAATAGGAAACTTATCAATTATTTTGATATTAAAACTTTATGGTTTGTTTCGCTAATAATAATATATATAATCTATATATATTATTTATACACATTACTTTACCTCAAAACACTTTCACAATAAATTATGAAATTAAAATAAATACAATATATAATTTAATATATATTATTTAGGCTATAAATTAAATTATTTAATATATTTACATTAAATAATTCATTTCTCATCAATTATGGAAATAAATCCATTTACCCGAAAATACATTAAAATAATAATATATTTACTCAATTTCTTATTTAAATAATTTATTTAATTATTTAATTAATATTACACAAATAATTGTATAATTAAATTTCTCACTCTCATAAATCATTTACAATGATTTGTTTAATTATAGAATATATTCATTTAATATATTCAATTACAATTTAAAATTTCTCAATTAATTTAAACCATTTATATATATGTACATATATTAAATATTGTACAATATATATAATTACTAATCTCCTTTAATTAATTCAACTACTTTATATAATTATAATTATATAATTTACATAATTATTCCTCACAAATAATTTATCAACAATTTGCATAATTGTTGATTAATGAATAAATTAATTCCACAATAAACCTTTTAATTCAATTCGGATTAATTTAATATTAATCTATCTATTTATCACAATTTAATTAACCATTAAATTATGTTACTAAATGTGCACGCATATATATATTCATATAAATACATATTTAATTTACACGCAACCACGTCGCTTAATTACATAACTCCACTAATTAATTCTCTTAATTTAATTAGACTTGTTGTTAGTCAAGTTTATTGAATTATCACTTTACTTGCTAACTTATCAAAAATTTTGATATCACCATATCTAAGTTAGTCCGTTAAATTTAATTTGGACCTCTATTTATCTATCACTACTAGGTTATCAAACTCCAACCTTTATTAAATATTAAATATTTTATTTCTAATTCATTTAAATATCCGGGATATTACACTTATGGATGTAGCGAAGAAAGTTTTGTGAAGGAATTCATTCCTTCACATGAGTAGTTTTCTAGCGAAGAAATTGTGAAGAAAAAAAATATAGTAACAATATATTATTAGCAAAAGAAGCATTCTTCACAATTAAAAAAAAAATCGCAAAATTGAGATGGTAGAAGGATATTTGAAGACAATTTATGATAAAAATTTGAGAGGAAAAAAGCTATTAATGAAGAAATTATTACTCACTATGTATTATTGTTCAAAGATTTCTTGTGATAGATAAAATTGGTCACTGTTTTGTTCTAATTTTTTTTTTTTTTAGAATTAAGTATGGTGAATATAAATACATTTAATCTTTTACAGTAACAAATTTATTTTTAATAATACTTCTTAAGTAACTTACAATATCGACAATTTCTTTAATCAAAGTAAACAAATATATAATAATTTAATCTTTAAAATTTCATACATTGACCATGAAAAAAAAAAAGATAACACTCTTATGTGGAATAGACCACAAATGCTAAAAAAAATGTTTATTTATTTTGCAGAAAGAGTTAAGTTTTGAGTTTTATTCTTAGTTAATTTATGGTATCCTATAACTCAAATTATAATGTAATTAATTTTTTAAAATAGAATTTTATTCTTAATAATATTTTTTAAATAATTTATAATGTTAGATGTTTTATTAATTAAAATATTAAGTTCCAATAATTCAAAATTTAAAATATTATAAATTGATAATAAAAAAATTATAATAATTAAGACTCTTTTTTTTTGTGGAACGGATCACAAATGTCTAAATTTCGACTAATTTTTTTTTATAATTTCCCTCCAATTATTATTCTTCAATTCTGCCCTTTATTTTCCTGACTGCCAGACGCCCTAATTTCTTTACTCCAATCTCGACAGTCGACTCCTCACTCTTGTCTCCTCTCCAGTCTCTAATCTCCAATTGTCCATAATTCCTCTCTGCCTCTCCGCGGTTCCATCCAATCTACGATTGCCTCTCTGCGGCCTGCACTCCATCTCCATCTATTTGACTATTCTCTGCTCACAGCCTCACTCTCCATTTCTTTTTAGGGTTTGTTCCGTAATTCTTTTCATTCACCAGTTTTAATTCGAATTTTATGCTTTGATTATGATTATTTTCTCTTATATGGATTGCTTGTTGTCAATTTCTCTTATGTGGACTGCTTATTATTTTCTCTTTTCATTCACCAGATGTAGGATGTAGATTTGCTGATTTTCTTTTTTGGGGTGAGGGGTTTAATTTTAACCTTTATATAAAATTAGGGACTATATAAATAATACTGAAGTGGGGTAATTTTAATGGTTAATAGTGCCCCAAATAATCCTTTCTACATTAGTTCAGGAGCCATATTGAGACTAAGAAGCACTCGGAGAGATACATCAAGTATTCGTTCCGTGGCCTTGGAGATGCTGTTTGTGGTCTTTTTGTGGAAAACTAGCTTTCACACACTGAGCTAAAAAACTTAATTAAGGATCCAATTGATTTTATTTCTTTTTTTAAAAGTTACTCTAGGATTGTCTTTAGTGAATAAATATGCAATGTTATGATCAGTTTAGAAGGTTTAATGTTTTGTAATGTAATCTTCATTAGCATAATGTTGTACAATATATCATCTGTTATTTCTTTACAGAATACTGAGTGAATTCGTGCATTGCTAATTTGCTATGCTGCAAAGGTGTTGACTGCATTGTTGTTGTTGCTATGCTACACAGTTGTTTGGTAAACTACGAAAGATTGAAGCATGCTGTTTTTTTCAGAGTTGTACATTCAAGTCATTTTAAGTAGTTGTAATGTTCTGTTTATTGACTGTACCCTGCAGTGAACAAATCCACATTTGTTGGTGATACTATGTTTTTTTGGATTAATTTTAGCTGTACTAGTTAGAATGAATTGTTTTCGACTGATTTTTTGGGAGATTAGATCTCAAATCCAACTTTCCTAAAGTTCCTGCCGAATAAAAGGAGAAAGACAAAGTGAATTTGAAAAATAGACCTCTCTAAATCCCCAAAGGAACACCTATTCTGTTCATAATAGCTAGCCTAATCAATGAGAAATCATATGCGACCTCTTTCTGCTATATTTCTGCACTCATTCTCGTAACTCCAAAGAGCACAAACATACACTAAAGATCTTCAGCTTCCTAACGACTTGAAAGCAAGTGATTCACCGCTTTCTCCGTTTTCTTACACATACAATTTTTAAATAGGAAACTAGATAAGAGCCCCATGAAAAATGTTTCGTCTTCTTAATAGGCTGTAAAATTACATAAACCGAACTATAAATTTGTGTTCCTTTGGATGTCCATCATTCTATCATTTGTTCTTCACATATAAGAGCATGTCTTCCATCTATAATTAATCTATTACTAAAAGTTGGTATTTCCAGTGGAGTAGTCATATGTTTACTATCTTCCTTCATGTATTCTTGTGTTCTGTTTAGTTTGTTGCCATAAGAATAAATTCTTGGATTTCATATAGAGTCCGTATGCATATGAATAGTAATAGATCAAAGATGGTAGAATCGGAATGTTTCATTTAGGTTGTGCTATAAATAATCCTTTCAAACTTGCAATGGCACAGGAGCTTAATTGATGGTAGGCAAATCCGCATAAGTAGGGGTGTTCAACCGATTTTTATCGGCCCGAATCGGACTGGTACCAAACCGTCTAATTTTGGTATCGAAACCAGTTCCGGTTCTACCGGTATACCGAACCAGTTAGTCGGTTCGGTACTGGTAAAAATCAAAAATTAATATAATTATTATTATTTTTTTTATTATTATAATTATAATTTTTTTTATTATAATTATAATTTTATTATTATTACTATTATTATTATTATTATTATTATTATTATTATTATTATTATTATTTTTATTATTATTATTTTTATTATTATAATGATAGCTATATTTTTGTCTTTATCCTTCATTAATCTCTCTCTCTCTCTTAATTTAAGTTCACCAGTTTCATCTTTACTTATTCCTCATCTCATCTCATTGAATTTTGGTGATTCTCTTGCAGCATGAAGAAGTTTACAGGCGAAACCTAGATTTCCTTGAAGAAAATAATGATGAAGCTGCGGACCTAACATGATACTTTATTCCTTCTAGTTCTTTGTTCTTCTTTCAATTTTCTTATATTAGCTAATAAATATTGTAGGTACTATAGTTCTTGGGAGACTAGGATACAATAACTAATTTTGTAGTTACCGTGACTCAAACATTATTTATTTATATGTGCAGTATTAATTTTATTAGTTCTTTATGCATTTGTTTATCAATTAGTTTTGAAACAAGTATGTCATTTATTTTTACTTGAAATATTAAATTTAATATTTCTTATAGAGATTAGTGATAATAATAAATGTGAAATTACTAATTTGAAAATCAATATAATTTGCAATGAATTTTGATTATTTAACAATTATTTTTTAATTTACAAATTTATAATTTGTGAAGGATTTAACTTGATAAATGGACATTAATGAAGGATTATTTCCCTTACTAAAATATTTTCTAGTTAATTAGTTAGTTCTCAGTGAAAGAATTTTTCTAGTTAATTATGAAGAAAGATTCTCAATTTATAGTTAGTGAAGAAAAATCTTCTTGTGTTAAATAAATTTGTTTATCACAAAATATTATTTGTGTGGGAATAAAATTATTCACTAATTTCATATAGTAATTTTAAAAATAATATTTTGTGAAGGAACCACTGTTTCACTAAATAATAATATTCTATTAACATATATAATTTGTGAATAAAAAGTTATTCACAATATATCCTTCACAAAAAATATATAGTCACTATTTAGCGAATGATACCCTATTACACGGAGGTCTAATGTGAGTAACTGCGTGAAGAAAATAATTCTTCGCAATAAATTTTTCATGAGTGATATATTGCGTCTTGCGAAAGATTTGTCTTTCACTAGATGCCCTTTTTGGTGTATTGCATTAATCCTATATCATAAGATAAAATAGTATAAAATAGTGTTAAATTATGACAAATAATCTAATCCCAAATATATTTTTTACAAACAAATATGACACTAGGTATACTAAATTACTTAAAAACTAGTTTTAAAGTATTTTTAAAATTAAATATTTTTAGTAATATTATAACATAATTTCACTATATTTTAGCTTATAAAAAATTAGATGTTTAAAAAATTTATTAATAATATATATTTTTATGTATTTATGATATCACCAGTTCGATAACAGTTTGACCACTGGTTGACAGAACATTTGAATCAGTAATCCATCTACTCGGTTTGATAACTGATTCGAGTCTAAAAACCATGCATGAAATATTGTTATTGTGCAACTAAGTGTGGAATTGTCTTTATTAATAAAATAAAATTACTCTAATAAAATCATATACTTTATCTACAAATTAAATACTTCTTCCATTACGCAAAAAATAATACAACTTGTAAGAAATACTTAATTTTGTTTCATGTATACCCTGAAAAACTATAAGTTAATTTAGTATATATGTTATGGGATGAAATCATGATGGCAAATTCGTGAACATCTTTATCATTTAATATTATTATTATTAAAAAGTAGATAATTTTTGTTGAGTAAAAGAAATTAATAAATGAAATTCTTTATGAAAATGAAAGCATCAATTAAGCATTAACTAATTCATGTTATCTACCCTTGAGAAAGAATGATATAGATGCGAGGTTGGGGTGTTTACACTAGTTGTGCCTGATTTTACAAAACAAGGTAGTCAAAATGCTGAATTTTTAGCA
This sequence comes from Hedera helix, assembly GCA_947179155.2. Lineage (NCBI taxonomy): Eukaryota > Viridiplantae > Streptophyta > Magnoliopsida > Apiales > Araliaceae > Hedera > Hedera helix. The sequence goes on along the minus strand of OX359282.1, from coordinate 33,482,287 downwards.
AAATAAATTGGAAAATGATATATATTATAAATTTTTACGTTAATTTCTTGATTATAATTACTTGGATACATATTTAGTGATAACCTTTTTAAAAAAATGTGTAATAAATGGGACATTATTATAATTCCTATCAATCTCATATATAATTCTAATTTAGCTAGCGAAATATAGTTAGATTATAATACTCTAACACAAATGTAATTTGTAAGTTTAAACGTATCAACAAGAAGTTAAGGTAAACACTTAAATCTACAAGAAAAATAAAAACTTAAAAAAAGAACAAAATAATAATAATATTAATTGATAAAATATTTATGTTGACAAGCCTTAACAACGTATTTATAGTAGTAAACTATTTTCTTATGACTAATTGAAAAAGAAAAATAATTAAATCTTAAATTAAATAAAATTATTAAAACTAAAGTCCAAAACATAAACGGGTTAAATATAGATATAAACTATTGAATTTTTCTAAATAATAAATAAAAATACATTAAATAAACTAAAACTCCTTGAAGAATAAAATATATGAAAATTCGATTCTTTCTCGTTATTTTTCACTACATCAGACTTCCCTTTTTAGAAAAAAATTGTCTTTAAATTTTAAAGAAAACGATGAGTATCAAGCAATAAGAACAAATCTTCAATTTTTGCGAGATCAAAACTGCATGTCCTTTTTTCTTAAAAGATAATCCTGAAAATAAATGAGAGAAAACCAAACCCTTCTAATTTACCTGTACAACAAATCAATTTTTGGGAACAACAAAATCAACAATTTTAATGTTCTCGAATACTGAATAATCTCATGACAAAATTTGTTCGCTATAGTATCACTACGCGTAGTATCTCTCTTCTCCTCATATTTTGGTATATCTTCTATATTTTCCTCAATAATGAGCAACTTGTTACGAATTTGAGATTCTTCAACTGCAGCACTTTCAAACTCAAGTTGGCTTTCCTCCAAAGCAACACCCCTGTGAGCTTCCAAACATGACTATTCTTCAATCAATGATGTACCAATAGGCTTTTAAAACTCATAAATATGTAACCAAGTACTATTCTTATTCATGAATGTAAGAACCAAGAGTTTCGAGTTACATTATAAATAAAATTGAGAATTTAATTTCTAATTAATTATATTATGGTGTGAATTAATTTAAACTCTAACGAGGTGGTTTGATTTTGTTTGATAATATTTGACTATTCAATTAATTTAATTAAAGGAAGTTCGATGAAGGGTTATTAATTATCGTACTAACCTAAGGTTGTATTTTTAATATCAAGGGATTGATATGTTATTGAACCATAATTAAATATTCAATTAATATTGAATATGGCAAGTCTAATTGGATTATGTAAATTAAATTAAATTTGATTATTAAAGTGTTCCTATAATTATTTAAACAAACCCAAAGAATTAATTAAGTGAGGTACTTGTGAAAATTACTATGTGGGTTGATATTTATTTAAACTAACCCAAATTATTAAGAAGCTAGTGAATTATTTTAGTAGTCCAATGTTGATGGATCCAAAGAGTATAGTGGCCCAAACAAATTAAATTCTAAGCCTAAACTTTGATCAAATAAGCCTAGCTTCTAGAATGCATTAATTTACCAAATTGTACATTAAAAATAAATAAAAAATGGGGCAAATTAGAGAGCATGACTGGTGGAATGGGATTTCCATGGACTCCAAATTTTATCAATTTTGTTTGCTTAAGTTAGTGTGTGGAACACTCGATTTATTGCTAGCATTTTTGAAAAAAGGTTGAAGTCCAATCTATACATATATATATGTTATATGTATAGATTTATACTACTATAAATAGAAGTTAGTTCACTTAAGTTAGAGTTTACAAAATTATTGCTAGAGTTCCTTATGTTGTGAGCTAGTGAGTGGAGTGAGTTAACTTGGTAAGTTAAAAAAAAAAAAGTGAGTTAGTGAGTTTCTTTAATGAGTCACTATCGAGTCAAGCTAGATTACTTCAAGGGTATTCTTGGATGTCATCTAACTCCATCATCTATTTTGGAAAAGAGAAAAAAGTAGCTCACAAGTCAAGATTTTATGGAGAAACCAAAATACTGAGGAAATGACCTGCGAGTTAGAAGCTAAAATGAAATTTAAGTATTATTATCTCTTCGAAATACTAGGTACGTCAATTTCGGGGACTAAATTTCATAAGTAAGGGAGGTTGTAAGACCCCGACTTTTATGAAATACAAATTAAAATTTTTTTTTATATATTTTTCTTTTGAAAAATGGTAAATGAATAAATTGACAAAAGTAAAAATTAAGAAATGTTTGTACAAATTTTATTTTGTCTGAGAATATTCATTTTATCATGGAATATTCGTTCTGTTAGGGAATATTCAATTCGTACGCCGGCGCCGAAATAACCAAATATTGGTGGACCCCCACAACGAATTATTGTCGGATATAGAAAGCGACATACGTAACATTTCTAAATAAATATAGTCAACGGTACTATCACTTTTAACTATTAAAATACTCGGTGGTAAATGAATAGTAACATACGGTATTACATAGTAACACACATCATTGCACAGTAGCACACGGTATTGCACAGTGTTTCATATTATTGAACTGATAAAGTGGCTATTGTATTATATTGACTTTATTAAACCAATAATTGTTACATGCATAATAATTCATATTATTGAGCTGATAATTGTCATAGTAGCATATGTACAGTAATTGTGACGCCCCCAAATCTGGGCCCACACAGCCCAAACTTGAGTCGTCAAAATACTACAACAAAATTATTACAACAAAGCACAACGTACAACAATACAGTGTATAATAATACACAACTAAGTCTTCACTATTATTGCCACACTATTTTACAAAACGTGAAGACTGTGATAACTATTCCTCGGACCCTCACTCCATTCCCCGGCTAGACTCTGTTATGTTTTCATCTCCTGTTGAAAAAAACAATGGAACAAAAGAAAGGGTGAGCTCAAATAGCCCAGTAAAGAATATCATGACTAAGATAATGACGAATAAATTATCATTAGTCTTCAACAGTTGAGTTCTTGATAGAATACAATAGACTACAAGGTTTATATCAAAAACTGCAGTTAAATTCTTAAACAACGTTCAGATCAATAATAGCAGCGGAATGAGTAATCTATTAGAAGAATAATGCAGACTATAATGTCCACTCGGTTCTCTTTTTAGGAAAAACATCATCAACTTTTATCATCTGAAATATCATTAGTCAAGATAATACAAATTCACAGTTCCTGATCATAATCATGCAGATCAACAGTTCATCTTTGCACTACGGGCCAAAGACATTCAATATAACACCAACGGTCATGATTATACCAGATTCAGCCTTTGGTCATAATCATACCACACAACAGTTCATCTTTGCACTACGGGCCAAAGAGAACATTCACCACGTGCCATAAAAGACACCGAACAGATGTATCGCCTTTAACCTATTATATCGCCTTTAACCTATCATCTGTTCAACAAATATATCACATCTGTGCCCCCGGCCACAGATATTCACAACAGCTTGATTTTTGGATGATTAGAATGATATAAATGATGAACAGAAGAAATAGGATAACAATAAGTATCGGAAGTTTACTTTGTACAGATTCAAATAATGTCCAAATTGTCAACATGATGTGGAGTGAAATTTAAAAATGATATTCAAGATCCACAGTTCAGAATAACGGTTACAATTCAATAGAAAGGTTCACGTAAATAGGAAGGTTCAGTTGAAATAATGAAGTTCAACTATTATGGAACATATAATATTTTCAGGAATTATAGAAGCAATAGTTCCATAATAAATTTCGATTTAGGAGTATGAAAGAAGATAATATCCCTTACCGTAGCAGGTTTGATTAACAAAAGGTGAAGGAAATTAATACAAAGGGTTATTCACCAACAGGCGGCAATCCGCTCCGTAAGGTTATTCCCACAATTTAATAGAATTTGAGTACAAAGAGTTATTCACCAAACAGGCGGCAATCCGCTCCGTAAGGTTATTCTCAGAGATTAATAATGAATGAATACGAAAGGTTATTCACCAACAGGCGGCAATCCGCTCCGTAAGGTTATTCCCACAATTTAATAGAATTTGAGTACAAAGAGTTATTCACCAAACAGGCGGCAATCCGCTCCGTAAGGTTATTCTCAGAGATTAATAATGAATGAATACGAAAGGTTATTCACCAACAGGCGGCAATCCGCTCCGTAAGGTTATTCCCACAATTTAATACATGGAAATAAAAGGCACGTCTTATGAGTAAGGAAGAAACAATATTATTATCGAGAATCAAATAATGATAATCCCTTACCATAGTACGTTTGAATAATGGAAGATGAAAAAGATGGTATCCCTTACCTCAACACGTGACTGGATATTGATTTAAATGAGGTTGATTAACTTGAACAGTACACGTATACTTATATATCTTCACAAATACTCAAGATGACTTAAGCACACTTGGAGAGAACTTTCACAAGAAGTATTTAGAGAGAGAAAGAAAGAACAAGTAAGGAAGTTTATGAAAAATCCTTAAGTTAAGGCTTCTATTTATAGCCAAAAATCTTATCATTCATTTAATCTAAACCATTCATTTAAAGATCATCTTTTAATCTACACCATCCATTTCAAATATTATATTATCTTTAATCTACACCATTCATTTCATATCACCTAATAATCACCTAACTTTATATTATAAACAAATCAATTTAATTATTCAACAATAATTCACACTTTAATCTACACCATTCATTTCATATTACCTAATAATCACCTAACTTTATATTATAAACAAATCAATTCAATTATTCAACAATAATTCACACTTTAATCTACACCATTCATTTCATATCACCTAATAATCACCTAACTTTATATTATAAACAAATAACTTTATCAATTCAATTATTATGACTAATTGTTATAAATACAGTATAGTTAGCTCTTAGATATCAAGTCAATAAATTAATGAAATACAACTGTTTAAATAACATCATAATAGAGATAACAATAATGTAAAATAAAGCATACGTTACTGTGTAATGACAATTATTGATTCAATAATGTGAATTACTGTGCATATGTTACTGTGACAATTATTAGGTTCAATAATTTTAAAAACAGTGCAACAACAATTATTGACTCAATGATATAAAATACAGTGTAATGACAATTATTAAATCAATAATGCAAAATACTGTGTAACAACAATTATTGAATTGATAATATAAAATATTATGCAGTGACAATTATCGATGAAATGATGCGTAACAGTTACGGTGTCAATTATCAGACCAATAATATGAGACACTATGCAATACCGTGTGTTACTGTAGAGTACCGTGTGCTACAGAAAATACCATAAACTACCGTATGCTACTATTCTTTTATCACCGGTATTTTAACAGTTCCGTTGACTATTTTTATTTAAAAAGGTTACTTCTGTCGTTTTCTATATCCGACAAATATTCCGTTGTGGGGTCCACCAATAATTTATTATTTCGGCGCCGTCGTACGGCACGAATATTCCCCGACCAAACGAATATTCCCCGACAAAGCGAATATTGTCCGACAAAATAAAATTTGCACATAACATCCTTAACTTTCAATTTTGTTAATTTAACCACTTACTGTATCAAAAAAAAAATATATATGAAGAAAAATTAAATTTTGTATTTCATAAAATTCGGGGTCTTACAACCTCCCCTCCTTATGAAATTTCGTCCCCGAAATTGACGTACCTGACATATCGAAGAGGTAAGGATACTTAGATTTCATCTCAGATTCTAGCTCCCAGGTCATTTCCTCAGTATCTTGGTTCCTCCATAAAACCTTAACTTGAGGTATAACCTTTGAGCGTAGGATCTGCTCCTTCTTATCCAGGATCTTAACAAGTACTTCCTCGTATGTTAAATCCTCTGCTATAACGTCTGGTTCTAACTCAATGACGTGGTTTGGGTCCTTCACATATTTACGTAACATAGATATGTGAAAAACGTTGTGGATGCGAGACATACTTGATGGTAGGGCTAGTCTGTAGGCTACGATTCCTATTCGATCGAGGATTTCAAATGGGCCAATAAATCGAGGGTTGAGCTTTCCTCTCTTTCCGAATCTCGTAACCCCTTTCCATGGAGAAACACGTAAGAATACATGATCTCCGACGTTGAAACTTTCGTCTCTCCGATGAAGATCAGCATAACTCTTTTGTCGTTCTTGTGCGGTCTGTATTCGTTGTCGGATCATTTGGATCTTTTCGGTCGTCAAGCGTACCAACTCGGGTCCCAACAATTTTGCTTCTCCTACCTCATTCCAACATATTGGAGAGCGACACTTCCTTCCATACAATGCCTCGAATGGAGCCATGCCTATGCTTGCTTGGTAACTGTTGTTGTAAGAAAATTCCACCAACGGCAAGTACTTATCCCAACTTCCTTTGAAGTCTAATACACAAAGTCTCAAAAGATCTTCGAGGGTCTGGATCGTCCTTTCCGATTGTCCGTCCGTTTGAGGATGATATGCAGAACTAAAACGTAGTTCAGTGCCCATAGCTTTTTGTAGACTGGTCCAAAAGAGTGAAGTGAATCTAGGATCTCGATCAGAAACTATGGAAACTGGCATGCCATGCAATCTCACGATCTCATTTATGTACATACCGGCAAGACGTTCAAGTGAAAAGTTTTCTCGTATAGGCAAGAAATGAGCAGATTTGGTCAATCTATCTACGATCACCCAAATTGCATCTAAGCCTTGAGAAACTTTTGGAAGACCCGTCACGAAGTCCATATTGATGTGTTCCCACTTCCATTCGGGAACTTCAAATGATTGTAATGGACCTTTAGGAACTTGATGTTCTGCCTTGACACGTTGACAAGTTAGGCACCTTTGAGATAAACTCTGCAATCTCTCTTTTCATATTGTTCCACCAAAATGTATGTCGAAGATCTCGATACATCTTGGTACCTCCTGGGTGGATTGCAAACGGCGTGTTGTGTGCCTCCATCATGATTTTATGCTTTAATTCAGGATCGTTAGGAACACAGAGTCGAGAGTTGACTCGAAGTATTCCTTTCTCGTCGATTCTTGCTTCGGGAATGGCACCTTCTTGTACTTTCTTTATCATGTTTATCAGTTCCGGATCGGTAGCTTGAGCAGCTTTAATTTTATCGATTAAAGTTGGTTCTACTCGCACGTGAGCAATCTTCGAGTGGGTCCCTGGTGTCTTTAGCTCTATCTCCATCTTTTGCAAGTCGTACAAAATACACTTTTGTGTTGTCAGCAGTGCACTTGTACTTGCATAAGATTTTCTGCTCAAAGCGTCAGCTACAACGTTCGCCTTTCCCGGGTGATACTGGATTGTGTGGTCATAATCCTTTAACAGTTCAAGCCAACGTCGTTGTCGCATGTTGAGTTCCTTCTGGGTGAAGAAATACTTGAGACTTTTATGATCCGTATAGATATCCACTTTTTCTCCGTACAAGTAGTGTCTCCAGATCTTCAACGCGAAAACGACTGCTGCCAACTCTAGATCATGAGTAGGATAATTTTTCTCATAATCTTTGAGTTGTCGAGAGGCATAGGCTATAACCTTTCCATGTTGCATAAGGACACAGCCTAGACGTTTGCCAGAAGCATCGCTGTAGATAACAAATTCTCCTGATCCTGATGGTATGGTCAGAACAGGAGCTGAAACAAGTCTCCTCTTGAGTTCTTGAAAACTCTTCTCGCATTCCTCGCTCGATATAAGTTTTGTACTAGAACGAATGATACCGATATCTAATAATTAAACTTTTAACTCTTGGCGTTCTATGAGAGCCATTCGGTATGGGGCTTTGGAAATGGGCTTGGTACCGAGTTCAAGATCAATACAAAATTCATTTTCACGGTTTGGGGTAAGCTAGGAAGTTCCTCAGGAAAAACGTCAGAAAACTCATTAACAATGAGGATATCATTCAAGTTTGACGTATTTTTGTTCAAATCAGTGACATGAGCTAAAAAGGCTTGACATCCGTTTTTCAATAAACGAATGGCTTTATGGCTAGAAATAACAGTTATAGATTTCAATGGTTTAGTTGCTTGAATTTGCATGACAGGTTGATTAGGAATATGAAAACTAATAATCTTATGAAAACAATCAATTTTAGCATGATGGGTAGTCAACCAATCAATTCCTAAAATCACATCAAATTCACGCATGTCCAAAGAAATAAGGTCAACAGGTAATGTGAGGTTGTTGATTTGAACTAGGCAAGATTTATAGATAGTAAATGTAATAGGTATTTCTCCCAATGAGGTTTCAACTGATAAGACAAGATTTAAGTTTTCAATAGTCAAATTTAAACGTTGAGTACATATAGGTGAGATAAAAGAGTGGATAGAGCCAGTATCTAATATGGCATAGACTTCACGAGAATTTATGAATAGCTTACCGGTTATCACCTCATTCGGTTTCTTGACTGTTATCGTCAAATCGAATCCCGAATACTTCATTCGGATCTTCACGTATTTCAACCATGGGAATACCACTGAATAATTTTCTAGCAAACTGTTTCTCGGGTTCATCAACTTCATCAGTAGTAAGGTACCAATGATTTCCATTAAAATAGTATTTTCGATAGACTGCAGTTTCCACGATAGTGACTAACTTAACCTGAATTCCTCTAAATTGTAACGCCCAAAAGTATAGAAATATCATTTTTAAATAATCTTGAAAATCATAGCTGGAACACCATAAATCCCAAAGACTAATATGAAAAGTCCATATATTATGATCCTTTGTTATAGAGCATAACCAGGTGATATCACTCTCCCAATTAGTGAGTAAATTAAAGGCAATAATTTCCGCAAGTTCGTTACTTCCTTTAATTGCTTCTAAGAATGGATCTGGAACGACTGTAGCAGAGCTTTCACCTTCATCCTTACTGGATAGAACACGCATAATTTTTGCCTTAGGCAAATGATTCAACTCTGAGTTTGTAAGAAGATTATTCGTCGCCTCTTGTTTTGCAGCTACATTTGTTTCGGTAATTTCATAGTTAACCTCCTGATTTCCAGATGCCATAATTAACTGTGGTCACAAAATAAATGTTAGTTCAAATAAACTGACTCATCTCTTCATGTTCCTACATTCAAATCGATTCATTAGATAAAAAATAAATCTAATTTAGGTAGGACACACTAGTGATTGATTCTATTCGTCTCTCCCCTCCTAGTTCTAACCCCAGATCTCCATTAAAGACCATATCCCTAAGCTCTGATGCCAACTGTGACGCCCCCAAATCTGGGCCCACACAGCCCAAACTTGAGTCGTCAAAATACTACAACAAAATTATTACAACAAAGCACAACGTACAACAATACAGTGTATAATAATACACAACTAAGTCTTCACTATTATTGCCACACTATTTTACAAAACGTGAAGACTATGATAACTATTCCTCGGACCCTCACTCCATTCCCCGGCTAGACTCTGTTATGTTTTCATCTCCTGTTGAAAAAAACAATGGAACAAAAGAAAGGGTGAGCTCAAATAGCCCAGTAAAGAATATCATGACTAAGATAATGACGAATAAATTATCATTAGTCTTCAACAGTTGAGTTCTTGATAGAATACAATAGACTACAAGGTTTATATCAAAAATTGCAGTTAAATTCTTAAACAACGTTCAGATCAATAATAGCAGCGGAATGAGTAATCTATTAGAAGAATAATGCAGACTATAATGTCCACTCGGTTCTCTTTTTAGGAAAAACATCATCAACTTTTATCATCTGAAATATCATTAGTCAAGATAATACAAATTCACAGTTCCTGATCATAATCATGCAGATCAACAGTTCATCTTTGCACTACGGGCCAAAGACATTCAATATAACACCAACGGTCATGATTATACCAGATTCAGCCTTTGGTCATAATCATACCACACAACAGTTCATCTTTGCACTACGGGCCAAAGAGAACATTCACCACGTGCCATAAAAGACACCGAACAGATGTATCGCCTTTAACCTATTATATCGCCTTTAACCTATCATCTGTTCAACAAATATATCACATCTGTGCCCCCGGCCACAGATATTCACAACAGCTTGATTTTTGGATGATTAGAATGATATAAATGATGAACAGAAGAAATAGGATAACAATAAGTATCGGAAGTTTACTTTGTACAGATTCAAATAATGTCCAAATTGTCAACATGATGTGGAGTGAAATTTAAAAATGATATTCAAGATCCACAGTTCAGAATAACGGTTACAATTCAATAGAAAGGTTCACGTAAATAGGAAGGTTCAGTTGAAATAATGAAGTTCAACTATTATGGAACATATAATATTTTCAGGAATTATAGAAGCAATAGTTCCATAATAAATTTCGATTTAGGAGTATGAAAGAAGATAATATCCCTTACCGTAGCAGGTTTGATTAACAAAAGGTGAAGGAAATTAATACAAAGGGTTATTCACCAACAGGCGGCAATCCGCTCCGTAAGGTTATTCCCACAATTTAATAGAATTTGAGTACAAAGAGTTATTCACCAAACAGGCGGCAATCCGCTCCGTAAGGTTATTCTCAGATATTAATAATGAATGAATACGAAAGGTTATTCACCAACAGGCGGCAATCCGCTCCGTAAGGTTATTCCCACAATTTAATAGAATTTGAGTACAAAGAGTTATTCACCAAACAGGCGGCAATCCGCTCCGTAAGGTTATTCTCAGAGATTAATAATGAATGAATACGAAAGGTTATTCACCAACAGGCGGCAATCCGCTCCGTAAGGTTATTCCCACAATTTAATACATGGAAATAAAAGGCACGTCTTATGAGTAAGGAAGAAACAATATTATTATCGAGAATCAAATAATGATAATCCCTTACCATAGTACGTTTGAATAATGGAAGATGAAAAAGATGGTATCCCTTACCTCAACACGTGACTGGATATTGATTTAAATGAGGTTGATTAACTTGAACAGTACACGTATACTTATAGATCTTCACAAATACTCAAGATGACTTAAGCACACTTGGAGAGAACTTTCACAAGAAGTATTTAGAGAGAGAAAGAAAGAACAAGTAAGGAAGTTTATGAAAAATCCTTAAGTTAAGGCTTCTATTTATAGCCAAAAATCTTATCATTCATTTAATCTAAACCATTCATTTAAAGATCATCTTTTAATCTACACCATCCATTTCAAATATTATATTATCTTTAATCTACACCATTCATTTCATATCACCTAATAATCACCTAACTTTATATTATAAACAAATCAATTTAATTATTCAACAATAATTCACACTTTAATCTACACCATTCATTTCATATTACCTAATAATCACCTAACTTTATATTATAAACAAATCAATTCAATTATTCAACAATAATTCACACTTTAATCTACACCATTCATTTCATATCACCTAATAATCACCTAACTTTATATTATAAACAAATAACTTTATCAATTCAATTATTATGACTAATTGTTATAAATACAGTATAGTTAGCTCTTAGATATCAAGTCAATAAATTAATGAAATACAACTGTTTAAATAACATCATAATAGAGATAACAATAATGTAAAATAAAGCATACGTTACTGTGTAATGACAATTATTGATTCAATAATGTGAATTACTGTGCATATGTTACTGTGACAATTATTAGGTTCAATAATTTTAAAAACAGTGCAACAACAATTATTGACTCAATGATATAAAATACAGTGTAATGACAATTATTAAATCAATAATGCAAAATACTGTGTAACAACAATTATTGAATTGATAATATAAAATATTATGCAGTGACAATTATCGATGAAATGATGCGTAACAGTTACGGTGTCAATTATCAGACCAATAATATGAGACACTATGCAATACCGTGTGTTACTGTAGAGTACCGTGTGCTACAGAAAATACCATAAACTACCGTATGCTACTATTCTTTTATCACCGGTATTTTAACAGTTCCGTTGACTATTTTTATTTAAAAAGGTTACTTCTGTCGTTTTCTATATCCGACAAATATTCCGTTGTGGGGTCCACCAATAATTTATTATTTCGGCGCCGTCGTACGGCACGAATATTCCCCGACCAAACGAATATTCCCCGACAAAGCGAATATTGTCCGACAAAATAAAATTTGCACATAACATCCTTAACTTTCAATTTTGTTAATTTAACCACTTACTGTATCAAAAAAAAAATATATATGAAGAAAAATTAAATTTTGTATTTCATAAAATTCGGGGTCTTACAGTAATTCACATTACTGAATCAATAATTGTCATTACACAGTAACATGCTATTTTCTTATTTATTTTCAGCATTATTGTTATCTCTTTTATGATGTTAATTAAACTGTTGTATTATATTCTTAGTTGATTTTTCTGCCTATCTAACTCATAAAGCCAACTACACTGCATTTATAACAATTTGTCATAATAATGAATAATTGTGAATTATTGTTGAATAATTGAATTGATAAAATTATTTATTTTTGTTATAATAAATTATATAAAGTTATTCGTTTTTATTATAATAATTTATATAAAGTTATTTACTTTATATAAATTATATAAAGTTATTTATTTTTATATATAAAGTTAATTGATTTATATAAAGTTAGTTGTTTTATATATAAAGTTAGTTGATTTATATAGTTAGTTGTTTTATATATAAAGTTAATTGAATGGTATAGAATAAAGAAGATCTGCAATGAATTGTATAGATTAAAGATAATGTAATAATTATAGAATTTGAAATGAACGGTGTAGATTAAAGATGATCTTTAAATGAATAATTTAGATTAAGGAAATCTTAAATGATGAAATGGACTAAATATTATCTTGAAATATACGGTTTGGATTAAATTAGAAAATCTTGGTTTATGATAAGATTTTTGACTATAAATAGAGGCCTTAACTTAAGTATTTTTCATAAAAACTTGCTTGCTTATTCTTTCTTTCACTCTCTAAATGTTATTTTGTGTAAGTTTTCTTTGAGTGTGCTAAAGCCATCTTAAGTATTTGTGAAGATCTGTAAGTATACGAATACTGTTCAAGTAAGCCTTTTTATAAAGGTTATATAAGCAACTACACACGTCACACGGTGCTTATAAATCTTCCTTTAGAAGACTCTTCCTTTAGAAGATTTATTTTGAAAAACTTCATTTGGAAGATTTATTTTGAAATATTATTTTCTTTCAAAAACTATATTGAAATTATTCTACTTTATTCTATCAAATCATTTTTGATGATTTCATACGAATTGGTATACACCGTGAAATTATATGTGGTAGTTACTTATTAAATTATAAATATATAGGTTGATTAACTTTATATCCTGTCACGTGTTAAGGTAAGGGGTATCATTCTTTTCATACTCTTAACTTACTATGGTAAGTACTATTTGGTAAAATTTCTTAAAATGATTATATGTTCCTTAATAGTTTGTGCTTCATCTAATATCATTTTAATTGAACCTTCTTATTTTTCAAAATCTTTTTATTGAACTTTAACCGTTATTCTGAATTATGGATCTTGAATATCATTCTTGAATTTGAGTCAACATTATGTTGACATTTTGGACATTATTTGAATCTGTACAAAGTAAAATCATAAACTTTAGATATTTATTGATCATTTTGTTTCTTCTGTTCATTATTTATATCACTGTTGTTATTATAATTATCAAGAATCATTTTGTTGTGATATTTGTGGCCTGGGACACAGATGATAGGATAAAGGCGATATAATTGTTGTGTGTCTTTTAGGACACATGGTGAATGTTCTCTTTGGCCTGGGACAAAAAAGAACTATTGTTTGGTATGATTATAAGCAAAGGCTGAAGACTGATATAATCATGACCATTGGTGTTATATTTGAATATATTTGGCCCGTAGTGCAAAGATGAACTGTTGGCTTACATGATTATGATTAGGAACTTTGAATTTATATTATCATGACCAGTGGTGATTAAGATGATAAAAGTTGATGATTATTTTCTTAAAAAGAGATGTTAGTGGACATCATAATCTACATGATTCTTCTAATAAATTGCTCATTCCGCTGCTATTATTGATCTAAAACTTGTTATTTATTACATTCTTTCAAGAATTCAACTGTTAAAGGGCTAATGATAATTTATTCATTGTTGTCTTAGTCATGATATTTTTTACTAGGCTATTTGAGCTCACCCTTTCTTTTTTGTTTCATTGTTCTTCAGGAAATGAGAGAATAGATGGGTCTAGCTGGGGAATGGAGTAAAGGTCCGAGAGATAGTTATAGTAGTCTTCACATATTGTATATAGTGTGGCAATAATAGTGAAGACTTAATTGTGTATTATTGAGTTATGTATTTCTATTCTATGTACTGTTTGTTTTAGTTACCGTGTATTTTATGGCATCGCAAATTGGGCTATGTAGGCCCAGATTTGGGGGTGTCACATTTGGTATTCGAGCTTAGGGATATGATCTTTAATGGAGATTTGGGATAGAAGTAAGAGAAGAGAGACAAATAGATTACATCACTAGTGTGTCCTACATAAATTGAATTTTGTTATCTAATGAGTTGACTTGAATATGGGGACAGTAAGTGACGAGTCAGTTTGTTTAACTAACCTTTATCTTATGACCGCGGTTTATAATGGCTTCTGAAAATCAGGGAATGAATTATCCACTGCCCGAGGCGAATGTAGTTGATAACCAGGAAACAATCTTCCTATAGCTTTAGAAAATAATGTTAGTGATCATGCAAATCAGGATATTTTCTTTAGAAACTTCATGCAATTTATCCAAAATCAGGCAAGGGGAGGTCCTACCGATGGAAACGCTGATAATTCAAGGAACGTCATCGTTAAGCAATTTAAAGAGTTGGGACCACCTGAATTTTTTGGGAAGCCTGACCCACTCAAAGCTGAGGCATGGTTAAAGCAGACGACAAAAATACTTGATGGCCTATGATGTGCAAATGATCAGAAGGTGTCATTCGTCACCTTTATGTTACGAGGTGAGACAAACCATTGGTGGGAGGCGGTAAAACGTATCCATCATTCGGCTCTCGAAATGTCTTAGCTGGAATTTCTAGAGCTGTTCAACGAAAAGTACTTTCCAGAAAATATCCGCTATATGAAGGAGGTGGAGTTCATAAAGCTAGAGCAGGAAAATATGACACTCTCACAATATGTAGCTAAGTTTGTCGAGTTATCTCGTTTTGCCAACCATCTAGTAGACGACGAAGCATGAATGAGTCGGATGTTCTTACGAGGTTTGAGATTTAAAATTCTTCAATAACTTAGCTCTCATAAATTTAGTTTGTATTCAGATGTTCTGGATAGGGCTCAAAGGATAGAGCAAACAGATGAAATATTGCAGTCAAAAGTCAATGATCAGTATAGAGAGAGAAATGACAACAACCACATGAACGAGAACCCTAGAGGAGGTAACCAGCACTTCGATGGTAATCTAACATCGAATAACAGAAGAGGAGAATACAGTGGGAACAATTTCAAGAGGAGGAGATCCCATAATGATTATGGAAGGGCACCGGCACCAGTACCAGCACCGGTACCAATTTCAAGGGGAGGAGATCGACCACTAGTAAAATGCTACAGGTGTGGTCAGGAGGGTAATATCAGCTCAAACTGTACTCAGCAGTCTAAGTTGTGCTACAGTTGCCGAAAGGAAGGTCAAGTTGCTTGATTTTGTCCTATTACAAAATCAAGTCTAGCTGTAGTAATGGTACCAAAAGTTAGCGCGGATAAGGGAAAATCTATGGTTCAAAGGAGAGTTTTTGTTGTGACATCCCAAATGGCATGAGACCCGAATAAGGTGATAACCGGTAAGTTATTCATAAATTCTTGTGAAGCCTATGCCCTGTTAGATACTGGTTCTACCCATTCTTTTATCTCACCTACGTGTGCTCAACGATTAAACTTAACTCCTGAAAATTTGGACTTTGACTTATCAGTTGAAACCCCATTAGGAGCAATAGCCATTACATCTACTGTATATAAATCTTACTTAGTTCAAGTCAACAACCTTATATTACCCGTTGACCTTATTTCTTTGAAAATGCATGAATTTGATGTGATTTTATGAATTGATTAGTTGACTAATCATCATGCTAAAATTGATTACTTTCAAAAGATCATTAGTTTTCATATTCCTAATCAACCTGTCATGCAAATTCAAACAATCAAACTATTAAAATCTATAACTATCATTTCTAGCCATAAAACAATTCGTTTATTGAAAAATGGATATCAAGCATTTTTAGCTCATGTCACTGACTTGAAAAAAGATATGTCAAGCTTGAATGATATTCCTATTGTTAATGAGTTTTCTGATATTTTTCCCAATGAACTTCCTGGCTTACCTCCAAATCGAAAATTGAATTCTGTATTGATCTTGAACCCGGTACTAAGCCTATTTCCAAAGCCTCTTACCGAATGACTCTTATTGAACTTCATGAGCTAAAGGTCCAACTACAGGAATTGTTAGATACTGGTTTCATTCGTCTGAGTGCATCGCCTTGGGGTGCCCATGTTCTTTTTGTCAAGAAGAAGGATAGGAGTATGAGATTGTGCATAGACTATCGAGAGCTGAATCATGTCACCATAAAAAATAGGTACACCCGTTACCTCGAATTAATGACATGTCTGATCAATTGCAGGGTGCTCAATATTTCTCAAAGATTGGTCTTCGCTCTGAATATCATCAGTTAAAAGTTAAAGTTGATGACATTCCAAAGACTATTTTTAGAACCCGCTACGGGCATTATGAGTTCTTAGTCATGCCTTTTGGACTAACAAATGCTCATGCAACTTTCATGGACATGATGAACCAGATATTCAAAGAATATTTGAATCATTTTGTGGTTGTATTTATTGATGACATTCTCATATGCTCCAAGAGTCGTGAGGATCATGAACAACACCTGAGATTAATACTCCAAAAGCTACGTGAGAACAAGTTGTATACCAAGTTGAAAAAGTGTGAGTTTTGGCTTGAAGAAGTCACGTTCCTTGGGCATGTGATTTCCAGTAAGGGAATATTAGTTGATCCTTCAAATATTGAAGCAATATTAAATTGGGAGCAACCTCGGTCAGTAATTGAAGTTCAAAATTTTCTGGGCTTAGCTGGTTATTATTGGAGATTCGTAGAAGGATTTTCTTGAATTGCCACTCCATTAACTCAGCTGACTAGAAAAAGTACAAAATTTGTATGGAATGAGGAATGCGAGAAAAGTTTTCAAGAACTTAAGAAGAGGCTTATTTGAGCTCCTGTTCTGACCATACCATCAGGATCATGAGAATTTGTTATCTACAGCGATGCTTCAGGCAAAGGTCTAGGCTGTGTACTTATGTAACATGGAAAAATTATAGCCTATGTCTCTTGACAACTCAAAGATTATGAGAAAAATTATCCTACTCATGATTTAGAGTTGGCAGCGGTCGTTTTCGCATTGAAGATCTGGAGGCACTACTTGTATGGGGAGAAAGTGAAAATCTTTACGGATCACAAAAGCCTTAAGTATTTATTTACCCAGAAGGAACTCAACATGCGGCAACGATGTTAGCTTGAGCTGTTAAAAGATTATGACCACACCATCTAGTATCACCCATGAAAAACAAACGTTGTAGCTGATGCATTAAGCAGAAGATCTTATGCGTGTACAAGTGCAATGCTGACTACGTAGAAATATATTTTGTACGACTTACAAAAGATGAAGATAGGGTTAAAGCCATTAGGGACTCACATGAAGATTGCGCACATACATGTAGAACCAACTTTAATTGATAAAATTAAAGATGTTCAAGCTACTGATCCGAAAATGATGAACATGATGAAGAAAGTACAAGAATGTGCTATTCCAGAAGTAAGAATCGACGAGAAAGGAATACTTCGAGTAAATACTCGACTTTGTGTTCCTAACGACCCTGAATTGAAGCATAAAATTATGATGGAGACACACAACACTCCATTTACAATTCACCCGAGAAGTACTAAAATGTATCGTGACATTCGACATACATTTTGGTGGAACAATATGAAGAGAGAGATTGCAGAGTTTATCTCAATGTGCTTAACTTGTCAACGTGTCAAGGCAGAGCATCAAGTGCCTAAGGGTCCATTGTAATCATTCAAAATTCCAGAATGGAAGTGGGAACACATCACTATGGACTTCGTGACGGGTCTTCCCAAAGTTTCTCAAGGCTTTGATGCGATTTGGGTCATCATAGATAGATTGACCAAGTTCGCTCATTTCTTGCCTATAAGAGAAAACTTTTCACTCGAGCTTCTGGCCAATATATACGTAAATGATATTATAAGATTGCATGGCATGCTAGTTTCCATAGTTTCTAATCGAGGTTTTAGATTCACTTCATGCTTTTGGATCAGTCTACAAAAAGCTATGGGCACCGAGCTACGATTTAGTTCTGTATACCATCCTCAAACGAATGGACAATCTGAAAGAACGATTCAGACTCTCGAAGATCTTTTGAGATTTTGCATACTAGACTTCAAGGGAAGTTGGGACAAGTACTTGTCATTGGTTGAATTCTCCTACAACAACAGTTACCAAACAAGCATAGGCATGACTTCATTTGAGGCCTTGTATGGACAAAAATATCGCTCTCTAGTACGTTGGAATGAGGTAGGAGAAGCAAAACTTTTGGGACCTGAGTTGGTACGTTTAACAACAGAAAAGATCTAAACAATTCGACAACGAATACGAACAGCATAAGAACAACAAAAGAGTTATGTTGATCTGTATCGAAGGGATGAAAGTTTTAATGTCGGAGATCATGTATTCTTATGTGTTTCTCTA
The DNA here is from genome assembly GCA_947179155.2 of Hedera helix. Classification (NCBI taxonomy): domain Eukaryota; kingdom Viridiplantae; phylum Streptophyta; class Magnoliopsida; order Apiales; family Araliaceae; genus Hedera; species Hedera helix. The sequence goes on along the minus strand of OX359282.1, from coordinate 33,463,403 downwards.
TGAAAATGAGTTACGAGATTCGGAAGGAGAGAAAAGCTCAACCTTCAATTTATTGGCCCATTTGAAATTTTAGACCGAGTAGGATCCATGGCCTACAGATTAAACCTTACCACCAAGCATGTCTCGCATTCATAACGTTTTTCACATATCCATGCTACGTAAATATGTGAAAGATTCGAATCACATTATTGAGTTAGAGCCAGACGTTATAGCAGAGGATTTAACGTACAAAGAGGTACCTGTCAAGATCTTAGATAAGAAAGAGCAGATACTACGCTCAAAGGTTATACCTCAAGTCAAGGTTTTATGGAGAAACCAAGATACTGAGAAGTGACCTGGGAGCTGGAATCTGAAATGAAATCTAAGTATCCTTATCTCTTCGAAATACCAGGTACGTCAATTTCGGAGACGAAATTTCATAAGTAGGGGAGGTTGTAAGACCCTGACTTTTATGAAATACAAATTTAAATTTTCTTTATATATTTTCTTCTGAAAACGGTAAATGAATAAATTGACAAAAGTAAAAATTAAGAAATATTTGTATAAATTTTATTTTGTCAGAGAATATTCGTTTTGTCGGGGAATATTCATTTTGATGGGGAATATTCGATTCGTACGACGGCGTCGAAATAACCAAATATTGGTGGACCCCCACAATGAATTATTGTCAGATATAGAAAGCGACCTATGCAATCTTTCTAAATAAATATAGTCAACGGTACTATCACTTTTAACTGTTAAAACACCCGGTGGTAAAAGAATCGTAACATACGGTATTACATAGTAACACATAGTATTTCACAGTAGCACACAGTATTTCACAGTAGCACACGATATTGCACAATGTTTCATATTATTGAACTGATAAAGTGGCTATTGTACTATATTGACTTTATTGAACCAATAATTGTCACATGCATAATAATTCATATTATTGAGCTGATAATTGTCACAGTAGCATATGCACAGTAATTCACATTACTGAATCAATAATTTTCATTACACAGTAACGTGTTATTTTCTTATTTATTTTTAGTATTATTGTTATCTCTTTTATGATGTTGATCAAACTGTTGTATTCTATTTTTAGTTGATTTTTCTACTTATCTAACTCAGAATGCCAACTACGCTGCATTTATAACAATTAGTTATAATAATGAATAATTGTGAATTATTGTTGAATAATTGAATTGATAAAGTTATTTATTTTTATTATAATAAATTATATAAAGTTATTCATTTTTATTATAATAATTTATATAAAGTTATTTACTTTATATAAATTATGTGAAGTAAATTATTTTATTATGATAAATTATTTTATTATGATAAATTTTACAACTGATCAGTGATGCAAAAGTAAATCAATTAATATTTTGAAAATTCACCGTAGAAAGAACTACTCGCAGGTGGAATAATTTTTCTCCTCTCTCCTTAATTTTAGAGAAGTAGAGCCACTTGGTCTAAATACCCTTACTAATAAACAACCTCCGGCACTTGCTAAAGATTTAATTTAATAGCAGCATAAAGAATTCGATAGATCGTTTAACTAAACAACACAAGTCACTTGTTTGCATTTAATTTAGATGAATATTCTTCCTAAGATAAAATAATCTTTTCATCTGCAAAATAATTATTAAACTTAGTTGCTTCTCAAATAGAAGTAGATTAATATGAATAATAAACTAGTAGTACTCCTAGCAATTAAACAAACTAATCATAAAATTTAAGCACAGAAGAATATTCAATAATCAAAATATAAATTGAACAATTAAAATAAATTAGATCTCACAGTATATAAATCTTGATGGCTTGGTAGCTGTCGTTAACACTCCAAAATTAATCCTTACTTTCAATCACAAACTCAGTATAATAGCAAGCAAGGGTCGAACCCACAGAGAATGATTAATTTATTTTTATGCAATGTAAACTAGATTTGGGGGGTTTTGAACTAACCATAATTAACTAAATAAATAAAAGTAAATTGATAAAATTAATTAATAAATTAAAAACTTCAGTTCTTCGGTTCAATCTTACCCTTATAATTAATAGATCAATCAATCCAAATATATTTTTATCCTTCCATGAAACCAATAACCCTAGATAACAACAAGCTCTGCTATCCGAAATTTCCCATAATTTTAATCTGACAAAAGAAGCTCTTCATTAGATTCTAACCATTATACAACCTAGAACACGCTCTCTAAATTTAATATAATGGAAGCATTAATCACAAGAAAATTAGATTATTCTAAGCAACAATCTCATAAGCTCGGATTGTTTAACTTACATCATGATAACCATAGCAATAAATAAAAGCTTGACCACAATCATCTATCACTATTCACTACCAACGATTAGGAACAATATCAATTACACGTAATATAATTCCTAAATCTAGCAATTGATAATAATTTGATTAAATCAACAGGCCAAAATTAAATCAATCAAATCCAATATCAAATAAACAATTAAAACAGATTATCATAAATAATTTCATATGAGGAAGAATAAATAATATTACTGAATTAATTAAATCATTAATTATAATCGGGTTTGAAATTCCCTAGAACTGAATAATAAAATTAGCCAAACATAATAAAAATAATAGATAACAAAAACCTGAGAGTGAGAGCTCCTAATTATCTCTAACAATCTGCTAATAATTATAAAACTACTGAAAACATGAGTCTCCTAATATATTTATAGAAATACAATAATAATCCTAAGCTAATGTGGAAAAGAAATCCAATTTGGAATCAAATTAATGCTCAAAATCCCGAAATAAGTCTGTTCCCAGCAATAACCGCGCGCCAAACACGCCCCAGCTGACCGGTCAACGCTCGCCCCGCGTATGCTGACGTCATCACGCTCCTCCGCGCATTGCGCGGAGGCTTTCTGCAACGGAGGAAAAACGGCGTCGTTTCTTGTCCCCGCGTGCACTGCTTTGTCCTCTTCTCCGCGCATTGCGCGATGTATTTACATTACTCCAAACGGCGTCGTATTGACTGTCGGTGCTAATTCCTACCGCGCGCATCGTGCGGCTGAACTTAGCGAATTTACAATAATACCCCTCCGCGTCTTTTCTTCCTTAATTACGATAATGTCATCCGTTCTGGTTAATTACAGTTTTGCCATCAGACTTTTGCGGATTTTCCAGATTTGCCCCCAAGCTTTATTTTTTCTACAAAATAAAATATAAAAATAAATAAAAATAATATAAAAATCCTAAAAACACATAATAATAAATAAAATTCCTAAAATACTAAAAACAAATAAAAACACATAAATAAAAAGAAATATAAAAATACTATAAAATTACCTAAATTAACATAAATTAACTAAAATCCTATAAAACCTATTAAAACCAAAATAAGCTAAATAATTAAACATTTAAGCACACAATAAATATAAAAACTAATTATTAGGGAATAAAAATATCGTATAATTTAGCCCTATCAAATACCCCCACACTTAGCTTTTGCTCGTCCTCGGGCAAAACAAAAATAAAAATAAACAAAAAACTAATAACCAAACAACTTACTTGAACAACTAATTAATATGAACCCAACATTAGCCTCAAAGATTTTTAAAATAATAACTCAAAGAAAATTTCAAAATCATGCAAAATCCAAAAATTTAACATATTTATTAATCTTATTTACTCGAGACCCTTTGTGTGTGTGTGAATCCAAATGTATCAAACTAGCAAAAAAAACTTAGATCCGCTCACATAATTAAATGTCTCATAAAAGATATCAAAAATGGTTAGTTTCATAACAAAACTCTATAGTCTTATTTTTCACATCACTTTCCACTAATATAGACAAATATAACTAGAAGATAAAAAGGTTTTTAATCAATGAAACATATTAGGATTATCAATTTTTTTCTTTCAATTATTTTTTTCAAAATTTTTTCTTTTAATGGGTGCATTTTATGCTCCATCCCATTTTTTCTTTCTTCATTTTTTTTTTCATGGTGAGTGCATTTTATGCTCCATCTCACCAGCGAGTGCGTTTTACGCTGCATCTCACTTTTTCATGTGTTTATGAGTGAGTGCGTTTTACGCTCCATCTCAACTCACCACAAGATTTTTTTCCAATAATAATCCTAGAAAAATTACCTAAATCATCTCCTCCAAATTATATTTTGTCTTATATTTCACTTTAAATAATGATCAAATAAGATATAGAGTTCAAAAATATCTTCCATAAGCATTTAACCATATAAACTTTCTCTTAATTAAAATTAGCTCAAACAATTGGATATAAGTGCATAAAAAGTTAAAGGATCTCAAACAAAGTAATTATCAATAAAAAGTCAAAATTCAGACTAAGCAAAAATTTATCATTTTTTCAAGAGTTATTAAATAAAAATCAAAATTTTTATCATTGACTAAAAATTAAAATTCAATTAACTCATTACTCAAGTGACACATCCTAAATAATACAAACAAATAAATTAAAATTAACTAACTACCCATTTTCGTAGGAAACACGGTTACACTTAGCACGTGCAACAAGCCTTTAAACCCCAAGGTTACCCCAAGTGGACGAGTTTTGTCTCGTGAGGGTTTGCAGTGAATTTACCCACAAAATTCCAAATTTTTTTTTAAAATTCCCTAAAAATAAAACAAATTTTTTTTTTTAAATAAAACAAAATTTTAAAATTCCTTAAAAATAAAACAAATTTGTTTTTTAAAAAATAAAATAAAACAAATTTTAAAATTCCCTAAAAATAAAACAAATATCCTAAATCCCTTCCCCCACACTTAAAATTTACATTGTCCCAAATGTAAACTATAATGCAAAGAAATTGGCACAAATAAATATAAAAAGAAAAAGGAAAAGAAATGCAAATCTGATTTCATGGGTTGCCTCCCAAGCAGCGCCTTTGTTTATTGTCATTGGCTCGACAACAGGCCAAACCACTACGTCACTCCAACTTCATGAATTTTGAGTACCCCATCCATCACGTTATCCTTCATAGGTAGATTCAATCTCGCTTGCACGTGACATGAACGCTTTACTCCCTCTTCAACAAATAGGTACTTAAGATGATCGGTGAGAGTCTTTATAGTTGGAATGGGATCCTGCAAAACAAAAGATAGAAAATTTTCGTGAGTAGCATGTAATGGAATGGAAATAATTGCATGACTATCAAAAATCATTGGCAAAGAATTGAATGCAGTTTCAGCGTCCTTCAAATCTTGTTTCAACTCAATTTTTTTTGCCTCCTCTAACTTCAAACTGCTTGTCCTTGCATCCTCTAAATTCTCTTTATCTATTTTTCCAAAAATTCTCTCCACCTTAGGCATGTTATCAACACAAAGAACATCATTGTCTACAATTATAATGTCCGTTTCTGCACTGATGTTGTCTGCTTCCTCTTGCATCGGTGTTTGAAGGAATGACCCTTGAGAATCTAATTGACCAATTGTGGTAGCAAGCTGACTCAGTTGATTCTCCAAATTATAGATAGAAGTTTTTGTCTCTTGTTGAAATTGTTGTGCTTGAGTCATGAAAGCGTTAAACATATCTTCTAAAGATATGTCAGAACTAAACGATTGGTCATGTTGTTGTTGGGGATATGGTTGCATGTACTGTGGATTATTTGAAATTTTTTGATTTTCATGCCAATTTACTGGTGAATTCTCATAGCTGAAATGCCCAAGGAAACCACCAGCTGCATTGACTTGTTCATAGGACTCCTCTCGAAGCATTGGGCACATATCAGTTGGGTGTCCTATTGTCGCACAAATCCTACAAGTACCTACAGCCATTTGATAAACAAAAGAAGTTAGACTATCAGTTTGTTGCTCATAAGAAGAAATATTTACCTCATTAACATAATCACGCATGTCTTCCATCCTTAACCTGCAAAACTCAATTAAACTATGAAAAACTATAAAAATAAAATCTAAGAAAAATTACTAAATTAAAAGAAAATTTACAAAAACGCAAAAATAAATTAAAATCATTCCCCGGCAACGGCGCCAAAATTTGGTAGCTGTCGTTAACACTCCAAAATTAATCTTTACTTTCAATCACAAACTCAGTATAATAGCAAGCAAGGGTCGAACCCACAGAGAATGATTAATTTATTTTTATGCAATGTAAACTAGATTTGGGGGGTTTTGAACTAACCATAATTAACTAAATAAATAAAAGTAAATTGATAAAATTAATTAATAAATTAAAAACTTCAGTTCTTCGGTTCAATCTCACCCTTATAATTAATAGATCAATCAATCCAAATATATTTTTATCCTTCCATGAAACCAATAACCCTAGATAACAACAAGCTCTGCTATCCGAAATTTCCCATAATTTTAATCTGACAAAACAAGCTCTTCATTAGATTCTAACCATTATACAACCTAGAACAAGCTCTCTAAATTTAATATAATGGAAGCATTAATCACAAGGAAATTAGATTATTCTAAGCAACAATCTCATAAGCTCGGATTGTTTAACTTACATCATGATAACCATAGCAATAAATAAAAGCTTGACCACAATCATCTATCACTATTCACTACCAACGATTAGGAACAATATCAATTACACGTAATATAATTCCTAAATCTAGCAATTGATAATAATTTGATTAAATCAACAGGCCAAAATTAAATCAATCAAATCCAATATCAAATAAACAATTAAAACAGATTATCATAAATAATTTCATATGAGGAAGAATAAATAATATTACTGAATTAATTAAATCATTAATTATAATCGGGTTTGAAATTCCCTATAACTGAATAATAAATTTAGCCAAACATAATAAAAATAATAGATAAGAAAAATGTAAGACCCCGAATTTTATGAAATACAAAATTTAATTTTTCTTCATATAGATATTTTTTTTTTAACAGTAAGTGGTTAAATTAACAAAATTGAAAGTTAAGGATGTTATGTGCAAATTTTATTTTGTCGGACAATATTCGCTTTGTCGGGGAATATTCGTTTGGTCGGGGAATATTCGTGCCGTACGACGGCGCCGAAATAATAAATTATTGGTGGACCCCACAACGGAATATTTGTCGGATATAGAAAACGACAGAAGTAACCTTTTTAAATAAAAATAGTCAACGGAACTGTTAAAATACCAGTGATAAAAGAATAGTAGCATACGGTAGTTTATGGTATTTTCTGTAGCACACGGTACTCTACAGTAACACACGGTATTGCATAGTGTCTCATATTATTGGTCTGATAATTGACACCGTAACTGTTACGCATCATTTCATCGATAATTGTCACTGCATAATATTTTATATTATCAATTCAATAATTGTTGTTACACAGTATTTTGCATTATTGATTTAATAATTGTCATTACACTGTATTTTATATCATTGAGTCAATAATTGTTGTTGCACTGTTTTTAAAATTATTGAACCTAATAATTGTCACAGTAACATATGCACAGTAATTCACATTATTGAATCAATAATTGTCATTACACAGTAACGTATGCTTTATTTTACATTATTGTTATCTCTATTATGATGTTATTTAAACAGTTGTATTTCATTAATTTATTGACTTGATATCTAAGAGCTAACTATACTGTATTTATAACAATTAGTCATAATAATTGAATTGATAAAGTTATTTGTTTATAATATAAAGTTAGGTGATTATTAGGTGATATGAAATGAATGGTGTAGATTAAAGTGTGAATTATTGTTGAATAATTGAATTGATTTGTTTATAATATAAAGTTAGGTGATTATTAGGTGATATGAAATGAATGGTGTAGATTAAAGTGTGAATTATTGTTGAATAATTGAATTGATTTGTTTATAATATAAAGTTAGGTGATTATTAGGTGATATGAAATGAATGGTGTAGATTAAAGTGTGAATTATTGTTGAATAATTAAATTGATTTGTTTATAATATAAAGTTAGGTGATTATTAGGTGATATGAAATGAATGGTGTAGATTAAAGATAATATAATATTTGAAATGGATGGTGTAGATTAAAAGATGATCTTTAAATGAATGGTTTAGATTAAATGAATGATAAGATTTTTGGCTATAAATAGAAGCCTTAACTTAAGGATTTTTCATAAACTTCCTTACTTGTTCTTTCTTTCTCTCTCTAAATACTTCTTGTGAAAGTTCTCTCTAAGTGTGCTTAAGTCATCTTGAGTATTTGTGAAGATCTATAAGTATACGTGTACTGTTCAAGTTAATCAACCTCATTTAAATCAATATCCAGTCACGTGTTACGGTAAGGGATACCATCTTTTTCATCTTCCATTATTCAAACATACTATGGTAAGGGATTATCATTATTTGATTCTCGATAATAATATTGTTTCTTCCTTACTCATAAGACGTGTCTTTTATTTCCATGTATTAAATTGTGGGAATAACCTTACGGAGCGGATTGCCGCCTGTTGGTGAATAACCTTTCGTATTCATTCATTATTAATCTCTGAGAATAACCTTACGGAGCGGATTGCCGCCTGTTTGGTGAATAACTCTTTGTACTCAAATTCTATTAAATTGTGGGAATAACCTTACGGAGCGGATTGCCGCCTGTTGGTGAATAACCTTTCGTATTCATTCATTATTAATCTCTGAGAATAACCTTACGGAGCGGATTGCCGCCTGTTTGGTGAATAACTCTTTGTACTCAAATTCTATTAAATTGTGGGAATAACCTTACGGAGCGGATTGCCGCCTGTTGGTGAATAACCCTTTGTATTAATTTCCTTCACCTTTTGTTAATCAAACCTGCTACGGTAAGGGATATTATTTTCTTTCATACTCCTAAATCGAAATTTATTATGGAACTATTGCTTCTATAATTCCTGAAAATATTATATGTTCCATAATAGTTGAACTTCATTATTTCAACTGAACCTTCCTATTTACGTGAACCTTTCTATTGAATTGTAACCGTTATTCTGAACTGTGGATCTTGAATATCATTTTTAAATTTCACTCCACATCATGTTGACAATTTGGACATTATTTGAATCTGTACAAAGTAAACTTCCGATACTTATTGTTATCCTATTTCTTCTGTTCATCATTTATATCATTCTAATCATCCAAAAATCAAGCTGTTGTGAATATCTGTGACCGGGGGCACAGATGTGATATATTTGTTGAACAGATGATAGGTTAAAGGCGATATAATAGGTTAAAGGCGATACATCTGTTCGGTGTCTTTTATGGCACGTGGTGAATGTTCTCTTTGGCCCGTAGTGCAAAGATGAACTGTTGTGTGGTATGATTATGACCAAAGGCTGAATCTGGTATAATCATGACCGTTGGTGTTATATTGAATGTCTTTGGCCCGTAGTGCAAAGATGAACTGTTGATCTGCATGATTATGATCAGGAACTGTGAATTTGTATTATCTTGACTAATGATATTTCAGATGATAAAAGTTGATGATGTTTTTCCTAAAAAGAGAACCGAGTGGACATTATAGTCTGCATTATTCTTCTAATAGATTACTCATTCCGCTGCTATTATTGATCTGAACGTTGTTTAAGAATTTAACTGCAGTTTTTGATATAAACCTTGTAGTCTATTGTATTCTATCAAGAACTCAACTGTTGAAGACTAATGATAATTTATTCGTCATTATCTTAGTCATGATATTCTTTACTGGGCTATTTGAGCTCACCCTTTCTTTTGTTCCATTGTTTTTCAACAGGAGATGAAAATATAACAGGGTCTAGCCGGGGAATGGAGTGAGGGTCCGAGGAATAGTTATCATAGTCTTCACGTTTTGTAAAATAGTGTGGCAATAATAGTGAAGACTTAGTTGTGTATTATTATACACTGTATTGTTGTACGTTGTGCTTTGTTGTAATAATTTTGTTGTAGTATTTTGACGACTCAAGTTTGGGCTGTGTGGGCCCAGATTTGGGGGCGTCACAGTTGGCATCAGAGCTTAGGGATATGGTCTTTAATGGAGATCTGGGGTTAGAACTAGGAGGGGAGAGACGAATAGAATCAATCACTAGTGTGTCCTACCTAAATTAGATTTATTTTTTATCTAATGAATCGATTTGAATGTAGGAACATGAAGATATGAGTCAGTTTATTTGAACTAACATTTATTTTGTGACCACAGTTAATTATGGCATCTGGAATTCAGGAGGTTAACTATGAAATTACCGAAACAAATGTAGCTGCAAAACAAGAGGCGACGAATAATCTTCTTACAAACTCAGAGTTGAATCATTTGCCTAAGGCAAAAATTATGCGTGTTCTATCCAGTAAGGATGAAGGTGAAAGCTCTGCTACAGTCGTTCCAGATCCATTCTTAGAAGCAATTAAAGGAAGTAACGAACTTGCGGAAATTATTGCCTTTAATTTACTCACTAATTGGGAGAGTGATATCACCTGGTTATGCTCTATAACAAAGGATCATAATATATGGACTTTTCATATTAGTCTTTGGGATTTATGGTGTTCCAGCTATGATTTTCAAGATTATTTAAAAATGATATTTCTATACTTTTGGGCGTTACAATTTAGAGGAATTCAGGTTAAGTTAGTCACTATCGTGGAAACTGCAGTCTATCGAAAATACTATTTTAATGGAAATCATTGGTACCTTACTACTGATGAAGTTGATGAACCCGAGAAACAGTTTGCTAGAAAATTATTCAGTGGTATTCCCATGGTTGAAATACGTGAAGATCCGAATGAAGTATTCGGGATTCGATTTGACGATAACAGTCAAGAAACCGAATGAGGTCATAACCGGTAAGCTATTCATAAATTCTCGTGAAGTCTATGCCATATTAGATACTGGCTCTATCCACTCTTTTATCTCACCTATATGTACTCAACGTTTAAATTTGACTATTGAAAACTTAAATCTTGTCTTATCAGTTGAAACCTCATTGGGAGAAATACCTATTACATTTACTATCTATAAATCTTGCCTAGTTCAAATCAACAACCTCACATTACCTGTTGACCTTATTTCTTTGGAGATGCGTGAATTTGATGTGATTTTAGGAATTGATTGGTTGACTACCCATCATGCTAAAATTGATTATTTTCATAAGATTATTAGTTTTCATATTCCTAATCAACCTGTCATGCAAATTCAAGCAACTAAACCATTGAAATCTATAACTGTTATTTCTAGCCATAACGCCATTCGTTTATTGAAAAACGGATGTCAAGCCTTTTTAGCTCATGTCACTGATTTGAACAAAAACACGTCAAACTGAATGATATTCCCATTGTTAATGAGTTTCCTGATGTTTTTTCTGAGGAACTTTCTGGCTTACCCCAAACCGTGAAATTGAATTTTGTATCGATCTTGAACCCGGCACTAAGCCCATTTTTAAAGTCCCATACCAAATGGCTCTCATAGAACGCCAAGAGTTAAAAGTTTAATTATTAGATATCGGTATCATTCGTTCTAGTACAAAACTTATATCGAGCGAGGAATGCGAGAAGAGTTTTCAAGAACTCAAGAGGAGACTTGTTTCAGCTCCTGTTCTGACCATACCATCAGGATCAGGAGAATTTGTTATTTACAGCGATGCTTCTGGCAAAGGTCTAGGCTGTGTCCTTATGCAACATGGAAAGGTTATAGCCTACGCCTCTCGACAACTCAAAGATTATGAGAAAAATTATCCTACTCATGATCTAGAGTTGGCAGCAGTCGTTTTCGCGTTGAAGATCTGGAGACACTACTTGTACGGAGAAAAAGTGGATATCTATACGGATCATAAAAGTCTCAAGTATTTCTTCACCCAGAAGGAACTCAACATGCGACAACGACGTTGGCTTGAACTGTTAAAGGATTATGACCACACAATCCAGTATCACCCGGGAAAGGCGAACGTTGTAGCTGACGCTTTGAGCAGAAAATCTTATGCAAGTACAAGTGCACTGCTGACAACACAAAAGTGTATTTTGTACGACTTGTAAAAGATGGAGATAGAGCTAAAGACACCAGGGACCCACTCGAAGATTGCTCACGTGCGAGTAGAACCAACTTTAATCGATAAAATTAAAGCTGCTCAAGCTACCGATCCGGAACTGATAAACATGATAAAGAAAGTACAAGAAGGTGCCATTCCCGAAGCAAGAATCGACGAGAAAGGAATACTTCGAGTCAACTCTCGACTCTGTGTTCCTAACGATCCTGAATTAAAGCATAAAATCATGATGGAGGCACACAACACGCCGTTTGCAATCCACCCAGGAGGTACCAAGATGTATCGAGATCTTCGACATACATTTTGGTGGAACAATATGAAAAGAGAGATTGCAGAGTTTATCTCAAAGGTGCCTAACTTGTCAACGTGTCAAGGCAGAGCATCAAATTCCTAAAGGTCCATTACAATCACTTGAAGTTCCCAAATGGAAGTGGGAACACATCAATATGGACTTCGTGACGGGTCTTCCAAAAGTTTCTCAAGGCTTAGATGCAATTTGGGTGATCGTAGATAGATTGACCAAATCTACTCATTTCTTGCCTATACGAGAAAACTTTTCACTTGAACGTCTTGCCGGTATGTACATAAATAAGATCGTGAGATTGCATGGCATGCCAGTTTCCATAGTTTCTGATCGAGATCCTAGATTCACTTCACGCTTTTGGATCAGTCTACAAAAAGCTATGGGCACTGAACTACGTTTTAGTTCTGCATACCATCCTCAAACGGACGGACAATCGGAAAGGACGATCCAGACCCTCGAAGATCTTTTGAGACTTTGTGTATTAGACTTCAAAGGAAGTTGGGATAAGTACTTGCCATTGGTGGAATTTTCTTACAACAACAGTTACCAAGCAAGCATAGGCATGGCTCCATTCGAGGCTTTGTATGGAAGGAAGTGTCGCTCTCCAATATGTTGGAATGAGGTAGGAGAAGCAAAATTGTTGGGACCCGAGTTGGTACGCTTGACGACCGAAAAGATCCAAATGATCCGACAACGAATACAGACCGCACAAGAACGACAAAAGAGTTATGCTGATCCTCATCGGAGAGACGAAAGTTTCAACGTCGGAGATCATGTATTCTTACGTGTTTCTCCATGGAAAGGGGTTACGAGATTCGGAAAGAGAGGAAAGTTCAACCCTCGATTTATTGGCCCATTTGAAATCCTCGATCGAATAGGAATCGTAGCCTACAGACTAGCCCTACCATCAAGTATGTCTCGCATCCATAACGTTTTTCACATATCTATGTTACGTAAATATGTGAAGGACCCAAACCACGTCATTGAGTTAGAACCAGACGTTATAGCAGAGGATTTAACATACGAGGAGGTACCTGTTAAGATCCTGGATAAGAAGGAGCAGATCCTACGCTCAAAGGTTATACCTCAAGTTAAGGTTTTATGGAGGAACCAAGATACTGAGGAAATGACCTGGGAGCTAGAATCTGAGATGAAATCTAAGTATCCTTACCTCTTCGATATGTCAGGTACGTCAATTTCGGGGACGAAATTTCATAAGGAGGGGAGGTTGTAAGACCCCGAATTTTATGAAATACAAAATTTAATTTTTCTTCATATAGATATTTTTTTTTTAACAGTAAGTGGTTAAATTAACAAAATTGAAAGTTAAGGATGTTATGTGCAAATTTTATTTTGTCGGACAATATTCGCTTTGTCGGGGAATATTCGTTTGGTCGGGGAATATTCGTGCCGTACGACGGCGCCGAAATAATAAATTATTGGTGGACCCCACAACGGAATATTTGTCGGATATAGAAAACGACAGAAGTAACCTTTTTAAATAAAAATAGTCAACGGAACTGTTAAAATACCAGTGATAAAAGAATAGTAGCATACGGTAGTTTATGGTATTTTCTGTAGCACACGGTACTCTACAGTAACACACGGTATTGCATAGTGTCTCATATTATTGGTCTGATAATTGACACCGTAACTGTTACGCATCATTTCATCGATAATTGTCACTGCATAATATTTTATATTATCAATTCAATAATTGTTGTTACACAGTATTTTGCATTATTGATTTAATAATTGTCATTACACTGTATTTTATATCATTGAGTCAATAATTGTTGTTGCACTGTTTTTAAAATTATTGAACCTAATAATTGTCACAGTAACATATGCACAGTAATTCACATTATTGAATCAATAATTGTCATTACACAGTAACGTATGCTTTATTTTACATTATTGTTATCTCTATTATGATGTTATTTAAACAGTTGTATTTCATTAATTTATTGACTTGATATCTAAGAGCTAACTATACTGTATTTATAACAATTAGTCATAATAATTGAATTGATAAAGTTATTTGTTTATAATATAAAGTTAGGTGATTATTAGGTGATATGAAATGAATGGTGTAGATTAAAGTGTGAATTATTGTTGAATAATTGAATTGATTTGTTTATAATATAAAGTTAGGTGATTATTAGGTGATATGAAATGAATGGTGTAGATTAAAGTGTGAATTATTGTTGAATAATTAAATTGATTTGTTTATAATATAAAGTTAGGTGATTATTAGGTGATATGAAATGAATGGTGTAGATTAAAGATAATATAATATTTGAAATGGATGGTGTAGATTAAAAGATGATCTTTAAATGAATGGTTTAGATTAAATGAATGATAAGATTTTTGGCTATAAATAGAAGCCTTAACTTAAGGATTTTTCATAAACTTCCTTACTTGTTCTTTCTTTCTCTCTCTAAATACTTCTTGTGAAAGTTCTCTCTAAGTGTGCTTAAGTCATCTTGAGTATTTGTGAAGATCTATAAGTATACGTGTACTGTTCAAGTTAATCAACCTCATTTAAATCAATATCCAGTCACGTGTTACGGTAAGGGATACCATCTTTTTCATCTTCCATTATTCAAACATACTATGGTAAGGGATTATCATTATTTGATTCTCGATAATAATATTGTTTCTTCCTTACTCATAAGACGTGTCTTTTATTTCCATGTATTAAATTGTGGGAATAACCTTACGGAGCGGATTGCCGCCTGTTGGTGAATAACCTTTCGTATTCATTCATTATTAATCTCTGAGAATAACCTTACGGAGCGGATTGCCGCCTGTTTGGTGAATAACTCTTTGTACTCAAATTCTATTAAATTGTGGGAATAACCTTACGGAGCGGATTGCCGCCTGTTGGTGAATAACCTTTCGTATTCATTCATTATTAATCTCTGAGAATAACCTTACGGAGCGGATTGCCGCCTGTTTGGTGAATAACTCTTTGTACTCAAATTCTATTAAATTGTGGGAATAACCTTACGGAGCGGATTGCCGCCTGTTGGTGAATAACCCTTTGTATTAATTTCCTTCACCTTTTGTTAATCAAACCTGCTACGGTAAGGGATATTATTTTCTTTCATACTCCTAAATCGAAATTTATTATGGAACTATTGCTTCTATAATTCCTGAAAATATTATATGTTCCATAATAGTTGAACTTCATTATTTCAACTGAACCTTCCTATTTACGTGAACCTTTCTATTGAATTGTAACCGTTATTCTGAACTGTGGATCTTGAATATCATTTTTAAATTTCACTCCACATCATGTTGACAATTTGGACATTATTTGAATCTGTACAAAGTAAACTTCCGATACTTATTGTTATCCTATTTCTTCTGTTCATCATTTATATCATTCTAATCATCCAAAAATCAAGCTGTTGTGAATATCTGTGGCCAGGGGCACAGATGTGATATATTTGTTGAACAGATGATAGGTTAAAGGCGATATAATAGGTTAAAGGCGATACATCTGTTCGGTGTCTTTTATGGCACGTGGTGAATGTTCTCTTTGGCCCGTAGTGCAAAGATGAACTGTTGTGTGGTATGATTATGACCAAAGGCTGAATCTGGTATAATCATGACCGTTGGTGTTATATTGAATGTCTTTGGCCCGTAGTGCAAAGATGAACTGTTGATCTGCATGATTATGATCAGGAACTGTGAATTTGTATTATCTTGACTAATGATATTTCAGATGATAAAAGTTGATGATGTTTTTCCTAAAAAGAGAACCGAGTGGACATTATAGTCTGCATTATTCTTCTAATAGATTACTCATTCCGCTGCTATTATTGATCTGAACGTTGTTTAAGAATTTAACTGCAGTTTTTGATATAAACCTTGTAGTCTATTGTATTCTATCAAGAACTCAACTGTTGAAGACTAATGATAATTTATTCGTCATTATCTTAGTCATGATATTCTTTACTGGGCTATTTGAGCTCACCCTTTCTTTTGTTCCATTGTTTTTCAACAGGAGATGAAAACATAACAGGGTCTAGCCGGGGAATGGAGTGAGGGTCCGAGGAATAGTTATCATAGTCTTCACGTTTTGTAAAATAGTGTGGCAATAATAGTGAAGACTTAGTTGTGTATTATTATACACTGTATTGTTGTACGTTGTGCTTTGTTGTAATAATTTTGTTGTAGTATTTTGACGACTCAAGTTTGGGCTGTGTGGGCCCAGATTTGGGGGCGTCACAAAAAACCTAAGAGTGAGAGCTCCTAATTATCTCTAACAATCTGCTAATAATTATAAAACTACTGAAAACATGAGTCTCCTAATATATTTATAGAAATACAATAATAATCCTAAGCTAATGTGGAAAAGAAATCCAATTTGGAATCAAATTAATGCTCAAAATCCCGAAATAAGTCTGTTCCCAGCAATAACCGCGCGCCAAACACGCCCCAGCTGACCGGTCAACGCTCGCCCCGCGTATGCTGACGTCATCACGCTCCTCCGCGCATTGCGCGGAGGCTTTCTGCAACGGAGGAAAAACGGCGTCGTTTCTTGTCCCCGCGTGCACTGCTTTGTCCTCTTCTCCGCGCATTGCGCGATGTATTTACATTACTCCAAACGGCGTCGTATTGACTGTCGGTGCTGATTCCTACCGCGCGCATCGTGCGGCTGAACTTAGCGAATTTACAATAATACCCCTCCGCGTCTTTTCTTCCTTAATTACGATAATGCCATCCGTTCTGGTTAATTACAGTTTTGCCATCAGACTTTTGCGGATTTTCCAGATTTGCCCCCAAGCTTTATTTTTCCTACAAAATAAAATATAAAAATAAATAAAAATAATATAAAAATACTAAAAATCCTAAAAACACATAATAATAAATAAAATTCCTAAAATACTAAAAATAAATAAAAACACATAAATAAAAAGAAATATAAAAATACTATAAAATTACCTAAATTAACATAAATTAACTAAAATCCTATAAAACCTATTAAAACCAAAATAAGCTAAATAATTAAACATTTAAGCACACAATAAATATAAAAACTAATTATTAGGGAATAAAAATATCGTATAATTTAGCCCTATCATGGCTTCAATCACTTCAACCAAGAAAAAATAAGTTAACTACTCATAATTATAGAGAACACTAAATAATAGAAGAGAGAATTTTTATTCTAATGAAAGTTATTTTTTACAATGTGTCTCAAACCCTCTATTTATAGGCTCCAAAATCCTCCTAACCCTAGTAGGAAGAACACTTTCCAAACCCTAATAGGATTTAAAATACAAATAAAAATAAAAGAAAAAGAAAAATAATTATTATCCTAACACTAGTTGGAATTAAAATCCAATTTGGAATCAAAAAGTAGAAAAATTCGCGAATAATCGCGTTTTGGGTCATTTCCACGCTTGCCAAATGCTGCCTTCGCTACAGTAACCGTCACAGCCTTCCGCGCATTGCGCGGTAACTTCCCTCTTGGCTAAACGGCGTTGTTTCTCTTCGTGCGCTGTGCTGCTGCTTGGCCGCGCATTGCGCGACCCTTACATTTGCCGTAAAACGACGTCGTTTTGTTCTGCCCGCTGAGTCTTCAACACTTCGCGCAATGCGCGGTCGCGAATTTTCCGGAAATTACATATTTGCTCCCGGTCTTTGCAGAATTTATAGATTTGCCCTCCAAGCTTTATTTTTCCTACAAAAATAAATATAAAATAATTAAAAATAAATAAAAATAATATAAAAATACTAAAAATAATAAAAACACATAATAATTAATAAAACACTAAAAATAAATAAAAACACATAAATAAAAATACTATAATATTACCTAAATTAACATAAATTAACTAAAATCCTATAAAACCTATTAAAACCGATATGAGCTAAATAATTAAACATTTAAGCACACAATAAATATAAAAACTAAGTATTAGGGAATAAAAATAGCATATAATTCAATCTTATCAAATACCCCCACACTTAGCTTTTTGCTCGTACTCGGGCAAAACAAAAATAAAAATTAAAAATAATAACCATACTACTTACTTGAGCAACAGATCAATATAAATTTCAACATCAACCTCAAAGATTTTTTTAAATGATAACTCAAAGAAAATTTCAAAATTATACAAAATCTAGAATTTCAACATATTCATTAATCTTACTCTACTCAAGATTTTTTGTGTGTGTGTGAATCCAAATGTATCAAACTAATCAAAACTGAGATAAGTTTCGGTCATTAATTACCTTATAAAAGATATATAATAAAACTCAATATACTTATTCTTCTCATCACACTTTGCTAATACAAACAAATATAAATCAGAAGGTTAAAAGGTTTCAAACAATTATATACACTAGGATTATTAATATGCATTTTTTTCAAATATTTTTTTCATTTTTTTTAATGAGTGCATTTTATGCTCAATCCCATTTTTTCTCTCTTTTTTTTTTTCTTTTTTTTTTCTTTTTCAGTGAGTGCATTTTATGCTCCATCTCACCAGCGAGTGCGTTTTACGCTCCATCTCGCTTTTTCATGTGTTTATGAGTGAGTGCGTTTTACGCTCCATCTCAACCCACCACATAATTTTTTTCCAATAATAATCCTAGAAAAATTACCTAAATTATTTCCTCCAAATTATATTTTACCTTATATTTCACTTCAAATACTGATCAAATAAGATATAGAGTTCAAAAATATCTTTCATAAGCATTTAACCATATAAACTTTCTCTTAATTAAAACTAGCTCAAACAAATGGATATAAGTGCATAAAAATTTAAATGATCTCAAACAAAGTAATTATCAATAAAAAATCAAAATTCAGACTAAGCAAAAATTTATCATTTTTCCAAGAGTTATTAAATAAAAACCAAAATTTTTATCATTGGGTAAAAATTTAAAATCCAATTAACTCATTGCTCAAGCGACACATCCTAAAAATAAAATAAAAAATTACCCCATTTTCGTAGGAAACACGGTTACACTTAGCATGTACAACAAGCCTTTAAACCCCAAGATTACCCCAAGTGGACGAGTTTTGTCTCGTGAGGGTTTGCAGTGAATTTACCCACAAAATTCAAAATTTCAAAATTTTTAAAATTCCCTAAAAATTTTCAAAATATGACCTAAAAATAACAAAATTAATAACAAAAATCTTAAATCCCTTCCCCCCACACTTAAAATTTACATTATCCCCAATGTAAAGTAAAATGCAAAGAAAAAGACACAAATAACTAAACTATAAATGCAAAAATAAAAAGAAAGAAAATGATACTCCCATTGGGTTGCCTCCCAAGCAGTGCCTTTGTTTATTGTCATTGGCTCGACAGCAGGCCAAAGTACTACGTCACTCCAACTTCTTGAATTTTGAGTACCCCATCCATCACGTCATTCTTCATCGGTAGATTCAGTCTCTCTTGCACGTGACATGAACGTTTTACTCCCTCTTCAACGAATAAATATTTAATATGATTGGAGAGAATCTTTATATTCAGAATGGGATCCTGCAAAATAAAAGATAAAAATTTGTTATGAGTAACTGGCAATGGAATGGAATTAATTACATTATTATCAAAAATCATTGGCAAAGAATTTAATGGAGCTTCATCCTCCTTCAAATCTTGTTTCAGCACAATTGCTTCTTCTTCTTCTAACTGCAAATTATTGGTAATTGCAATCTCTAACTTGTCTTTATTTATTTTCTCAACAACTTTCGCCACCGTAGGCATGTCATCATCAAAAATAACATCATCATCTACATTAATATTGTCTACTTCATTGATGTTGTTTGCTTTTTCTTGCTTCGGTGATGAAGGAACTGCCTTTTCTGGATCTTCTATATCGCTACCACTTCGTAACAATTGTGCACTTGTATTCTCCGTTAGATTATCCACCGTTTGAGAAGGTACTTGCACATAACTTTGCTCCTCCAATTGATCGATTGCAATTTGTCCCATTTGAGTACCCAAACGCTGAATAATTGCATTATTTTCTTGAATACGTGCATGCATGTCTTGTTGAAATTGCAAAGTATCTTGTTGAAATTGCAAATTATCCTGTTGAAATTGCAAATTATTAATTTCAATTAATTTAATCATATCCTCTAAAAACATATCAGAAGTATTTGTTTGACTCTGGTGTTGTTGGGAATATGGCTGCATGTATTGTTCATAGCTTGAAAAATTCTGATTTGCAGGCGGATTCATTTGTGGATTCTCATAGCCAAAATTAGAATGATCCCTCCATCCTGAATTATACGCGTTTAAATAGGGATCATATCTCCATTGGGGTTGACCAGGGAAACCACTTGCTATATTGACTTGCTTATAGGACTCCTCTTGAAGAATGGGGCACATATTAGTCGGATGTCCTACCATCGCACAAATCCTACAAGCTTCCATTCGTTGTGCATTACCTGCAACCATTTGATAAACAAGGGAAGTCAGATCATTAATTTGTTATTTAAGAGAAGAAATAGTTACCTCATTGGCATAATCATGCATTAATTCCATCATGAACCTGCACAACTAAATTAAATTATGAAAATCTAAGAAAAATAAAATCTAAGAAAAATTACTAAATTAAATACATATTTACAAAAGCATAAAATTAAATTAAAATCATTCCCCGGCAACGGTGCCAAAATTTGGTGTGATGTCGCAAGCACCCAAAAATAAAATCTTACTTTTGAATAATATTAATGTAGTAGTGTAAGCAAGAGTCGATCCCACAGAGAATGATTAATTTAATTTTATGTTTTCGCAAACAAAAGTTGGGGGAGTTTTAATTAAAGAAATAATAAAATTAAAATTAACTAAAATAATTATGCAAGAAATAAATAAAAATAAAAAGCTTTGGTTTAAGTTAATATCCACCATCAAGAATTTACAACTGATCAGTGATGCAAAAGTAAATCAATTAATATTTTGAAGATTCACCGTAGAAAGAACTACTCGTAGGTGGAATAATTTTTCTCATCTCTCCTTAATTTTAGATAAGTAGAGCCACTTGGTCTAAATACCCTTACTAATAAACAACCTCCGGCACTTGCTAAAGATTTAATTTAATAGCAACATAAAGAATTAGATAGATCGTTGAACTAAACAACACAAGCCACTTGTTTGCATTTAATTTAGATGAATATTCTTCCTAAGATAAAATAATCTTTTGATCTGCAAAACAATTATTAAACTTAGTTGCTTCTCAAATAGCAGTAGATTAATATGAATAATAAACTAGTAGTACTCCTAGCAATTAAACAAACTAATCATAAAATTTAAGCACAGAAGAATATTCAATAATCAAAATATAAATTGAACAATTAAAATAAATTAGATCTCACAGTATATAAATCTTGATGGCTTCAATCACTTCAACCAAGAAAAATAAATTAACTACTCATAATTATAGAGAACACTAAATAATAGAAAAGAGACTTTTTATTCTAATGAAAGTTATTTTTTACAATGTGTCTCAAACCCTCTATTTATAGGCTCCAAAATCCTCCTAACCCTAGTAGGAAGAACACTTTCCAAACCCTAATAGGATTTAAAATGCAAATAAAAATAAAAGAAAAAGAAAAATAATTATTATCCTAACCCTAGTTAGAATTAAAATCCAATTTGGAATCAAAAAGTAGAAAAATTCGCGAATAATCCCGTTTTGGGCCATTTCCGCGCTTGCCAAATGCTGCTTTCGCTACAGTAACCGTCACAGCCTTTCGCGCATTGCGCGGTAACTTCCCTCTTGGCGAAACGGCATCGTTTCTCTTCGTGCGCTGTGCTGTTGCTTGGCCGCGCATTGCGCGGCCCTTACGTTTGCCGTAAAACGACGTCGTTTTGTTCTGCCCACTGAGTCTTCAACACTTCGCACAATGCGCGGTCGCGAATTTTTCGGAAATTACATATTTGCCCCCGGTCTTTGCAGAATTTATAGATTTGCCCTCCAAGCTTTATTTTTCCTACAAAAATAAATATAAAATAATTAAAAATAAATAAAAATAATATAAAAATACTAAAAATAATAAAAACACATAATAATTAATAAAACACCTAAAACACTAAAAATAAATAAAAACTATTAAAACCGATATGAGCTAAATAATTAAACATTTAAGCACACAATAAATATAAAAACTAAGTATTAGGGAATAAAAATAGCATATAAATCAACCCTATCACCTGGGGCACATATGATAGGATAAAGGTGATATAATTGTTGTGTGTCTTTTAGGGCACATGGTGAATATTCTCTTTGGCCTGGGGTAAAGAAGAAATGTTGTTTGATATGATTATGACCAAATGCTGAAGACTAGTATAATCATGACCATTAGTGTTATATTTGAATATCTTTGGCCCGTAGTGCAAATATGAGTTGTTGGCTTGCATGATTATGATCAGGAACTGTGAATTTATATCATCATGCCTAGTGGTGATTATGATGATAAAAATTGATGATATTTTTCTTAAAAAGAGAGGCTAGTGGACATAATAGTTTACATGATTCTTCTAATGGATTGCTCATTCCTCTGCTATTATTGATTTAAAACTTGTTGTTTATTATATTTTATCAAGAACTCAACTGTTGAAGGCTACTGATAATTTATTCATTCTTTCTTAGTCATGATATTTTTTACTGGGCTATTTGAGCTCACAATTTCTTTTTTGTTCATTGTTCTTCAGAAAATGAGAGAATAGCTGGGTCTAGCCGGGAAATGGAGTAAATGTTCAAGAGATAGCTGTAGTAGTCTTCATATATTGTATATAATGTGGCAATAATAGTGAAGACTTAGTTGTGTATTATTGAGTTATGTATTTCTATTCTATATACTGTTTATTTTAGTTACCGTGTATTTTATGGTGTCTCAAATTGGGCTATGTAGACCCAGATTTGGGGGCGTCACACAAAGGAAAAGCAAAATCTTAGTTAAAAGCTAGATAGCAGTTGCATGTTATATAGTTTGTTTAGAATTAATATGATGTAACATAAACACTGTTATTCTTTTGTAGTTTGTGATGTATATTTGGTAAAGGTTGTAGACTTTGGAATTAGAAAGCCATTGTAATAGTCAACATTGGTTTATGTATTTTCCGCATTAGTATTAAATGTTATTTAGTAGTGATTGTTTTTATTATTGCATGAGCACCAAATTTGAAGTAGTGATATTTGAATTTGAGGGTGTCACAACGACCATCAATCTCATATTCATCTAATTCAAATTTTAACTTTAGAGACCTCTTGGAATTATGCTTGTTTGATTGGTAAGAAAGCAAACAAATTCTTTTCTTTCCATAGTAGAAGTTATAGAAATTTTCAGAACCAAAATATTCTCCATGAAAATCCTACAACCATAACCAACCTAGCGAAATGTGTCTAACGTTCATAGGCAAAACATAACAAACCACCTCAACTGTATATATATCCTTTAAATTTAATTGGAACAACACATCAATGCGATACTGTGATTGAGGCATTATTGAGTCATGTAAAAACTCAAAAGGATAAGAAATTGGTTCGGACTGAACATTTAATTCTTTCACAAGTTTGGATGAAATTATATTAAAATCACTTTATCAAGAATAAATTTACACATCTTTGACTTGCAATGAACATATGTGTAGAAAGTATATAGATTCGGGTCTCGTATCATTATCTCAAACCACTTTAGGAATAAAAACGTTTTTTACTATGACAAGAATATTAAAATTCACCAAATAATACAATTTTAAGGTGTCTTTTTAGTATGTATAAAATATTAGAGTACAGTATGCAAATATTTAAAACTTAAGAGTTAAAGAAATAATCTAAGAATAGCTAAGGGGTGCCAAATTAATATTTGCTAAAATTAGATCCAGACAATGCTTTCTGATTTGCAAATTCGGCCTTCTGGTTTGCAAGTTCCACCTTTTGATTGTTTATTGAGATCTAACTCGTTCCACAAAAGAAGATGCTGAAATTCCGCAAAAGAAGATGAAACTTTATGCACGGCTTTAATGAAGATAAACAGTGATATAGGAGTTACTCAATCCTCGCTTCTTCAAGATAATACATGAAATTCAATCGGCTATCACCTTATTCGGATACAATTATCTAAGTTTTGATGCCAATTGATGCAGCAAAATATAGGTAAGTTGTAATTCTCTTATACAAATGTGATTTGTAAGTTTAAACGTATCAACAAGAATGTATGATACATCCTTGAATTTACAAGAAAAATAAAATCTCACAAAACTAGATAACAAAATAATAATAATATTAATTGATAAAACATTTCGGTTAACAAGCTCTAATAACATATTTATAGTACTAAACTACTTTTCTATCACTAATTGAAAAAGAAAAAATAATTATATCCAAAATTAAATAAAATTATTAAAACTAAAGACCAAAACATAAAATGGGCCAAATATAAATTTAAACTACTGAATTTTCTTAAATAATAATAAAAATATGTCAAATAAATTAAAATTCCATAAAAATCAAAATATACAAAAATTTAAATATTTCGCGTTATTTTCCACCGTATCAAATTTGGAGTAAATTAATCGCAAAGTATTGTTAATACTTGCAGCACATGAACATTCGTCATTTGGTCAATATTGTTAAATTCAACTTAGCAGCCAAAACTGGCATACACGTTTCCTTTAATGAAAATTCAAATAAATAGAAAAACTACATATATAGGTTTCACGGTGCCAACACCAATTCTTATCCAAAATAAAAACACAAGTGCATTACGTTTGAACTTTCTTATATGCTAAGAAATAAAAAGTCAAAGAAAGCCAACAAGAAGCTATCGATCAGAATGCATTTTATTCTATAAATATCGAATCCAGCACTACAAAATCAATCACAAATTAAGAAAGAATATCGAAGAACAGGCTATCACGAATATAAGAAGAGGAGCATAACACTCTGAAGATGTCATCAGAATGCCAAGGTATAGCACAACTTTTGGCTTAGCTAGCTAGCTTTGAATGTTTTAAAAGCTTATTATCATTATTTCTTTGATAAAATGGGTCGGATTCAGCAGTTCGAGAAATGATGATTGCATAAAACACGTAAAAGAGTACAAAAATAGTAATGCAAAAGCTGCTATATTTTTTAGTCAGGAATTGCTAGGCTTTGTGAACTCTCATCTGTTATTACTTCCTCTTTATGCTTTTAGAATAAATGTAAATAATGTTACATATGTTACGAAAAATATAATTACTTTAAGTTGCTTTTGCAGTACTTTTTACTTTTTTTTATTCAATTGTGAGATTCTTTGATAAAGAGTGATTTTGTGGATATATATATATAATAAATTAATGTATAGGTAAGAGTTCATGGCCCGAACTCCTTGGGACAAAGGGAAAGGATGCGGTGCCAAAGATTGAGAAAGATAACCCACTTGTTACTGCTGAGATTGTGTTGGAAGGAAGCGTTGTTACCGCTGATTTTCGCTGCACTAGGGTTCGTGTTTGGGTTGACACTTGTGATATCATTATCAAGATCCCTATTATTGGTTAATTAAAAATGTACTTATATATATATATATATATATATATATATATATATTGTAGTTATGTATGGTTGTTGCTTTGTATATTTAATTTCATTTTCTTGCTTCGGAAGGCTGCCCCAAGAAAATAACATGGAGTTCATACCCTCCATCTGTGGCATGTAATTCATGTACTACTACTACTACTAAATAAGAATGACTTCTTTCTTATAATCTGCAAGAGAGCAAATTCTTTCTTCCCCACTCTCTCTATTTATATACGTTGGTGGTTTGATTTATTTTACTTCAAATCCGTGAAATAATAACTTTATGTGCAATAATAATCGAAAATTTTTAGACTTATTCATAGATCTTATCCGCAAGAAAAGACAAAGAAATGTGGTTTTACTTTTAATTATTAATTTGAATATAGTGAGACCATATTTTTTTTATTTTTTTTGCAAATAAAATTTATAAATAAATGTAGAAGGACTCGTAATAATTACGCACCTACATAGATATAGTACGTGAGGTTTCATGTTAAAAAGTCAACCAATTTTTGCCTTCTCATTTCATATTAGTTATTACATCACATCAATTGTTAGGAAGTAAATGATATAAATATGAAATTTTAATATTAAAAAGTGACGCATGATTTATTTGAAAACTAGTTACCATACAAACAAACAGTTGCAATTGCTGAATGGATGTGAAATTCAATTCAATAAATTAGGTTTATTAGAACAAAATGCATCAAAGGATCAAACTAACGTTACTTAAACTGTGCCACGATGTAGGATGCAAAATGAATTAAGAATAAAAAATGTTGCTCTTCGTGTTACGCGGCATGAGAGAAGTAAGTTTTTTTTTTTTTTTTTGAGAAACCGAAGTAAGTTTATTTGAATTACTTAGTAAAATATATTTTTTTAGAACGTGGTTTGCAGAAAATAACTTTTTAAAAGATAAAATAAAAATTAGTTGAATTATTTACATTCTCAACCAGGTCATGTCATGTCATCGATTATTTAATACTCACAATTAATTGACTACATCAATTTTTTTATTATATATTAGGGTTTTTAATATGGTGTTATAGATTAAGTCATGTGATAACTATAATTTATAAATATTATTAATATTTTACAAGATAATTGTAGATAGTCGATCTTAAACTTTTATTATATTTGATCTTAGTCATTGGTTGTATAGCGCCTAACGTACGCCGCCTGCCTAACGACTATGTAAGATGATACTCTAATTTATAAATCCTAACAAGTCGTACTCATTCAATAGAAGTTTAGGTGATTTGATATTCTAGAATATGAAAATGTAATATATTTTGGAATGTTCATGCCAAAAACCATGCAATTATAGCTGATTTACTGTAACTTCCCTTTGTGGGACTTTGAAATTTATTATGAAATCCGTAGAGCTCAATCTCCTTGCATGTAAAACACCTGTAAGTTATCTCCTTTCAATCCGAGTCAATCTCGGATAACATGGATATGAATCCACAATGGGGTTGCAGAATACATTTTTCATTCTGGTCTCATTACACTACATCCGTTATAAAATATATAAATATACGAGTAAACATAACATCTTAAAGTTAGTTTAATAATTTTGAAATACAAAATTAATATATTTTATTTATTTTAAAAATGATAAATCTTTTAATTAGCAGTACTCTGTAAATAGTTTAATTTTTTTAAAATATTAATTTATATTAATTTTGAACTTAAAAATATTTTAAACTAACTTTAAAATGTCAATATTGATTATATATTTTAAATTGAAAGAAGTAATACTATCATTTCAAATTTAAACGACTTTTGTAGAGTAAAAGAAATTGACAAATGACAGCATTTTCATGAAAATGAAATCGTATCAACTAAGTATTAACTATATAACGCTATCGATTTACGTACCCTTGAAAAGGAATAACATAGAGTTGAATTTTCAGGCCCGAGATTGGGGTGTCTACACTAGCCATGCCTGGTTTACATGTTAAGCTGGTAGTCAAAATACTGAATTTGCAGCAAAATAAATTTGATTGTGGTAGTCCTTTTTTATTTGTCCACTGATTTATTCTGCTCTTTTTCTTATAGGATTGAGGATTACTTGCACCACATGAACATCCTTGATTAGTTAAATATTGTTAAATTCAAGTTATCTGCCAAAAGTGGCAGGCATAAATGCACGTTTTCACATGAAAATTCAAGTAATAGAAAAACTACGTACACATATAGGTTTCATTTGTGCCAACACCAATTCTTATCCAAAATAAATCAACACAAACACGCTACGTTTGAGCTTTCTTGTATACGTACAACTACTAAGAAATAAAAAGTCAAGAAAGCCAATTACAAGAAGCTATCGATCGGAATGCATCTTGTTCTATAAATATCGAATTCAGCACTAAAAAATCAATCACAAAGTAAGAAAGAAGATCGACATTAACAGAAAATTGGGCATCTGAGACGGACAAATCTGTCTCATAATTACAAAAATCAGTTTCAAAACAAAGGTTGAGATGGAAATTTGAGATGGCCTTATTATCCATCTCTAAAATCAATAGATTTTTCTGTCTCAAAAAATAAAAAATCTGTCTCTAATTTTGAAAACCATAACTGCTACTTTGAAACCGATATAATCTATCTCTAAATTTTGAAGGGTAGTGCTGACATAAAATTTATGTTCGGACCGTTTCTAATCTGTCTCAAAATTTAATTAAAAAAAATTCCTATCAAATTCAATCTTTAAATCAGTCTCAAAATTAAACAATAAATTTTACATTTTTTCATAAATTAATTTGTATTGCTCGAATGTCGCAACCAAAGAAATATAATATCTAGAATTATAAGAAATATGATATAATTAAAAAACAATAATATTATTATAAATATTATTTTTGAACATTTGTTGATACAACTTGCTTGAAGTATAACAAACTAGTCCAAAAACTCAACTGAAAATTGAAAATATGCATCACAATTCTCAATCTATATACTTGCCCCTAGTAATTTACATCGCATCAATTGCCATCTAAGATGAACCCATTGTCACGATGCCATTCTCAATCATCTCCATCATCGCTATCAATATCCTAAAAATGCACATAAAGTATATATAATTAAACTTATAACATCCTAAAAATGCGAACAAAGTACATTGTACTCAATTTTGGACAGAGAAAGTAATTTATATGTTTATACCTCGACGAGGGATGAATTCCAGTCTTCTGCATATACAGACAAGCACTTCAAACTTTACTCAATAAGAAGAAGAAATAAATTAAGGACCACATCAATATGACTCATGCCTGATACATATATCCAGGAAGCATCCAACATATCCAACCAAGATTGCAAATTCCACATCAAGCCAACTAGGGTGTTTGATAAAAACTGAATGAAATAGTTCTGAATCTTTAAATAATTTGAATGAACTGTATGAAGTACATTTCTGAATACTGAATGAAAAAAGTTGTTTAATAAGTGACATGTATGACACATCTGAATAACATATTTGTACTATTTTACCCATCTAAAAAAATTTAAAATTGTTGTAAATTTATTTAATATTACTTAATATAATATTTAATATTTTTTTTTCTTCATTCAGCCGGGACTTAACCATTTAGCCAAAAAAAATTAGACTTAGTCATTTAGCTCAAAAATTTGACCGATTCAACCATTCAGACTTAAACAAAAGCACTGAATGGCTGACCGATTTAGTCATTCAGCTCTAATCAAACAACCCCAAATTGTAAACTTAATATAAACATTCACGGGCTACTATGCTCATTACTTTTCAAATTTCACAATTTGTAAAGACGATGAAAATCGGAACACACATGAAAGCAGTAGAGTATCTCACAAACAGTGTTCCACCTATTGATGATCAGGGGCAAGCCAATAACTCAAAACTCAAAAATTACAATTTATGATATACAGAAACACTAATGAATTTGTGTAAAATGCAAAACTAACCACTGTTCTCTTAAGCTACATTTGATTACATCTGAATGACTCCGAAAACTTGGCCTCTTTTTCGCTAAGACCTGTGAGCCCATATATAAAAATAGGGTTTATATTTGACCTAATGAATTTAATGAACTAAAATGAACAAGTCAGAAATAAATGAACGAGACTTGAAATGGGCCTCCATGAGTCCCAAGATAGAAGGCTTGTGGAGGCAACTCATTTTTGGGAATCGATTGAGGGATTGGATTGGTGACTAGAAGAATTGGACGATTTGAGCATTATCCGGGTAACCAAGGATATTTTAGAAATTTCTCTATTACTAAAGGTATTTCTGGATTTTTTTCCCAGAGTCACATGCCTAACACATGACCCTAAGCTAGGAATTCTATAAATAGCCCCCCTCATTTTATAAGGAGGGGGACTTTTGGAGCTTTGGCCATGAGGAAGATTCTCTCTCTGGAAGCAAAGGAGCTTGAAGGATTCTTTGGAGATGCGAACGACATCGAATCGAGTTTTGGCTTGGGACACTTGTGACTGCACTTGGACCCCTGAGCCTAACTTGAATTCATTGGAGATCCCCAAACACCTGACACGGCTCTTGGATACTAGCGACTACGCTAGAACCCCGAGAGTTCTGTCACGTGTTATTCGGATAATTGTTCACCGATTCTTCTCCCCTTTTTCAATCCGTTGATCGATTCCATATTCTTTTTGCGGATTTCTCACCTCCACCATAACTACAACCCTAACCCTAGCAAGGTACGAGATTTCCTTACCTACATTCTTTTGGCGACTCCGCTGGGGAGGTGTAGGATTCGTGAAGAGTATGCCTATGAATAGAAGTGCAAGAAGATCTTACCGAAGGCAACCACTAAAGAATGGAGAGAAGGAGGTCTCACCGATATTTGAATTTTTTTTGCTAATGGAAGCTACTAGAGTCAGAAGCCCGCGGATTATACACAAGCAAGAAAAAGATTTCGAGAAGTTTTCTTTACTTTGCAATTTCTCAAAGAAAAGAAAACTGGGGCAAGACGGATTCATATTTCCTACTTCTTATATCGAGGGAAGTACATTATACCATTCTTTTAAATTTATTCAGATTTTCATATGTGCAAAATTAACGAATGTGCGCTAAAGATTTTATTGATGATCTAAAAAAGTAAAAGTATTTATTCATGATCAAAATATGAAGGAGTTTAAAAAAAATTAAAAAGAAAAAGAAAAAATATATACCTACAGAGTTCGGCTGGCTGGGTTCGGACTCGCAGGGTTCAGCCCCAACTAAGGACAACACTTTCAATAAAATAGATACCTCCGAGTTCAAATTTTATTATCTTTCTGATACTGAAAGTTGTACTCACCTGCACTCCCAAATGTATCTTAATTGCTCAGCTGACTCAGTAGAAATTAAGTCCACCCACAAATTGATCATTTCCCGGTGATTAAGTAATCAAGGTAATGCAAATAGCATACCTGCCACCCAAGAAATCTGCAAATAATTGTTAGTCATCCCCTAATTCTCTCTTTTAATTTATTTGTCGTAAGCTGGCTTAAGAGGAGGAGATTTGCGAATAAAAAGGAATATGGCCTTTCGTATGAGATGATATTATGGTAATAAAAATATTGCAAGGCACTGAGGGCTACTAAAATATTTGTGCTCTAGTTGGTGGAAGTTGGTGGAGAAAAACTTTTAGCAATATCAAAATTAATTACAAACCTTCCCCAGATAATAATGCAATCTTAAAAATTAAATAGGATCTCCATCTTAATATGCGCAGTAGCTTATTTCATATAGGCCACACGTTATTGTTTCATTGTTATAAAATCATGAGGAATATGCTTTGTCTACAAAAAATAAAAGTTGGTAAACAATAAATAAATAAATATATATGAGAATAATGAGTGACCATGAAAGTATAGTTTTTAATAATATGCAAAAAAATGCATGCATGGTTATTCTGTATGATCAGTGTAAAAAAAATGCAAAAAAAAAATGCATATGCATGCATGGTTATTTTATATGGTTATTCTATATGCAAAAAAATGCATGCATAGTTATTCTATATCACAGTGTAAAACGAAAAGCAAAAAATGCATATGCATGCATGGTTATACTATATGGTTATTCTATGCATGGCCATTTTCAAAAAATTCAGGCTCGGGAAGCAACCTCATAAGGGATATACAGTGATCTCTCTCAATAAAAGATGCCTCGGCTTTAGAATTCCAGAGAAATTATGCATCGTCGTTTGGAATGCATGATGGTTCATAGCATGAGTGTGATACAATTGGAGGTGCAGAGAAGACTTCATGAACAACTAGAGTAGCCTAATTATATGATGGAGGACTATTAGAGAATATAATTATAATTAGTTAATTCTAGATAATTATAATTTTATCTTATTGTTGCCGGAAACTGTCGAAACCAACATTGAAGGAGATGGGAGCCCATAATCAGAATCGGAAGGGATATTGAGGAAGACGAAAGCAGATCTAGCTGCAACCAATACCAAGAGGGAGGTTGTGCCTTCGACAACGATCAACATGCTGCTGTCGCCAATCGGAGGGGATAGAATAAGAGAAAACGCTACCATCGCCACACTTGACAACGATCAAAGGCTCTATTTCTTCCTTGATCAAATGGAGGTATTGGAAAACATATTGTTTGTGCCGAATGAGCAACCACAATCAAAAATATCTCAGGTAACTGTTGAATGATTCAAGATTATGTGACTGTGTATGGGCTTAGCCGAACCCTTCTTGGCCTGAACCCTTATTGGACTTTTGAACCCTCCATAATCTGAACCCTCTGGAAACCAAAACCTCTTGTGATATAGTCCTCCTGTCCAAATAATATATGACCGATTCTTGGCTTTCTTTATGTCCGCAAGAGTAAATGGCTTTCATGGGGAACTCGTCGGATGTATACATTGCCTGACTAGTTGTACACTATGAATATGTATACATGTATTTGTTAACCAAGTCATGCTCGAACCCAATGACATCCCAAGTGGGATCTTCTTGTGTGATCGGGGCCCGAGCCCATCATCCTCAGTTGATCAAAGGGTGCCAGACCTCAACCTCATGGTGCCTCATCTCAAACTCAAGATTCCTGAACTCGTGTGTGGTTCCCGAACCTGTGCGGCACATGTGCATCCATACTTTATGTTAGATAATGACGCAGATGGTAGTTCCACCAGTTTTGGAAGGGAGAATAATGATGCAGATTTGGTGGTGATTCCGTTAAATTTTTCAAATTTAATGCCTAATCAGGATGATGTTAATTATGATTTGTTAGTGATTTCGTTTCAAATTTCAAATTCAATACCTCATCCGGATGACATTAATTATGGTAATGGACATACCTTCTCTTCGGATGTCCCGTTAATTAAGGATTCTGGCCCTCAAGGAACAGCCCAGTAATTAAGGATTCTGAGTGATCCCTCGGGGAACATTCGAATTTTAAAGACGGTGTTGAGGGATTAAATGAGGAGCTTGATTGATATGGTTTCATGCATGGTTTATATATTTAGCTTATTAGTTACACCACTATGGGATGTACCTTCATGCATGGTTTCATGTATAAGGTCTAAGACTAGCACGAGCATATGTGCTGTTTGGATTCCTCACATGCCTGAAGGAGATGGTATATGGCCAAGCCATAATTTCCGAATCTTCCTTGGCCTGAGCCCTCCGGACATCCGAACCTTCCTTGGCCCAAGCCTTCCGGACATCCGAGGCCTATAGAGATGAAAGAGATGCTTCTGAACAAAAACAAATGATTGTCTCGCAGTGTGTCGCATGCCCAGGATAAATTACACAGCTTCAGAACGTGGCTCAAATGGATGTTCGTCTATCAATTCAGCGTGTGGACCGCCTGTCTTTCCTGTTTCATGTTCGTGCCTTTTGCATTATCTTCATGGCACCATTGATCATGGTATACTCCTACATAGATAGTCTACAAATCAACTTGTCACTTACTTCGATGCTGATTGGGTTGGATGTCCCGACACTCGCCGCTTTACCACGTATTTTTGTGTCTTTCCTGGTTGCAATCTTATCTCACGGTCTGCCAAAAAGCAGCATACTGTTGCTAGTTCAAGCACCGAGTCTGAATATCGTGCTGTTGCTTTTGTGGTTGCTGAGACTTTTTGGATTAAATCCCTACTCAAGGACCTTTTGTTGTATTTTTATCTCGGCTTGTGCAAATTTGTTGTGATAATATTGGAGCTACATATCTTGTTGCTAATCCAATCATGCATTCTCGCACAAAATATGTGAATATAGATTACCATTTTGATTAGGAAAAAATGTGCACGCGGTGAATTATTAGTCACATTTTCACGGAACAGCGACTTACTGATATCTTTACAAAAGGACTTTCAACATTGTTGTTCATCTTACTTCGGACCAATTTGCAACTATACTATGTATGTGTTTGGGGTGGAAAAGCGAGAGTTTCAATGTTGTATGTGTGAAGCCGCAACCCACTTCGTTTGATTTTGTTTGGCCACGACAATCACAAGGTTGGATTAGGGCATCACGGGAGGAAGAGGAGTTTTCATGCGTTCATTCACTCCTAATATCTACTCACCTCGTAAACACAAGTACAGGTCATCAAATGCCAACACTTGGAGTTAGTAATGCAAATATGGGCGATTGCTGAAAAGTTGGGTCTCATAGATCCCATTGTGGGACAACCAGAATATAATTTGTTGTCAATACATAATGTGGCTGAAAGCAAAAGATTATGAGAGGAGTCCAGCTAGACATGTGCTAAAGAACTCAAAGATTTTGTATTTAAGCATGATATCAACCATACATCGAACCCCTCCTTGGGCCGAGTTCTTTTTGACCTCTGAACCCTGTTCCATAACAGTGCTATATTATGAACAAATGTCATTTACAAATTGATACATACTGTCAATTATACATATTTTTCATTGATACATATGATTAATTCATTTTGTAGGTGACTACTCTAGAATTATGGTAGAGTTTCACCGACCATGAATATTACCTCACAATGAGTCATGTTCAACGATCAAGTCAACCAGTTTTACACGACACAAGTATACACCAAGGCATCCTATGAGAGCTCCCCTAGGGGTTCCCTCTCTTAAAGACCAGCTACATGGAGAAACTATGGGTCGATGGCATCCTAGGAGAGCTCCCTTTGGGGTTCCTTCTATTAAGGACCAAGTGCATGAAGAAACCGTGGATTGAAGGTATCCTAGGAGAGCTCCCCTAAGGGTTCCCTCTCTTAAAAACCAGGTTCATAAAGAAATTATGGATTGACAGATAGTGCGGGTTGCAGTGCTAAGGGTATTATTGGCCCAAAATGAAGAAAGAAGTGGATGTACTATAACGACAATATCTTCTATGCCAAGAATACCCTATGGAAGAGAAATGCACCTTCATGGACGACATAATTCAAGAATATTTCAAGAAGTTTTCTTTACCTTCAATTTCTTAAAGTAAAGAAAATTGGGGGCATAATGGACTCCATATTTCCTACTTTTAAAATCAAGGTTATTGAACAATACTCATGGTGAAATATTTTCACTAGAGCATCCTCTAGGGCTGGCAAAC
The DNA here is from genome assembly GCA_947179155.2 of Hedera helix. Taxonomy (NCBI): domain Eukaryota; kingdom Viridiplantae; phylum Streptophyta; class Magnoliopsida; order Apiales; family Araliaceae; genus Hedera; species Hedera helix. The sequence continues at coordinate 33,428,083 of OX359282.1, read as the reverse complement.
GAGTTTAATAGACCCTTTTCAAATGGTCTCCCCTTGGGAGGATGATTCAGGCGAAGGGGTTGACAAACTCAATATTGAAAGTGTAACACCCCGAACCCGCTACATGTCCGAAGTGTCACACGCCGCAAGCCCGAAGGCTCGCAAGGTAACAATATCAATAGCGCAGCCCAAACGAAAACACAACGATACTAGACTTAAAAATCCAATAATCTTTTATTATTAAATTTACAAAAGAGTTCAAGAACTAAATATCAAAAACACAACTTCGGAGACGCAGCTCCCTTAAATAAAAGTCTTATCAAATTCAAAATACTAATAACCGTCATAACTAAAAGAACTTCAGCCCTCCCCAAAAGTGTCCACAATGCTTGACTCTTAATAAGGTATCCTGTAAAAATTAATGTAAGGGTGAGCGGTAAAGCCCAGCAAGTAACAATATTTACTATTTAGGTGGATCAAGTACAGTTTGCAAAACCTTTTTCGAAATAACTTTTTGTTCAATAACAATAGTAAACATACTGGTTGAAAATAAACTTTTCTTGTTCGATAATAATAGTTGATATATTCGATCAACGATTTCGATAAGTTCAATATATTCGATGTATCTTTTAATCCACAGAACGACTAAGGTTACAGCAGCCCTGTAACACGGCCCTTATGTTCGATAATGTCAATGATACGCCCCCTACTAAGGTATCTTATCATGCACGCGCCCCGAAGAGCGCCCCCCCAAAGGGTATCTAATGGTGTGCGCCTTAGTAGGTCCTAAATTGTTCCGGAACTAGCGTAAACACTAACGGTTTCAATACATAGTTGGACTGAGGTTTCTAAAAGCAATTTTTCAATATTTTCGATATTCAAAACTATACTTATTTCACAGTTCAAAATCATATAATCTCATTTTCTAAATCAAAATTATATTTTAATACTTGATCCGGGTTTTGAAACAAAATATAAGTGTAACATTTTCATTCAAATGGAAGCCTTAAATAAAGAATAACAATTTTTGAAACAATACATTTAAGCATCCGAATAATTTCTAAAGCATACATAATTATAAACGATAATTTTAAAATACTAAATAGCTCGGAAAGTCACTTACACTATACAATTTGAAAATACTAAACAGCTCAGAGAGTCACTTACACTATACAGTTCGAAAATACTAAACAGCTCGGAGAGTCACTTACTTCGATATTGCTGAACACAAAATTTAACAGTCGAACGATTCCTAAATATAAATTTATAACAAATAAATGTCATTAGGACAATTATATTTGTTGAACATTGAATAATTAAATTTGATGATTAGAAATAATGTACAAGGGCTGTATTAGATAAGATCAAAGCTGTTAGGTTGATCTATTGTATAAAAGTCTTGTGTGTTGTACTAAGACTTAGATAGATCAAAACTGTTAGGTTGATCTGTTGATGTAATAAAATCGTAGAAAGAACTCTACGATTTGTGTCAAGGAAACTCTACGATTCGAACAGACTCTACGATTAAGGCAACCAATCGTAGAATGGACTCTACGACTGTGCTTCCGAAGACTCTACGATCAAGACAAGCAATCGTAGAATGGACTCTACAATTGTGGTCCAGAAGACTCTACGACCAACCAAACTGTTCTTTCCGAGAAACCTTAAATTGGACTCTACGATCAACATTCTAACAGTTGAGTAAACTCTACGATGATCAGTAAGAGATGATCCTTTACAGATCAATCACGTAAGTAAGGGTATTCGTAGAGTTGATCATATAAGATCTCGTTGAGCAAAAAGGCAAGAGACATCACGTTTCTCAGATCAGGAGCCATTCTATTCAAGTATTTTAATCTTCATCAAAGTAACCAAAAAGGAAGCCTCTGCAAATCGATCAAGTCAGAAAAGTCAGGAGTCTGACCCAAGCGCACTATGGAAACAGAAAGAAGACTTTCTAGGTAGAAAAGTCAGAAGACTGTGTCCTATCAGACCTATAGTTTGGGAAGACCAAACGACTCTATAAAAGTTAGTGGGAACCTACGTCTGACATTTCTGTCACAGAGGAAAAAGGAAAACAACCTTGCATGGACTAACAGGTCAGATCAAATAAATATCTCATCAGAGATTTAATGAGCTTTATTAATACAATATTCAGCAGCTCTCCTCTGTGAGGTAACGGGAAGAATACACGATCCAACGGGAAGAAATCTGAAGCCCTTACTTCTTAAATACGAAGATCAGCAGAAGAAAAGAAGTAGCATTGCACAAAAAGAAAAACGCAAGGTGTGAAAAAGATTGAACTGATAAGAAAGCCTGCATTGCTACTAAGCTCGTAATACATTCAAGCTGATAAGCAACTTAGTAGCACATCCAAATATACATCAATCCAGAAGAGTTCTTTGTGAACTGGTATAAGCAAGTCTGTTAGACTTAGAGAGTTCTTTGTGAACTAGTGTAAGCAAGTCTGTTAGACTTGTAAAGTTCTTTGTGAACTAAAATTCCAAGACTGCGGGTCTTGAAGGAATCTTAATGATTCAGCTATTGTAAAAGTATCCTTAGTGGATTTGCTGCTGAGAGAGCAGAACAGTGGAGTAGGAGTATTGTGTGCTCTGAACCACTTAAAACCCAGAGTCTCTCTTTTTGTGTCTTTCATTTGCTATATCTGTCATATAATTGTTTGTTGATTTATTAATTTAACATTTCAAGAAAAGATTAACTAAATCATATTCCGCTGTGTTAAACTTCTGGTTAAGAATTAATCAAGTAAGATAATTTCAAAGAGAAGAAATTTTAAAAGAATCTATTCAACCCCCCCTCTTCTAGATTACTATCGTGTCATTGGGAACTAACAATTGGTATCAGAGCAGGTTCTCACATCTAAAGCCTTACAAGCTTGAGTAGATTAAATGGCACTCAACAAGAATGGATCGGAACTCGGTGGAGGTAACCGACCACCTATGTGTAATAAAGAAAAATTTGCTAACTGGAAAGTTCGTATGCAGGCTTACGTGGATGCTATAGATGATGAACTGTTCGAGACAGTGATGAATGGGCCATTCATACCAATGAAGCTTGCACTATCAACTGAAGATCCAAGCAAGCTAATAGCAAAGAAAAGAGACGAATGGACGGACAATGAAAAGAAGGATGTTCAAAGAGACAAAAGGGCTAAGAACATCTTGTTTCAATCTCTGGATGATGATCTATTTGAGAACGTTGTCAACTGCAAGACAGCTCAAGAAGTATGGCAAACTCTGTTGATCATGCATGAAGGAACAGAAGAAGTCAGAGAAAATAAGCAATCACTGCTTGTTCAACAGTATGAGATGTTCACTCACATCTCTGGTGAAAACATTACAACCACCTACGAGAGATTTAATTTGCTACTAAACTCTCTCAGATCTTATGGTAAAATCTATCCAAACAGAGATCTTATCATTAAATTCATGAGATCTCTGCCAAGCAAATGGGATGCCAAAACCACAGCCATCCGAGAGTCAAAGAACTTGCACGAGATGACTGTACAACAGTTATATGGAAATCTTCTCACCTATGAGCTGGAGCTAAATCAAAGAGCAGAAAATCTATCTGGTGAAAGAAAGAAGGAGAAAAACATTGCTCTTAAAGCCTCAACCTCAACTCACAGAAGCAATCACAAGGATATCTCTGACTCTGACAAAGATGAATCAAATGATGATGAAGGAGCTGCCATGTTAGTCAGACATTTTAAAAGATTCATCAACAGAAATAGATCTCAGAAGTTCAGAAACAACAGCAGCAAAGAACAAGCAAATGACCTTTGCTAAAATTGCAAGAAGCCAGGTCATTTCATTGCTAAATGTCCAAAACCATTGAGAGAAGAGGTGAAGAGGGACAAATCAAAAGCAAATCCAAAAAGAGAATTCAAAAGCTTCCACAAATAAAAGAAGAAGGACAAAAGCTTCATAGCTGAAGGCTCCTGGAGTGACTCAGAAGAAGAACTAAGCTCTGAGTCAAGTGATGATGAAGAGCCACAGAAGGCCAATCTGTGCTTAATGGCAAATGAAGAAGGAAGCAGCAAAAAGGAATTCATCATAGATGAGGTATTTGATTTCTATTCTCCTGATTTAAGCATTGATGATCTTAGAGAATGCATGCATGACTTAATGACAGAATTGCACAAATATATAAAATTGTTTAGAAGGTTATCTAAAGATTACTCTCATCTAAAAGAGGATAAAGAAAAAATAAGCATGGAATTAGAAGTTTCAGTTCAAACTGCAAAACTTTACTCTAATCTTGAAACTGAGAATAAAAGACTAAAAGAGATAAACGAGTTGAGCACATATAAAGAATCCTCACTAGTCTCCAAGATTCAGGAACTAGAAAATACTATTTCTATGTGGAACAAGTCTAGTTTGTCTATGGACACCCTGATCTCAAGTCAAAGAGATGTGACTGATAGATCATGATTGGGATTTGAGAAGTTATTCTCAGAACCCAATATGGAGAAGTCAAAGAAAATAAATGAAGGCAAATCCTTTAATTTTAATAAAGGAATTGTGTTCATCAAATCCTCAGATTCTACCACCCATCCACATTCTGCTAAACCTACAATCAGTTTTATCAAAACTCACACAGGTCTTGGATTCAGAAAATTGAAAAACAAGTCAAGCAAAACTCACTCTACGAATCATGAGAATCGTAGAGTTGTATGGAAGCAGAATGTAGATCAGCAAAAGACTATGAGAAGTCATAATCCATACAAGTCCTGGACGAACAAAAAGTCACAAATACACACATATCATTATCAATATCATATTAATCATAGGCACCCTCATAAAAATGATAAATATTTGTTAAGATATCATAGAAGGCAAGGATCTAAAATCAAACAGATTTGGGTCCCAAAAGGTACTAACAAAGCAGGACCCAAACAGATATGGGTACCAAAATGAAGATTGATTTGTTATGCAGGTAAAGAGATCCATCTGGTATCTTGACAGTGGATGCTCACGGCACATGACAGGAGATAAGGCTCTTCTATCAGAGTTTAAAGAAAAAGATGGACCTACTGTTATTTTTGGAGACAACAACTCAGGGAAAACCAGGGGTTATGACTCAACTGGGAATGGTGCAATATCTTTCAGTAAAGTAGCATATGTTGAGGGACTAAAGCACAACCTGCTAAGTATAAGTCAGCTCTGTGACAAAGGACATCAAGTCACCTTCCTCAACAACCAATGTCAAGTTAGAGACTTGAAAACTAATTCTCTAAAGCTAGAAGGAGTTCGAGAAGGAAATGTCTATGTGGTCAATCTTGCTGAATTAAGTTCAGAACAAACTGTCTGTTTTCTTGCTAAAGCCTCCGAAGATATGTGCTGGCTATGGCATAGGAGGTTATCACATCTTAACTTCAAGAGCATTTCAAAGCTTGCCTCCAAAGATCTAGTAAAAGGATTGCCAAAGTTAAACTTCATTAAAGAAAAGCCCTACAAAGCTTGTCAGTTTGGAAAGCAAACAAAGACGTCATTCCAAAGCAAATCAGTAAACTCAAATGATAGAGCACTTCAACTACTTCATATGGATTTATTCGGTCCAGTATCTACGACCAGCCTCGGAGGAAAGAGATACTCTCTAGTTGTAGTTGATGACTACACCAGATATACATGGGTATTCTTTCTAAGCTCTAAAGATGAAACCATTTCGCATCTCATCAAACTCTTCAGACTGATCATGAATGAAAAGGGAGAAAAGATAAAGGCCATCAGAAGTGATCATGGACGAGAATTTGATTTCTCAGAAATGGACTTGTTTTGTGAAGAAAATGGAATAAATCACAACTTCTCAGCCCCAAGAACGCCTCAGCAAAATGGAGTAGCAGAAAGGAAGAATAGAACTCTTATTGAAGCAGGAAGAACCCTCTTAGCAGCAGCTTCTCTCCCTGAATATTTCTGGGCTGAAGCCATCAGTACTGCATGTTATACTCAAAACAGGTCACTCATACACTCAACATTGAAGAAAACTCCGTACGAATTATGGAAAGGAAGAAAGCCAAACATAAGTTATTTTCATGCCTTTGGTTGCCTGTGTTACATACTCAACAATGGCAAGAAGCATCTAACCAAATTCCAGCCGAAATCAGATGAAGGAATCTTTCTTGGTTATGCAACAGATAGCAGAGCATTTAGAGTGTTCAACAAGGAGTCACTAACTGTTGAAATCTCCATCCACGTCACATTCGATGAATCAGATCCTGAAAAGAAAAGATCAACTTTCAACGAGTCAGCAGACACAAGCTCAACGATCGAAGAACTCAAAATCGTAGAGTTCGACTCTACGACCATGGAACCAGTGACAGAAATCGTTGAGCTAGGAGAGGAAATCGTAGAGCACACCACATCAGACACTGGAACTCTACGATCAGAACCAGAAGCTGATTTAGAGGAACTCAGACAAGAGGGCACCAGAACAGACGTTCCTAGCAGAATAAAATGGACCAAAGATCACACTCAAGATCTTATTATTGGAGATCCAAACACCGGAATCAAGACTAGAGCTGCAACCTCTAATGAATGCTTTTACCTAAGCTTTCTCTCTTAAGAGGAACCCAAGAAGATTGAAGAGGCCTTAGAAGATTCAAGTTGGATAGAAGCCATGCAAGAGGAGCTAAATCAATTTGAAAGAAGCAAGGTCTGGAGATTAGTGGCCAGGCCTCAGCATAAACCTGTCATTGGCACCAAATGGGTTTTCAGAAACAAGATGGATGAAAATGGTGTGATAACAAGGAACAAAGCAAGACTAGTGGCCAAAGGTTATTCTCAAGAAGAAGGAATTGACTACGATGAAACATATGCTCCAGTTGCCAGATTGGAAGCCATAAGGATTTTCCTTGCCCATGCTGCTCACATGAAGTTCAAAGTATTCCAAATGGATGTCAAGAGTGCTTTTCTAAATAGGGAACTCCAAGAAGAAGTTTACGTGGAACAACCTCCAGGTTTCATCAATCCAACTTTTTCAAATTATGTCTATAAATTAGATAAAGCACTATATGGTCTAAAACAAGCACCTAGAGCTTGGTATGAAACATTGACTAACTTTCTCATTGAAAAGGGATTTACTAGAGGAAGAATTGATACTACCTTATTTTTTAGAAAACATAAGGATAAGACACTGCTAGTTCAAATTTATGTAGATGATATCATATTTGGTTCCTCTGATGAAAAATTATGTGAAAGATTTGTCAAGCTTATACAGAGCAAATTTGAAATGAGCTTGATGGGAGAACTCAACTTCTTCCTTGGACTACAAGTAAAGCAGACAGATGAAGGCATATTCATTAATCAAGCCAAATATATCAAAGACTTATTAAAGAAATATGGCATGGAATCTGCATCTATCATGAAGACTCCTATGCCACCTGCCACCAAGCTTGACAAAGATGAAAATGGCAAATCCACTGAAATCACTCAGTACAGAGGTATGATAGGTTCACTATTATATCTTACTGTGAGTCGACCAGATATAATGTTTGCTACATGTATATGTGCTAGATTTCAGGCTAACCCCAAAGAGTCACATCTATTAGCTGTGAAATTTTTTTTCAAGTATCTTAAAGGAACTCCAAATTTAGGATTATGGTATCCCAAGGAGTCCTCCTTTGATCTTATGGGATACTCAGATGCTGACTATGCAGGATGCAAAATAGACAGAAAAAGCACAAGTGGAACTTGCCAGATGCTTGGCAACAGACTTGTTTCTTGGTTTAGTAAAAAGCAGAACTTAGTATCGACATCTACTGCAGAAGCTGAATATATAGCCGCAGGCAGTTGCTGTGCACAAATCCTATGGATGAAGACTCAGCTTGCAGACTATGGGTTTGAGCTAAAATCTATCCCTATATACTGTAATAATACTAGTGCAATTGTTATAACACATAATCCTATTATGCACTCTAGAACTAAGCACATAGATATAAGATATCATTTCATCAGGGATCATGTACAAAATGGAAATATATCACTTCACTACATCCCAACTGAAGACCAACTAGCAGATGTCTTTACAAAGCCTTTAGATGAATCAAGATTTAATAAACTAATAAGTGAATTAGGAATGCTAAATCTAGACCCTTAATGTATGTTTTTTTTTAGGATACTAACTCTGCAGGAACAAAAGTGTGCAAGAAAAGTAATGGACATGCTCAACTTAAGTCAACAATTGTCAATAATCGTAGAGTATGCTCAAGATCGTAGAGCTCACTCGACGATTATCAAGCCAAGAATCGTAGAGCTTACTCAACGACTTTCAATCCAAGGATCGCAGAGTATTCCTTAATCGTAGAGACAACCCTACGAAAAACAAAAGAATCGTTGTGTGACTAAGGATCGTAAAGCTCTGAGGAACTAAGGGCAAAATGGTCATCAACCAACTGAAATGAGCCTATCAGAACGTGTCACGTATCTCAGCAAACATAGAGGGAAGTTTTAAATACTTTGAAAACTGCACGTTGTTCATTTCTTCAAAGTTCAAAAATCTATATCTCTCTCTCTCTTTTCTCTCTCAATCCCAAACCCTAAGTTATCATTTCTCAGATAAACCGGTCTTCTCGTTTCAGAAAAACTATCAAATGGCACCTGCTCAAGTTATTTCTGGAAATGAGCTCAACTTTGAAGCCTTCGATACAGCAGATAAGCAGTTCAAAAGAATAATCTAGTTGCTAGATAAAGCTGGACTGCGAGAAGCGTTGGGAACAAATACAAGGATTCTATCATAGCTTGTTCGAGAGTTCTACGTAAATGGATCATATGCTAACGGAACTCTAACCACCACTGTAAAAGGGGTTCAGCTCAACCTCACCGCTGAAGAATTCAACCTAGCCCTAGGTTTCAAGCAAGGGGGCCTAACATCTCTAAGTATGGTGAGCACCGAAGAAGGGCTGAGAAGAATGCACCATCAAAAGAATCCAGCACTAAAAGGGTTGAAGAAGAAAGAATTTCCTCAGAAATACGAGTTTTTAGCCGATGTTGTAGGAAAATGTCTCCTCTGTAAAGATTCAGCCCATGACTCAGTCAGTGAGATACATCTGAAAATAATGACAGCTATAGTCAAAAAGACAAACATCAACTATGGCTCCTTGCTGCTGGAATGGATAGGAAATTGGGTCCTAAATACAGAAAAGGCTAAGGGGACTAGAAAAATGTTCTATGGAAGATTCATCAGCATTCTCCTTAGATCATCATTGGGGGATTTAATTGAGCATGATGAAGGAGAAGCCCTCAATACCAACAAAATGATTACCCAGAAACTCTTTGACAACTGGAGGAGGAACCCAGTTGAAAATAGGAAACTATCTCGGTCAGGGGATAGTGAAGGTACACAGAGTGGTGCAGGGCCATCACTTCTGAAGAACACTCCTGCTGAAGAAGAATCTCAGGAGGTCAGCAGGCATTCTCCGGGTCTTGTCATAAGAAGGAAAGGAAAAAGAGCTTTTGAGCTTGAAGAACCTCAAGGATCTTCAAATGAGGCTCCTGTTACTGCTCCTGAAGAAAAGGCTGCTTCAGGGGATGAGAGTTCAGATCTGCGAAGAGAGACTCGCAACAAATATGAAGCTGAAGAGGTCATTCCAAAGGAGCCAAGGAGAAAGAGAAGAAGGCTAGTAAAGTTAGCCGACAAAAGCTCAGTAGCTAAGGGGGAGCTACTTGAAAGACCTGACCTTACTCCAGGTGAAAAGGAGTCGTCTGAAGCAGTTGAGCCTATGGATGCTCAAGCTGAGGGGGAGCTTCCAATTATTCTTGAGCCAGCAGATGTTTTGGCTGAGGGGGAGACTCAAGATGACATTTCAATCCCTACAGCCACAATGAATGATGATGAAGAGGATGACATTGAAATAGTGGCCGTTGGAAGAAATGAGCAAAGGCACCTTAACTTCAACTGCCTGATAAAATTCTTGCCACTAATGCCATTCCACCGAGCTCTGGTGCATAATGCATGGGATCAACTCTTCTGGAGCTTCAAAGCATATCCCAATGTGATGATTATTGCTCAAGGCTACCCTCAGAATCTGTTCTTTGCCCAGAAGCTCATCTCTAGCAGCCCCTTTTCACAAACTTTAGGGCAAAAGGTACATTTTATTCCTCAAACCCTCATTCAAAATCATACACCTTCACATATGTTCAATAAATTTGAGGAGTCCTCAAGTACTCATCCTGCATCAAGCTCTACGACCCACACTTCCCCGATCGTAGAGTCCCCACCATCTACGATTGGTGGTCAAGAAAGCCTACATGATCAAAACGTAGAGTGCCCTCCAGACTCTCCTGAAATTCTGCCTACTCAGCAAACAATTCCTCCGGCTCCATCTTCAAGACTCCTGTTAACTCACGAGGATATTCCCTCCACCTCTGGTCACGAGTACTTTCATATTCCAAGCTCTACGACTGACCAGGGACAATCATCTCAACTTCTCCAGGAAATTTTAGACAAGGTATCTCAGCTTCCTACATCTGAGGGCTTAACTGACTTGACAAGCCATATCCATACAGAGATACAAAACGACCTGGCATCGAAATCCCACAACCTTCAACGTAGAATGGACGACATCATTGATGCTGCCAATGGTCTCTCTACCAGTCTGAACAACCAATTTTCCACAAGACTGAAGCAGCTAACGGCAGCAGTCTCTAAAAATCTCCAAGAAAGGGATAGAATTATTCTGCAAGCCTTGAACTCACATCAGCAGGCCATTGTTATTCTTCAAGAAACAAATGATAAATCTATCACCTTCCTCAGTAATGAAATCATTGCCTTGAAGGACTCTCTCACAGAACAAAAACATCGGTCGAATGACACTTTGTCATTGGTGGAGCATAAACAAATCATGGCTAACGAAAGACTCTAAGCCCACCAAGATGATGCAGCTGCCACTAAGACCCAACTTCAAGAAATTATTCAGGGCATCCAGCAGCTTTCAGAACTGGTAGCAACACTTAATGATGCCAACAAGGGGGAGAAGAAACTGAGCACAGTAGAGCAAACAAGAACTAGCTCAGATCACAGCAGAAGAGGAAGAGCACCTCAAGGGATGAGGATGGTTCAAACTTCAATATATCCTCCTAGATTCGAAGCAGTACCATCTCGTCCCAGACAGGAGGTGACAGCAAGACCTTCTTCCTCAACTATGAGACCTTCTAGCTCACAGGAATGGTTTCAAATTAAAGAAGAAGAAGATGTGTTGAGGGAAGAAGAACTAAGAACAGCTGAAGAAGAAAGGAGAGCATTCTTCAGGCAGAGGGAAGAAGAAGGCAGGAGACCTCCTAGCAGAAGGAGATAAGTTATTTTTTTTATTTTTTTTCTTTTTCTGTTGTTTTCTAAATTGTATCATCTGACAAAAACATCAATAAAATTCATATTTTTCTCTAGAAAATACAGCTGCTCACTGTATGATTAGGCATTCAATTACTCTTGTATTTTTGCCTATATTAATATGCTCAAAATCACTATCTGTTAATAATGTTGTCATCATCAAATTGGGGGAGATTGTTGAACATTGAATAATTAAATTTGATGATTAGAAATAATGTACAAGGGCTGTATTAGATAAGATCAAAGCTGTTAGGTTGATCTATTGTATAAAAGTCTTGTGTGTTGTACTAAGACTTAGATAGATCAAAATTGTTAGGTTGATCTGTTGATGTAATAAAATCGTAGAAAGAACTCTACGATTTGTGTCAAGGAAACTCTACGATTCGAACAGACTCTACGATTAAGGCAACCAATCGTAGAATGGACTCTACGACTGTGCTTCCGAAGACTCTACGATCAAGACAAGCAATCGTAGAATGGACTCTACGATTGTGGTCCAGAAGACTCTACGACCAACCAGACTGTTCTTTCCGAGAAACCTTAAATTGGACTCTACGATCAACATTCTAACAGTTGAGTAAACTCTACGATGATCAGTAAGAGATGATCCTTTACAGATCAATCACGTAAGTAAGGGTATTCGTAGAGTTGATCATATAAGATCGTTGAGCAAAAAGGCAAGAGACATCACGTTTCTCAGATCAGGAGCCATTCTATTCAAGTATTTTAATCTTCATCAAAGTAACCAAAAAGGAAGCCTCTGCAAATCGATCAAGTCAGAAAAGTCAGGAGTCTGACCCAAGCGCACTATGGAAACAGAAAGAAGACTTTCTAGGCAGAAAAGTCAGAAGACTGTGTCCTATCAGACCTATAGTTTGGGAAGACCAAACGACTCTATAAAAGTTAGTGGGAACCTACGTCTGACATTTCTGTCACAGAGGAAAAAGGAAAACAACCTTGCATGGACTAACAGGTCAGATCAAATAAATATCTCATCAGAGATTTAATGAGCTTTATTAATACAATATTCAGCAGCTCTCCTCTGTGAGGTAACGGGAAGAATACACGATCCAACGGGAAGAAATCTGAAGCCCTTACTTCTTAAATACGAAGATCAGCAGAAGAAAAGAAGTAGCACTGCACAAAAAGAAAAACGCAAGGTGTGAAAAAGATTGAACTGATAAGAAAGCCTGCATTGCTACTAAGCTCGTAATACATTCAAGCTGATAAGCAACTTAGTAGCACATCCAAATATACATCAATCCAGAAGAGTTCTCTGTGAACTGGTATAAGCAAGTCTGTTAGACTTAGAGAGTTCTTTGTGAACTAGTGTAAGCAAGTCTGTTAGACTTGTAAAGTTCTTTGTGAACTAAAATTCCAAGACTGCGGGTCTTGAATGAATCTTAGTGATTCAGCTATTGTAAAAGTATCCTTAGTGGATTTGCTGCTGAGAGAGCAGAACAGTAGAGTAGGAGTATTGTGTGCTCTGAACCACTTAAAACCCAGAGTCTCTCTTTTTGTGTCTTTCATTTGCTATATCTGTCATATAATTGTTTGTTGATTTATTAATTTAACATTTCAAGAAAAGATTAACTAAATCATATTCCGCTGTGTTAAACTTCTGGTTAAGAATTAATCAAGTAAGATAATTTCAAATAGAATAAATTTTAAAAGAATCTATTCAACCCCCCCCCCCTTCTAGATTACTATCGTGTCATTGGGAACTAACAATATTATTTAACAGTTTTCTTATTTCTTTTTCAAAATAACTATAAGTATATTTACAAAAATATTCTTTCAATATTTAATCCTTTTTCAAACAAATATTACTATTATGTGAAAATAGTAATCTAAATAGCAATAATAATTAAAACCAATAACGTTAATCTAAAACTATTAACTAATAATCTAAATACAAAACAATAATTAAAGCCAATAATATTAATCCAAAACTAGTAACTAATAATCTAAATACAATACATTAATTAAAGCTACAAAAAATAATAACAATACAAAAATACTAATTACTAACAAAATATACTAAAATATCAACTAACAAACTAAATGCAATATTTAAAATAAAAAAATAAAAAATGACAATACATAAAAATTAAATAAGAAACATACCTGAAAATTACGAGTTCCGCAGATTGCCTACGCCCTCGACACCAAAATTTTTAACTAAGGAAGTCTTTTATTAAAAGCCCTCCCACCACAAAGCCTTTCAAAATTGGAGGTCTTATTTGTGGTGAAAGAAAACAAAGGCAAGAACTTATATTTATAGTGTAAGGGAGGCTAAGTGGTTTCCCATTTAGTTGATGTGGGACTAAAGGCTTAAGAAAAAAAAACAACTTTGGCAATGTGGGACTAAAAACATTTGGGTTATTACAGAAAGTGTCCAAGAAGCAACTCCACAAGAGAGCCTGAAGGATGCTTGAGCTCAAAAACCCCCTAAAGGTTCAACTCTTCAAACTTATACTGATGGAGTTCCTTTCTTGACACAAGATTAACTACCGAACAAAACGAAGACAAGAACAGAAGAAATAAACAAAAGAAGAAGAACGCAATGGTTCCCTTCTTAGGGTTTGACCCTAGGGTTCAGCTCTTAGGAAGCACACTCTTTTATGAGTTCCGAAATGATTTCCTAATTAAACCTTGGCTATCGTGATGATCAAGATGATTAAAACTAAGGAAAATGACGAAAAATATATGGAGGCTTAGGGATGATCTCCCTCAAGTTCTTCGTGACATAGAAAACTACTCATATGGGCCAAAGATTGTGACGCTGTGACGAAGGCATATGTGACATTGATCCAAAAGGACATTAGAGGCTTGCCTTAGAAACGTAATACGGCTTGAAAATTTAAATGTCAAATAGTACACCCTGGAGCTTAATCATTAGAAAGGGAGATACCGAGACGAATTCATTCATCAATGCGCGCGGCTGGAGCGAGTTGACTTGGTCAACTGAGCGGAAGGCCTGTTTGGCTTGCGCGAAAATTGCCCAGATCAGATTATTCAGGATTTAAAGCATTAATTTGATTCCAAATTAGATTTTAATTCCACATTAACTTAGGATTATTATTGTACTCCTATAAATATATTATAAGAGCACATTAACAGAGGTTAGCAGATTATGAGATACAATTAGGCGTTCTCTCTCTTTAAGGTTTCTTATATATTATTTTTTATTATATTTGGCTAATTTTCTTATTCAGTTCTAGGGGATTTCAAATCCAATTACAATTAATGGTTAAATCAATTCAGTAATATTATTTATTCTTCTTATATGAAATTATTTATGATAATCTGTTTTAATTGTTTATTTGATATTGGGTTTGATTGATTTAATTTTGGCCTGTTGGGTTGATCAAATTATTATTAATTGCTAGATTTAGGAATTATATTACATGTAATTGATATTGTTCCTAATTGTTAGTAGTGAATAGTGATAAATGATTGTGATTAAGCTTTTGTTTATTATTGTAGTTATCATGATATAAGTTAAACAAATTGAGCTTATGAGATTGTTACTTAGAATAATCTAATTTTCTTGTGATTAATGCTTCCATTATATTAAATTTAGAGAACTTGTTTTAGGTTGTATAATGGTTAGAATATAATGAAGAGCTTGTTTTGTTAGATTAAAGTTAAGAAAAATTTCAGATAGCAGAGCTTGTTGTTACCTAAGATTATTAGTTTTATAGAATGATAGAAATATATTTTGATTGATTGAATTATTAATTGTAAGGGTGAGATTAAACCAAAGAACTGAAGTTTTTAATCTTATTAATTTACTTTTATTTATTTATTTAGTTAATTATAATTAATTCAAAACTCTCAGTTTTAGTTTATATTGTATAAAATTAAATTAATCATTTTATGTGGAATCGATTCTTACTTACTATTATACTAAGTTTATAATTAAAAATAATAATTAATTTTAGAGTGCTAACGATAACTACCAAATTGATTAGTTAAAAATATACTCCCAAGTATATATATTGTATTCGAAGGCAGTCCCAAGAAAATAACATGGAGTTCATGCACACCCTCCATCTGTGCATGTCATTATGTATTAATAGTACAACAACTAAATAAGAATGGCATCTTTTATTATAATCCGCAAGACAGCAAATTCTCTCTCCTCTCTCTCCCTCCACACATATATATATATATATATATATATATATATAATTATGTAATACAAAACCATATATGACGACAATTTTTTTAAATTATGATGACAATTCAATTATCATCATAAATTAAAAATATCTATAATGATAGTTAAAGTATCACCATAACCTAAAATATCTCATATATATATATATATATATATGCACTACGCACCGATTGTGCATGCATGAAAATAAATAAAAGAGGATGTGAGGTTTCACGTTCCCTTTGAATGAAAAAAGTCAATAAAATTGTGTCCTCTCATTTCATATCAGTTATTACATCACATATCAAATTTCAACAGTGACGACGTAAATGACACAAATATGAAATTTTAAAAATGAAAGTAATTTATTTAAAAATAACAAAATAATTAATATTTTGATAAAGTTTAATTATTGAACTTTTTTTTTTTATTACAATTGTATTACTATGCTAAAAAAATAAAAAATGATATTTTCATACTATTTTTTTATATCTTCACATAGTACCTTATAAAAATATCGCTATAAATGTATAACAACGGTTAACCGTCGCTATAAATTATACATGTAGAATTCACTGTATAAAAATATCAAAAAATTGTATAAAAATATCAAAAGGTGTGTCCTTCACCACCGGCCATTACCGATTTCTATAAATTCATTAAATATTATCATCAAGTCATCATAATTAAACCTTCCTCCTTTCTTCCTTCCTTGTCTTCACGGTCCATAACTCTACCTCCTTTGTCTCATTAAACCCCACCATTTCTCTCAAAAAATTCTTTCTCCTCTCTCTAAAACCCTTCGATTACTATAATTTGGTTTGCTTAAGCACACAACTGCATATCAAATCTCGAGTACACATTTGACCCCTCGCTATCATACGTTAATTTCCTTGCTCTCTCTCTCTCTCTCTCTCTCTCTCTCTCTCTCTCTCTCTATATATATATATATATATATATATATATATATATATATATAGGAAACTATAGAATGATTAGAAATGTTAGATTTTTTTTAGGATTAATTTTTCACAAGATCAGATCTATAGGAATTTCTGTAAAAGTTCTTGTAAGGCGGGGGTGCTGGTGGATCTGTGCGGGGGGCGCGGTGTGTGGAGAGACATTATTATTTTTTAATTTTTTTTAGTTGGATAAGTCTACACATATGAACGTTAAAAACAAATTTAAACAGTAACTTTCATTTCACTATTATAAAGTAAAACATGACGCAATTTCAAAACTCTACTTTTTAATAATGAAATAGGAGTTAGTGTTTTAAAATGTATTCGTAAACTTATTCTTCTAACTTTGTTTTTGCAAGGTAAGCAAATACGTTGGGCCATATACAGTCCACAAATGTTTCATTTGAAATCAGTCCACCGATGTCAGCTCTACCGTTACATGAAAATGTTCAATTTCACCAAATTGATTTTTTTTTAAGTATAGTATTGCAATTTAAATTTTAAAAAATTAATGATTAAAATGAAAATAAGTTCAAGAAACTAGGCTTAGTACAATTGATTTCGTGATTTTCAACAGAAAGCTGAAAGCTGTTGTGTTTTCTACCATTTTAAAATGAAATAATTATGAAAATAAAGTTATATAGTCTTTTATAACTCTACTATTTTAAGAAAAATCCTTGGTCTTGGATACAATTTTCAAAAAGAAGTTCTTTCATAATGTATTTATAACTAGTTTTAGTTTTAATTATACCTTGAAAGAATTCTGACAATATAATTCTTTAGACCGATATTATACTAAATTAAATTTAATGGATTATTACGAAGTCAATAGATCATTATACTTTATTACAAAAAAAAATTATTTCCTTACCAAAACCCAAAGAAAAAAAAGACGTAAAAATGAAGAACATAGTCTTAGACCTTAATTAAAACTTGGACTTGTAATTTGAATAGAATGAATTTTAAATAAACTACTAATTTTAGTGTTAGACATTAATTATGTATATATGTATAGTGGCGGAAGGTGAAAAAATAAGCATCAGGTTTCTATGAACAAGTCTTCCGGATATCACTGTATAACTTTATAAAGTAGCCTAAAATAAAGCCCATTTAATAACCTACTATTAGTCACTTTATGCCTTGGTCCTACAGACCACATGAATCAAACAAGGTCCAGAACTAAGTACATCAATTCTTTTCAGAATTATAAGGTCCTTTACAAAAGTATATAACTTTTAAAAAATAATTAAAAGAATAATATATTTATAAAATAATTATAAAAAGAGTATAAATACAATAATCACATTAATTATTCAATTTTACAAATTCCTTAAATTAAAGATTAGTAAATTAAATTACACAAATTCCTTAAATCAAGAAAAATTAAATTAAATTCTACAAATTCTTTAAATCAAGGAGAAATAAATTAAATTACTTCAATTCAATTTCTCCATCTCTCTCTCTTACTTTGACTTCACATTCTTCCTCGTCGAAGTCTGCAAAAAATAACCAGTAACTGACTTTTAATACAAAGGTAACCAAACTTTAATATAAAAGTAACAAATCTTAAATACAAAGGTAACCAGTAACCAACTTTTAATACAAAGGTAACCAAACTTTAATATAAAGGTAACCAAATTTTAATACAAAGGTAATCAAACTTTAATACAGGGATAACCAACCTAAATACAAAAGTAACCAAAACTAGTTACTACACATTTAGGAATTAGTTACCTCCATACTAGTGTTTGGTTACCTATATACTATTGTTTGGTTACCTAAATTTACTAAACGAAAACTTTAATACAAAGGTAACCAATCCTTAATACAAAGGTAATTAAACCTTAATACAGGGATAACCAACCTTTAATACAAAGGTATTCCTCCACCACAACTACCGTCACCACCATATTCTTCCTGCGCCACAACCACCACCATCTTTTTCCGCCTCTACTACCATCTTCTTCCTCCGCCACAACCACCACCATTTTCTTCCTCTGCCACAACCACCACCATCTTCTTTCTCTGCCACAACTACCACCATGAAGGTGAAAGATGAAAGGAAAAAAACGGCAAAGAAAATGGTGGAAGAAGATGGAGAAGATGAAAATGGAGGAAAGAGAAAGCGAAAAATGGAGGAAAGAGAAAGATGGAGAAGATGAAAATGGCGGAAGAAGAGAAAATGGAAGAAAGAGAAAGATAAGTAAATTTAATTAGAATTTTAAATTTTGAAATTACCCAACTAAATTAAATGGATCATGGCCACATCATCACTCCAATTAATTTAAACTAAAACTAACTGTATTTATTATGTAAATAAAAGATTAAAAATGCATTTTTTTTGTAAATATGTTTTTAATGCACTTTTATTGTAATTTTTTTATAAAAAATACTAGAATATGTAATTATAATTTTTTATTCAGTGGGCTGGGCCTTCACACACAAAATTATAAAGGAATAAGTATAAATACATAATAATCAAATATCACATCCATTTATACTATTAAAAAATAGAGCATGACATTAAAATTCGTGTCATACCCCTCTTTTTAATAGTGTAGATGGATGTAGTGTTTGGTTAATGTGTATGTAGACTTATCCATTATAAAAAGACATTATATGTCAAATTTTTCATTATTTTTTATTATCATTTTCAATATTACACTATCAAAATCGAATTCTTAGCTAAAATTACTCTTAAAAATTACTTTTAAAAATTACCCTTTTATAAATATATTTTTAATTTTGAAACGATGAGGAGTAACTTAGAGTGAAAATTTAGATTTCAAAATTTAATGTAATTGACTGGGCGCTAAAATAAACGTCTTCTTTAAAGATTTTTAGTCATGAATCACGCGGACCTTGGACTGAGTTAATTTGTAGTGGAAGCACCCAAAAACTAGGAATATAAATAGATGTTCAAATTATATGAGAATAAAAGCATTAACATAGAGCTTGTTACATGTTGACTTCACAACTCAAGTATTTGTCACCACAACTAAATTCTTAATTCATAATATTAAAGTTATATTTGAAAATATAAAATTATTCTTAAAAGTCGTTCTTTTATAAATATATTTTTAAATTTGAAACGGAGGAGGAAAGATTGAGTAACTTAGAATGAGAATTTATATTTTAAATTAGCAACAACAAAAAAAAAGAATTTATATTTTAAAATTTAATGTACCAAATTTCATTCTGCATGATCTTGGGTAATTGACTGGGCTAAAATAAACATCTTCTTTCAAGATTTTTAGTCATGAATCACATGGACCTTGGACCGAGTTAATTTGTAGTGGAAAAACTAGGAAACATGGACCTTGGACTGAGTTAGTTTGTAGTGGAAAACCCCAAAAAGATTATAAAAAAATGTTCAAATTATATGAGAAAGAATAAAAGCATAAAAAAAATGTAAGTACATTATATCCAACTATTATATTTATTTGCACAATTAAAATGATACAAATTTTAATATAAAATATATTTTTTAATAACGTGAATGAATGTAGTGATTATATATTGTAAATATAGACTTATTCAAGAGCATATATTAATTTAGAGTTTGATGCATGTTGACTCGATCCACAACTCAAGTATTTGTTTACTATGATTACCTTCTTATAAATTCAAAGGAAGTCTCCATTCAAATGTTGAATTGACGGATTATTAACTGGACGAATTTATATATATATAAACAAACATATTCAAATTAAATTCACTTAACAAATCTCGTTCTACGCGTTCTAAGTTAGGTTAATTTAAGCATTGACGTCCTATTATAACTAGCTAGTATCATATTATAAAATAAATTAAGAAAATTAAAAATAAATAAATAAAACGTTTATGTATAAGACAGGTAGCATCTTTGTCGCCAATGTACGTAACCTAATAAATTTTTATTTAGACACCGAGTGCAAGGAAAAAACCAAGATATTACCTTAAACTTGGAGTTCAGTCGACTTAATTTTTGCTCCTTGTTTTATAAAACTTTTTTAATGTATATTAAATTTTGTTAGAGATGCACATTTATAAAGCCCCGGTATTTTTCAATGATACTTTTAGTATTAAATCTATATTTTTTAATTACAAAATTATATGAAATTTTGTTTAATATAGAGAAATACGAGTTTAATGGATAAAAAAAAATTGTCTGTATTACAAAAAATATAACCTGCAAAGCATAGCAGACTATTTACTTTCCTATTAAGGACTACTAAGCTCACATACCTTTAATTAGATAGATCCTCAGAAAAGCTCATTTGATGACGCATAAAATATCTTTTACCGTAAATTGCATATATTCTACTGTAAATTGCATATAATATTCTATCAAAAAATGATCATTTTTAATTCAAATTTCAAAATGATTATTTTGAATTTAAATTTCGGACGGATTGCATATATTCTGTCAAAAATTCCAAATTCTATATTCAGTCCACTTCATAAACTCGTAACTTAGTATGTATTCAGTTGTGAACGGCACTCATCACACTATACCTAGACAAGCAAACTACAGATCTTGAAACTAAAAACGAGACTAAGGTAGATACACCGTACAGTACACGACATTATACATGTATATAAGTTTGATCATTTCAATTTGCCACCTTAAACAAATCAATAGTAATTGCTGTTTTAGTTCTTGTTCAAAAATCCGTGCTTTTGATTAAGAATGCATGATACCGTGTATATTTTGTTCAACCTTCAAACCATGGCCAAGTCAAATTAAAACACAAGAAAAAATGTACATAACCGCAAGTCAATGGAAAAGTTAAAACATTTTCCATTGGATTGACAAACAAGTAAGGTTGAAACCATGCACATAAATATATATATGTAAGTATATAAGTACCACATAACTCATCTTCATTTCCATTCTCATCCAATATTTCCCTTTCCTCCCTAAAACTTTCCCTCTTGAGTGATTTCAATACTCATAAAAATGTCTTTTTTCAAGAACCCCTTCAATTTTTTTTGCATTCTTTCCATTTTTTTCATGGTAACTAGTAATTTACAAGGTGCAAATGCCACAAGGCCTTTAGATGAATATAGGCATTGGTTAAGGGAGTTACAGGTTCCGCTGCTCGAGTCGCTCCCGAGAGGTCCAGTGCCACCGTCTGCCGGTTCTCCCTGCACTAACATCCCTGGTCAGCCTGGCGGAAGATGCAGCTTGGAAGGAAAGAACTTTGCTGGCGGCCGTGTCGCTGTTCATCCCCCCCCAGCCTTTCCTAGTGATGCTGTCATAAATTCCGGAGCTACTAATTGAGGAAAGGAAGATCCAAGCTCTTGATCTCGTTTGCCAATTAATCACCATATCATATATATTTTTATTTAATTAATTTCATTACCTATTTTATTTCCCACTCTTATTAAGACAGTTTTCTCCTCATTAGGAGCAACTTGTCCTTGGAACAATTAGTGTTATATTCCATGTAAGTGTTGAAGCCAAAGAAAACACACACCATGTAATTGATATACTTATCCAACTATTAAATAAAGTTTATTATTTATAGATATTTATTGATATATCTGAGTATGCATAACATATGATTTCAAAATCCCATTTTCCCAGTTGATTTGCAGCACATATCCTGTCAATCGATCTTATGTTGATATCAAGCGTTCATTTGGTAACATTTATTGAATGTTACATTTTGTGCTTTTTAACTGATCTTTTCTATTTAGCAAATATATATAGCGTAAGGCAACTGGTTAGAGCTGGCTTAGGTGGCTTACGCACATACATGTTAATTTTTTATTTTTATGTTGTAGGCTTTTAGGTCGATCCCTGCTTGCTTCATATGGCGTGGTGACCTTGATGATTTTCATGGTCCGCTTACTCTCAAAGCTTAATGTAATAGTAATGGTTTATGTACGTTTAACAGTACACTAGTGATGAGTTTTATGTAACGCCTGATTGAATTGATTATTCACAACACCTCTAAGGAAAAGAAAATAATTTTTTTCCCTTGGACTATGTTTGTTTGAAAAAAATATATTTGAGATTGGACTATTTGTATTAATTTAACACTACTTCGTTATATTTTATCCCATGATGGAGGATTAATAGTTTTTTAAATAATCTTATGGACTATTTTCTTTTATTATTCTTAAAACTATTTATACAAAATTATATAATCTTATAAAAAAATTTAAATTAATAATTCAATCTTAAATATATATTTTATAAATAAACATAGCCTTTGTATATAAACTCAGTTTCTATTATGAGCATGAGTAGATGGGGGGCAATTGCACGCCCTCCTTTGTTTTTGAAAATATGACAGTTTACTGCTAGTAACATTCAAACTTTCAACAAAATACCATAAAATCTTATTTTTTATCTTTTCATTGAAAAAAATATTTTTTGTTCTAAATCATAAAATTATTATTAATTTTTTAAAAATTAATTTAAAATTAATACGAATTTATTTATTTTAAATTAATACAATTATGAATATTCTAAAAAGTATTAAGATGGTGCGTACCCTTTACTCGTGAGAGCTTTAATTAAAAAACTTCGTACCAAAAAAAACAAAAATTTATAAACTTCATGCCGGTTTTTTTATTTCTACAGTTGGTATGAATTACGAAATTTACATATACGCGTGGGTTCCACAAAATTATCAAATATCTATTCCTGCATAGTATTTTAAAGAGAGAATCTTTGCAGCAAATATTGAAAGACTGTTTTATTTGGGTATTTTCTACATGTTTAGAATTTGGAAAAAAGAAGAGAAAGAAAAGGAAAAGGAAAAGGAAAAAGAAAAAGGAAATGATAATTTAACATTTTAGGGCTATATTAACCGTCCATTACTTTACCAAGAATAAATAAATAAATAAAACAGTCCATTCCACTACACTTCGGAATTATACTTTATATCAATATTTAAAATTATACTTATTCCGTCCAAGTTTACTTGTTATATATTTTTTTTATTGGTCCAAATTTATTTGTTCTTTTTTTCATTTTAATTCATTAAAAATAATATAACATACATTAGAAAAAGTTGAAAAATTAACTTTGACATTGAAGCTCAATCACATTTTTTTCCCTCTCTCCATTATTTTATTATTTCAAAAGAAAAAAAAAAGAGTTAATAGATTAATTAAGATAAACAAGATGATAATAAAGTATTTAAGATATACGGGTAATTTTGAGATACTTTTTTTCTTAATAAACATATATTATTAAATTAGGACAAATAAAATTGGATTGATGGAATATCTAACTAGCTGAACCCCTTCACGGGAAGTTTTGTTATTCAGAAACTTTTATGTCAAAGTTAAAAGAAAATGTGAAGGAGCTAAAGAAATAATTTTATTATGTTTTAATTTGTTGTTGCATGTTAATGTTAATAGACTACCTAAAATGCGCATAGTATGATTGTGGTATTCAATTCTAAGTTTCTAACAGTTTGTTGAAGTACACAATGCACGTAGGAGAATCTATTTATAATGTTTACTAAAATTAACATTTTAACAGAAGTTTTCATAATATATATATATATATATATATATATATATATATATATATATATATATATAATGCCATCTTTGTATTTATTTTTTGTACACAAATATATGTATATATGGATTATATGTATATACAAAGTTGTGTAGTGTACAGTCGGTTATGACGATAGTTTTTTTGGGCTATGACGACAGTTCAACCGTCGCCGTAGTCCAAAAAAACCGTCGCCGTCATAGCTAACTGTGCACTACACAGCTGTGTCTATATATTTTATCATATATATATATATATATATATATATATATATATGTAAAACGATTTTTGTTACAACTGATCCCATTTATAGACAATTTATAGACAAAATGATTAAAAAAAGAGTTTATATCGACAATCAAAACATACAAAATGAATCCTCAATTAACAATTTAAAGAGCCGTGTACATGTATCTATCATATCAATACTATATGTAGTGTAAATAGCACTTGCAAATAATTAGATAAGCTCTAAATCAGAATAGACTAATTAACATCGTGTTAATTTTAAACTAACCATAGCATAGTAGCAAAAATAATTTTAAGAATTTCCAACAGCTATGGAGCATGAGCGGACATCCTGTCCTCCACCATATACATACTTTGGTTTTATCTTATCTAGAAAAGAAATATACTCCCTCAGTCATAGGCTAATATCTCCTCATAAAATAGGCCAAAACCTAAAACAAATCTATTTATTTATTTATTTAATCAATTAAAGCCATCAATGACTTGCTCAAACTTAGAAAACGTGGCGTAAACGTCAAGAATCTGACGCTAGCAATAAGATAATTAGCATTTGATTTGGTAACCACAATTTTTTGTTGATAAATATTGATTAATATGTCAGTTTTGACATGCTGTGATCCAAGATATCCCCTGAAAATGTATCATGGTCAACTGACCCCACCATTTCCTTCTCTTTTCCTAACCAATCTGATTACTTACAATACGCAACTTAATAACAATGTCATATCTGCAACTTCTTGTGTGCGTAGACTTATTCCACCATAAGGAGCTAGGCGTATGGTGGTAAGTTTAATCAAGCATCAACATTTTTCTCTATTTTTTGCTCCATTTTCTTGACATCCAAACACACTAAGAACAATATTCTTATTATAAAAAAATAAAATAAAAACTCGCATTTTGCACAGACTCATCTGATTTCTTTCATTATCTGATGTTATCTGAACAAAATCTGCCTTTTTCCTGGATGATGAGCTCCAAGAATTAATTAAGAAGTCTTGTTCTCCAATTAGGCATCACCATGCACTCATTCTTGTGCTTAAAATTTTCTATATTCTTTTTTTGCTCCATTTTATTGACTACAAAACTCAAGTAAGGATTATAAAAGTATATTTATCTGATTTCTTTCACTTACCTGATGTTATATATATATATATATATATATATATATATATATATATATATATATATATATATACTTGTATGAATAAAATCTTCCATTTTATGAACTACAAGAATTAAGAAAAACAAATAAGAAAGATCGAACATATATATCTATATATTTACACATCACGTACATGGTGCATGAAATAGCAACCAATTAAGAACTGCGTTACAACCAAAAAATATTAAAAACAGGTGTTTCAAGAATGAAATTGATTATCAAAAAAATCAAAGAGCATAATCCAATCCCAATATATATTCATGTGCATAATTTGGCCATCTTCCCTAATCTTCAAGAGTGGGAGCTTTATGACTGATCTTTGGAAGCAACAGAAAGTGGAACGACGACGTGTGGGTAGGCACTAGCTCGATTCAAACCACCACCAGCGAAGTGCATCTCGTTAAGGGGACAATTGGATCCGCTACTTCCAGGGATGTTGGTGCAACCAGATGGACCAGAAGGAGGAACAGGACCCCTCTGAAGAGATTGCAACACAATATTCATTTTCAATTCTCTTTCTTCTTCATGCAATACTCTACTAGCTTTGCATGGTTGGACATGAACATGATATACAAGAACAAGGGTGATAATAATGCTAAGACTTGGTCTCATTTTGTTGTCGTAAGTTGGCAACTAAAATGAGAATTAAACAATAAGGGAGAATGATTGTGTGTAAGATATGTAAGGTATTTATACGAATATCTTCGGGAATATTTTGCTTGTTGAATGGTTTGATTTGACTATTGAATATTAGTTTTTTTTTTTATGGCTTAAAATTAAACAACTACTTAAGCATTGAATGGTTTTAATTAATTAGAAAGTAGAGTGGATTTTGAACTTGATTGTCAAGGTTTTTCTGTGTTAGGTACCTTAAATAAATATTTTATTAGTGTTACTTGATTGACCATTGATAAAATAGAATTTTGGGTTGCAAATAGTAGGTATAGATAGAATTACAGATCTTTGGTACGGAAGTTTCTTGGTAATGATCGTGTATATATATATTAGTTTCTTTTAGAGTGTTTGTGTTTGTTAAGTTTACTCGGCAGAATTAAATAATAAAATAATTTGAATTGAAAAGAGATGAAGTCAGTCCTCTAGTCGTATATTATTGGATTATTATTGAGTTTTAAATATTAATTTGAGATATTTTTAAATTTAAAATTAAAATAATTTATTAAAAATTATGAAACGAAAAAAATTACAATGAGTGATATATACTCATTGTATTTATTAAAATTAAAAGAATTTATGTCAATTTTAAGTTTAATAATCTCTTATGTTAATTTTAAATAGTCAATAATTATTAAATAATATGAAACGGAGAAAGTATTCACTATTACAAATACTCTATTTGCTTTAACTCTCTTAAATTACTTTTAGTATTCTCTCTGTTTTCACAAAAAAAAATCACATTTATAAAATATACAAATTTTATAGATAAATTTTCTTTTCATATTTAGCCTTGAATATAATGTGTTTAAATTAATAATGATCACATGTTTATAAAAATGTGATTTTAAATTAAAAAAAAAATATGATGTCATTTTATACTATAATTAATAAAATTAAGTTTCTGTAGAACAATTTTATTTTTATATTTTTATACTATTGAAAACCTGCTGCTAATATGGAAAACTATTAAAACTTCAACTTCTCAAATCCAGGGAAATAGAAATACCCACATTTTCTTTAGTAAAAGCAGACGATGGAAACAAGGAAATGCAGAATCATCCTTTACAAAAGGGTTTAATTTCTTACCAAAGGGTTACAAACTCGCTCCAAATCTAAGGCCAACACTTTTTCCTCAAATTTACATTATTATTCATTACAACGGACAGAAATCTCGCTCAATTAATTGAGGCCAAGCTCAGCTCCACCACAGTTTCCCTTTTCAACGTCCATTGGATGGCCGGAATACAGTAGTATAACCATTGACACCGCATGCCAAGTTTGAATACTCTGGGATGTGATATGAAAAACCATCATTCTCCGAGCTTCTCATGCTTAAATAAGATAGATCAGAACCAGCCATCAGCCACTGGTTTGGTATTAACCCCTCGATTTGTCCATTTGAATAAACCTGCAGATTAGCTTGGGGAATCAAGGTCGAGTCGAATTGATCTCCAGTGTCATAGTTATAATGAAATTCATCATGGTAACTTTGAGTTCGCTCAAACTTGCAGGCGCTGGTCGAGGGCCCTAGGTCACCAGACATACCAATATCACCTGGGAAAGTAAACTGTCGATTCAGATGGTGAGGCCCATTGCTAAAAGTCTTAAAGCCCAAGTTTGTGTTGGCTGATCTCCCAATTCCGTGCTCATCATCAAGCAGGTCATTGATGATGTCCAGATGTGGGAATTCATCAGCCAGTACACTGTGAGTCTGACGCCCTAATGTACCAGCAGGGAATTCAATAGGAAAGTGACCCTGATATCTGCTTTGTACAGACTTGTACATATCAAAGTTCTGCATGTCATTATGCAAGGAACGATCCCTTTGAGGGTAGTCCATCCACTGAGGCCCATTCTGCATGTCATTAAGCATGGAAATATCGCAGTTAATGCTTCTGCTGCTATCCCTAGGGCTGTCCATCCACTGAGACCCGTTCTGCAGCACATCATGACTTGCCATCCCAAATGAAAGGCTTGGTCTAATTGAGTTCAGGTCCATCCTTTCAGAGCTTTGGGGCAAATAAATTTGTGCAGATATCAGGGCAGGCGGCTGTGAGTAAGAGTGCAATGAATTTACTGCTGAATTTGAAGACTGCGGCTGAGTGTAACTGGATGAACTTGAAGTAACATGGTTGCCCATCATAGCATTTCGATATGACTGAGCAGCATAACTAGTGGTTGCAGGTGAGGGGTCAGGACCCAACCGTCCAGCTGCACTCGCTGATCGAGACAGCGATGGTGGTGTTTGGACCATGGAAACAACAGGAGCAGGTAACTGGGGCCCTGGAATTATAGGCGCACTTAGAGGCCTTGACATGACTTGCTGCGCCATAGGCTTCTCAGTTGTGACTGACACCTGCTGTGCCACGGGCTTTTCAGTTGTAGCAGACAGTTGCTGAGCCTTGGGCTTTTCATTTGAGGCAGGAACTTGCTGCGCCATGGGCTTTTCAGTAGGTTTTGGAGTTGCAGTTTTATGAGCACAAGGTTTTGACGTGACGATGGTTTCAGACGAATTTTTCGGTATGGCTGTTTTATCAGTCTTTTGGGGGCTCTGTGAAGCTGATTTCCCAACCATCACAGTGTCGTCGGCTGCACTGGTCTTTGGCTCTGATTTCAACTGATCAGCAGATAGCAGATTCTTCAGAGAGCTCCTAGGAGAGGATGGTACTCGTGTTGTCTTTACTTTGGCAGATATTTCCACATCAACCTCCTCTATCACAGTCGGTTTCCTTTGCAGAGACATGTCTTCCTCCTGTAAAATACACAAGGCAAAAGCTCATAATGTTACATGGAAATCCATAACTAATGGTAATTTTCAAGTGAAGTAAGATGCATTCTGAAATAGAAACCACAAATTGCAAGTATTCTCTAAAACGAGTTGAAGAAAAACTTCAACCAAAACCTTCCAACAATAAAATTTCCTGCACCAACACTAAGGAAAAATGACAATGGGCCGAAAGCATATTAACATCATAAAGTTGCCCATGGAAACGATTGATAGCCAAAAGTTGCTTACTACTTATGTTAAGCAACCAAAAAAAAACAGGAAAGAGGAAAGAGAAAAAAAGAAACTGGATCTAACAGCCCCAATGATTAAAGCAAAAGGAATGTCTACAAACTATTAGTAAGTGCAATAAGAATATAGATTACGGAAAAATATATGCACACCTGACCAGAAGGACAGTTACAATTAAAAACAAAGGGATCTATTAGCAGAATAAAACACTAAATCATACTTGAGTGCTTATTGCAAAATTTTGTGTCTAATCGCGCTCTAAGCACCAGATGATCGTTCATTACACCAACAGTAAAACAGGGAACAAATGTAGAGCAAAAAACAAAAATATTTTAGTATATCACCTTCTTTGCCACAGCCACATGCTGCTGTAACGAGTGTACAGCAGCCTCCTCTGACTCTGATTCATACGCATTGCAACTACCAGATGCATCATTTGCATGCCCCGCATCAAATGAAGCATCAGATGGCTGATTATTAGTGGCCCATCCAGTTGATTCATGAATTGCTTTACCCATTTGGTTTCTTCCTCTAATAAGAATCGAAGCACCAAAGTTGTATGAAGTGTCGACTGTAGTTCACACTAAAGTAAGATAGAGAGAAACACGTTACCTGCAAGGTGATTTCTGGCTTTTCTGTATTGAAAGTGAATTCCCTTTGTACGGCCCATTCATTACTATGGATGGGGGTGAGTCTGTTGAACATGTGGATGAACTATCATCCATTACGGAAGGACACTTCCTTTCAGCTGATATACCACTAACCCCACTTCTACCGGCTTCTGTGGGTGGATGAACTTCCGATGTGTCAGTATCCCAATTGACAGGACTAGGATCTCTGTCTTCTGAATCAGGCTGAAGAGGAACGCAATCTATTGAATCTGACACATCAGAAACATCTTCAACTGGATCAGGTTTCACAACAGGTTCAGCCTCCTCAATTAAGAAGTCATTTCTTGCATCAGTAGGGATTTCTTGTTCAGGCTTGTCTTCTACCACAACACAAGGCTTTTCATCCCTTCCTTTTTTTTTTTTTTTGCTAAGTTTTTCATCCCGTCCTTTGTCCTTTCCTTTGCGATTATTTCGCTTCTGTTTCCCCTGAAGTGCAAAATAAGAACATAAGATATGCAGCTAAATATGAAGTAGAGGTAAAAGAGCGGTAGTAAGATTGTCCTTCCAAACACCACTGCCACCCTCTACAAGAAATCTACCAGACATCAAGGCTGACAAGTCCTAAGGTAGTAGTAACAGTAAAATATGGTAAGGAAGAGCAGTCACTGTTATCTTTATAACTACTTCGAAATTATAGGAAGGCCACCAACAATCATACTAATTAGGATATAAAACCCAAGAAATTAGCTTTCTAGTTTTTTTTTTTTTTTTGGTGTTCTCTCAATCTAGAAGATGCATATAATACAATTCTAAAGTGAGGCCCACCAAGGTGGGTTCTTACAAATTTTTTTTTATAAAAAATATGTTGATGTGATTAAGGACACGTATGATGGATACATGTGTGAAGACTTGTGATGGCGCGTTGAGCAGTGTTCTAAAAAGCTGGCTAGGCGGCCGCCTAGCAGCTCCTAGGCCCAAGGCCACCCCCTGGCGCTTCGCTTAGGCCCAATGCGGAAAAAAAATCCCTCCAGAAAATTAGACGGGACTAAGCGGGCAAAGCGGAGATATTAGGCGAGGCCTAAGTGGTGAAATTAGGACTGTAATTGTTTTTTATTTTTATTTTAATAACTAAGTTACAAAACGACGTATTAGGAGTGGATAATGAAGTTGAGGCCTGTTCAGGCCTTATTTGAGAGGCGGTTGGTGAAGCATCCGGGGCGGATAGTGTACTAAAGCTTAGGAGAAGTAATAGAAATGTTGGAGTAAAAAATTCTATGAAAAATTTTTTTTTGTCTGATGATGACATCGAAGAAGAGGGAGATGAGAAGTATGTGTGTGAGTCCGATGGAGACATTATCTTGGAAAGATATGGAAAAAAAGAGTTAGAGATATAAACGGATATGAAGATGAAGACTATTAGTTTGTATTTTTTATTATTTGTTTATGTTTGAACTTTGAACAATTGCATGTTTGTGTTTGAACTTTGACATTGGCAATATGGATATGTGTTTGAACTTTAAACAAATGCATTTATTATAGATTATTTTGCTTTATATTATTATTTTGTTTGAATAAATGTAACATAAAATATTAAAATTGACTTAAAATAAAAAATCCCACCTAGGGGCCTAGACGCTAGGCCCCCCCGGCCGCCCGCCTAGGGGCCTTTTAGAACATTGCCGTCAAGTGAATCCCAATTACAATAAGATTGCACCAAGGATCGATGTTAAAGTTTTATCTTTTTGCCTTAGTTATTGATGACCTTACAAAAGACATTGAGGATGAAGTGCCATAATACATAATATTTGCTGATAATATTGTGCTAATGTATGATATTAGCATCAGTGTTAAAGCTAAGTTGAAGATATGGAGAAGTATATTTGAGTCCTAAGGGATTTAGATTATTAAGCTGGAGTAAGAAAAAATATAAGGAGTGCTAGTTCAACAATGTAAGGAGAGTTGCAGGGAAATAAACCCTATACGACAATATAAAACACCCTATACAAAAATGAAATGAAAAATAAAGAATATTTTAACTCCATATAGTGAAACTATGTATGTAGTGTAAACCTGCTTTTTCTTTGATTTTTTATCCTTTTCAGCCATACTGCGTTTTGATTTCTGCTCAGCCATCCAGGCTGCCTCTTCTTCGCGGATGAGCTCCTCTTGCCTCTTCAAAGCAACAGCCTCCTGGTATGCAACTTCAATTTTACTGCTGCAACATTAAGAGATGAGAATTGAAGAAGGAAAAGTAGTCAGTTACTGATCAAAATATAAGAGACCATAGCATGGAATCGAAATGAGATAACTAGGTCAAAAATTAAACAGATAAGTCAGCAAAAAATTATCAATCCACATGACGCTATCAGAGTGTGTTCACTGTGTTGGATGAAGAATTTGCAGATATTAAGGAAATATATATCTATATATATATGGTAATCTAAGGCATTGCCTTAGCCAAGCTTGGCTAAGGCATGCCTTAGATAACATTTTCCCATAGTATATATATGACACATTAAACTACTCTTCTTCTCGTTTTCTTAACGGCTATGGAACCCACATACATCTAAGTTTGGGTGTGCAGTGGGCAAACCACCGCGCTTACGCAATGCCTCACAAATCATATACATTGGGCAAGCCCACAGTAAATTATGTTTGGGTGGCCTCAAAGGGTTATTGCTTTTGTCGAATGTTGTGACAGTTAAAACAGTAAAGAGGATGAGGATCATAAAAAAAATACTAACAGTCACAAAAGCAATTTGGTATGCATGCTAACTGGCATCTCACGTGATGCAGCCTAGCAGTTTCATATTATACACTAATTGACTGTAGTAAATAAGAAAACGCTAACTATAATAATCTCCATTTGACAGGACAATTCTGCCTGTGCTCGACTAGCTAATACTTTTTGACAAGTGAGAGACAAGCTGACATCCAGAAGGCAGAAAGCAGAAAGCATTTTAACCTTTAATAGTTGGTGGAAGACCAAGCAATAATACATAGCAATATTACAATGAGTTTGATACTCAAAATTCAAAAAAGAAAAGAAACAGCTTCAGGAACAAAGAGGGAATTTTTCAACAGTAACTAATAACTGATATACAGGTTACCTGAAAATATGGGCTAGGACAAATATTTCAATAGTCCTACGACCCAGTTCAGTAAGGCGCCTCTCATCACGCTCAATGGAATCTTTAGTGAAGTCCTCTCCAGAACCGCCATCCTGAAATGTAAAGAGTAAGAATTGCAGAACCATCATACTAATATGTGCTGAAAAACCAGTATTGAAATGAATTTAGAGCTACCAAGCTCTTAACATTGAAAACTAATCTTCAATGAAAGTCATACTGCTGACCTTGGTACGGTTCTGCGGACCCTTCTCATCCTTTGGTGGCAACGGTTCCATGGCAGCCCTCTCAAGTAGTAGTAAGACGTCATCCACCAAAATAAATGTGTCTTTCTCCATGCAAACAATGGGAACTGGTAGTTCTTTGGCATCCAAATATTTCCCCCTGCCCTTCTTGCTCTTGGTCTGACCTTGAAGAGCCTTCAGTCCACTGTGCAAGGAATCCATCACTAAAGTAGACGTGACTTCCTTTTCTATAAAGAAGTGCTTCACAACTACTTTCAATACTGAATCTGTTTTCTCCCTGGACATGCAGCGCCTGGCATTTTTATCAATTCCCAGCCAGAAAGCACAGAAGCTGAAAGACATCACAATTTATTAAATCAAGGCATAAATGGCAACCGAATCATAGTATAAAAGCAGATGATATAGGCAGATAAAAACTTAATAGTGTGTGCCCAAAGGAAATATATCAAAAAATTTCAAGCCTCAAAACAATACAGTTGCTACTGCCAAGGAATTGAAAGTGACTGACACCGAGGTACCACAAAAAAACTTAAATCAAATTTCAGCCAGGTGATTAACATTAAAAATTAACATGCTAAACCAATAACACATCATTTTCGTTTCGGATCGGAGAATTTTTATGTTCCGACGTCAAACAGTAGTAGGCCAAGAGAGAGCAAATGAATCAACTTAGCAGCTATTTTTATTCTGAAGAGTGGTTGTGTGGGGGGGGATTGGGGGGGTGGGGGTGGGTGGGTGGGTGAGAGAGAGAGAGAGAGAGAGAAGTGCAACGAAGGACCCTCAATGATGAGAGACAAAAGGGAGAGAACTTCAATTTCCTCTGCCAAGTGGAAACTGTATGTTCTTGGGACCGGAGAGTGCTTATCTCCTTTATTATTTAAAATGTAAAAAAAAGGCCCTTAAATGACCAGCTGGCATATTAAATATAGACGATTATTTTTATTGTAAAAAGGTCCTTTTAATAAGCAGTTGGTAGATTAAATAAACAGGCCCATGCTTATATGATTTTTTTTTTACTTATCCAATTCTGCAAAAAAATTGATTCTTTCCAAAATCATCAGATATAATAATAAGAATATATATAATTCCTTTGTTTAACTTACAAATTAATTTTATCAGCTTTTTCAGATGCTCTAAGAAAAAAGAATTTTAAACAATAGGAGATTTTTAATTTATATAAGTGATCCTAATAAGCCCTTGGCCACTCTGTTTTCTAGCTCAAATAGGTTTTCTAGGTTCAGTTGTCCATTTTTGGACTTCTTTACAAGATTCCACCTTTCGCTTTAGCAATCCAAATAAGCCCTTGGTCACTGTTTTCTGGCTCATAATATTATCTGAATTCAGTTATCCCTTTTTGGACTTCTTTACAAGATTCTGCTCTGGAGAGTAGCAGCTTTCATTTGGAAACTTGTATAAAGTTTTAGGGAGCATTGTTTCTGGGTCTCAGTTTAGCATAAGGGTGCAGGTATTTATTTATGTATAGATTGCTGTACAGGACTACACCCCCATTCGCATCTTACTTAATAATATTTACCTTATCAAATCCGAAAAAAGGATCTAGAAAACCATGAAAAAGTATTGAATTACAGAATCAAATCATCAACAATAAGTTAAAAATTAACATCATCTACCTTGACCATTTAGCTTTATCCTCTATCAATTTTCCTAGCTTGCCTCTTCTCTCTTCCACGAAACGGCCGCAGATTTGCTCTACATTTGTCAAATATACCCGAACAAGTTCTCTCCTATACTGACAGTCAAGGCAGTGAAAGGGACGGTCTGCTCTCTCCCTACAAATGAATGAAATAAGCTGGAGTTAGTTACAAGGCCACAAGGGAGAGGGGGGAAGATAACCTTGCACCTCCAAAAATGTACTATTAAGTCAGAAATGATGAAAATATTAGAAAAATATAAGATATGAGACATTTGTTTAATGATTACAAGAGGACCTAAGTCAACTATTTTAGTTTATTTCATTTATATTTTTGATAAGTGAACTTACATGAATATAACATGGAAAATATGTCACTTTCACCATGGTAGATAAAGAAAAAACCTTTGGTATACATTACTTACACTAAAATTACAAATCCGCTCATATGTCATATGCCTCATAAAACAAGATGTAACAAGGTGCAAACATATGTCTACAAGAATGCCAAACCCTGTAAGCCATGCAGGCATGTGTTTTCACCTGCCGCACGACAGTATTATCATTTCCAAAAAACCACACAAAATGATTACTACCAATAACTCACTATTGTCCTGCGTAACAATAGAGGCATAAATACCGTTTTATGTAACAGCGGAGATAAATTGGCATCAAAATAACAAGGTTCCTAATAGAATAGGTCATCAAAACATTAAAAAAAAGAGCACGGAAATGGATATTAAATGATGGGAAAAGAACTATGAAAAGAAGGAATCATCGAAAGATAAACTATTACCCCCTCCCCCCCCCCCCCCCCCCCCCCCAGCAAGGCAGCACGAAAACTCCCATGTCAAAATTAATATTTGACTAGGTTCATAATGCCAAAATATATTTCGGAAGTGCAGCAGAAGTTATGTTTAATAGCATATAATTTCAAGGAAAAAAAATATGTGCAGTACAACAACAGAAATAACAGTTTTAGAATATGTGAAAGAATGAAGAGTGTAAAACCTGATAACTTGGACTTGAGCTTTAATTATGAGAGTGTCGGCGTCAATAAACCCATCCAAAACTTTCGCCAACTCCATAAATTTTTTCCATCCCCAATCATGCTCCTTCTTCCAGAATCGATGTAATGTGTCTGTACATTGGAATATATTGCATTAAAACTGAAAATTACGGGCAAAAGAGATAATAAACCAATATCTAGCCAATGACCAACTAACCAGAATACTTGGATTTCTTCGGATCTTTATTCACAACAGCAATTGTGAACTGTGCAAAATGACTCCATCCTGTTTAACAAAAATAAAAGCCATGTGATAATTTAAAAACAATAAACTCAATCAAAACAATTTACATATTATATAATCTTATATTAATACCTGGAAGAAGCTTGTCATGACTGGCAACACAGAGAAACAATGAGAGATGATTGCAGACATCACAGCCTTGGGGGTAAATCAAGATGTACCTGTCAACATCAAAGCAGCTTATTCTTTTTAGACAGAGAGTAGCCTGTCGCATCACATCACTCTGATATAGCATGCCGCATCAATTGTATCATAAACAAAACCATCAGCATGCTCTATGAGATATATAATAAAAATATTCTCAGTGTGCCCATAGTTCGAAAAATACTCATAAATAACATGAACATAGTTCTCACTGTCCACCACATGGATATAGGCATGCACAACAGGCCGGCCTGTTCCGGCCTGCCAGACCTTGGTCGTTGACCAAGCCAGGCCGGGCCTTTGACTTTTGGCCTGCAGGTCAGGCTAGGCCGGGCTTGGCGTTCAAAAAGGGGGCCTATTGAGGCCTACAGGCCAGGCCTTGGGTCAGGCCAGGCCAAGCCGATTCAATCCACTCAAATAATTTTTTTAGTAATTTTAAATATTATTAAAACACCAATTAAAATTTTAACCTTAATTGATATATTAATTAAAAGTAATGTATTACAAGTTACAGCTTTCAAATTACAATAATGAGAAAAATATTTTTTTTATTATTATTATTATTTTGCAAATGACTTCTAGTTGTTAAGCTAAGTATTTATTACAATAAAGATACAATGAAAATTCTGTAAGAAGTATAGGTTGCTAGCTAGATAAGAAATTTCTTATATATTACACTAGTCAATGTGTTTTTATGAATTTCTTTATTCGTATATAAACACACATGCATGAATGAATGTATTAAAAGACGTTAATTTTATTTTGTTTATTGAATGAGTTGTAACAAAGATGAATTTTTTGTCTGCAGTAGGAGAATTTTAGTAGCAAATAAAGAAAATTGGCAGGCCAGACCGAGCTTTGGGTGAACCAGGTCAAGCCCCAGGCTGGGCCAGGCCTCAGGCCGCACTTATTAGCAGGCCAGGCCAGGCCGGATCTAAGTCAAAAAAATATGGCCTGTTTATGGCCTTCAAGCCAGGCCGAGGCAGGCCCGGGCAGGCCAGGCCTTGACTAGGCCAGGCCCAGGCCGGACCAAGGCCAGGCCGCAAGCCATTTGTGCATCACTACATGGATAATAAAAATAACACATGCTGCAAACACAGTTTTCAGTTATGGGGAAAGAGGCGTGTATAGACAAGAGGTCAATCAAATACCCTTAAGTACCCCAGTGAAGCATACGAAAAAAATCAGAACAGTGAAAGGATATCAGAAGCAACAGTACAGTGCAACTATTGCCAGGTTGACAGATTTCAAAATAGATGGGGTTCTCTGAGAAATATAACATTAGAAGGACCCACTGTCCAAAATTCTAATAGTTCCTATCAAAGTCTTCGATTTAGTTATGGGGAAAGAGGCGTGTAAAGGCAAAAGGTCAAGAGTCGATCAAATACCTTTAAGTACCCCAGTGAAGCATATGAAAAATATCAGAACAATGAAAGGATATCAGAAGCAACAGTATGGTGCAACTATTGCCAGGTTGACACATTTCAATATAGATGGGGTTCTCTGAGAAAGATGACATTAGAAGGATCCACTGTCCAAAATTCTAATAGTTTCTATTAAGCCTTCGATTCTACTGCTCAAAACTAGTTAAACCTTGTAAACATGCCCATGTCTTGAGGTACACTTTGAGCAATTGTTGTTTAAAAATTATATATGCATGTTCAATATCATATTAATAGTATCACACCAATCGATAAAATGATTAGACAGTGGGTTTCAAAGTGCCAAAGAGACCCACAAGCTTGGGCTGAGAATAGATAATAAATCTAAATGTGTATGTCACAATAGGAACTATGGGTTTCGAGCCCTGTAACTGAATTGTGTGAAATTGAAGAGGAAGAGAGAAGATGTGGATGGAGATAAAGAAAGATTAGGCAGAAATTAGAGAGAGAGAGACTAAGGTGGTGTTTGATTGCATCTTAATGCCTTTTAATAGCCCACTATCTCATTCGTTAAGATGCTTGAAGTTGTTTGGTAAAAAAATATCCCTCTTGATACCTCTAAACCGGTAAGATAGAAAATGAAGTCCAAATCATTAACAGCTGTTTCTTAATGAAAATTTTAAATCTATTGACAAAAAAAGCCTCAATAAATATTATACTCTCATATTCCAAATTTTAAGATTATTATTGATTTTTGAAAAGTCAATTTGAGATATTTTCAAATTTAAAATTGACTATTAGAAATTATGAAACAATAAATTTTACAATGAGTATTAATTTTTCGATATTTTTTAATATTCATTATTGTATAAACTAAAATCAAAGAAATCCATGTCAGTTATGAGTTTAAAAATATTTTAAATTGACTTTATGAAGTCAAAAATGATCTTATATTTTGAAACGAAAAAAATATAATTCTTTTCTTGAACTATTACATTATGTTGTTGTTCTATTAAACTTGACACATTTTTTTATCTAATGTAATAGTCATCATATTATACATTATTGCTAATTTTTTTAGGTGATTTGTTTAATATTTATTTACTAGAGTATATAATTTTTTTTTATATAAATACATTCAGCAATATTATTCACTCATTTTATTAAACTGAAAATTTAAAATTATCAAATAATATTTTTAGACAACGCAGAGAGGGTTAAAATGGTAAAATAATGTTATTCAGACATCTTGGAAAAATTAATTATCTAACCGCATTTCTTCATTCAGAGACAATTCTAAATAGATATTTTAGATTATTCAAATGTCTAAACTCTTCAAATCTTAACATTCAGTTTTATCAAATACAACTTAAATATTATTAGGAAGAAAAAATGAGATTTAACAACTTTCAACATTCCACACCTTTTTTGAATGATCAAATCTGAAGTATATAAAGGCAAATCTAGGAGCTTATCAAGATAATCTTAGTCTCGGTACTAATGACAGTCAGTTGATAAGCAATGTTAGTTGAGTTCAAATTATAGTTGTCACAGCGTCACGGCGAGACAAGGCACCTAGGTGACAAGATGACCGTCATAGCGTTCGTATGGTGACAAGTCGTTCACAATGTGCAATTTATATATTATTAATTTACTTCACAAGCATATTATCATTTATCAGTATGCGTTCACTATCAAAGTCAGATGTAGATGAGGAAGATACACCAAAACCATCATATATTTTTATTATCGAATGTAAATTATTCTATTTATTCAGACGTATCTTTATATTCAGCTTT
Source organism: Hedera helix (assembly GCA_947179155.2). Lineage (NCBI taxonomy): Eukaryota > Viridiplantae > Streptophyta > Magnoliopsida > Apiales > Araliaceae > Hedera > Hedera helix. The sequence continues at coordinate 33,388,749 of OX359282.1, read as the reverse complement.
AGAATTTATCAACTGATCATACTTAATTATCTAATTCTAACTTCTATGTGGTTATTCAAATTTGAAAATGCTCGAGTCTCGAACAGAAGAAGCAGAGTTTCTCATTCACATCTTATGTATTTCGCACAGCTAAAATCAAAAAAATCAGCAAGTGTTGAACTGTTGGTGTATAATTATTTCTGTAACTACTGTTGTTACGCAGATGTTATAAAGAGTGCTATGTTATATTTAAAATAGTTGATTATTTGTAATGTAATTTGGCAATTTGCATCCTTGTAAATTTGGATCACACTTAAACATGCATATCTATTTTTATGATGATGGTGGAAAAAGAATGATACACGGTCATAGTTCTAATTGAAGTTACTCAGTTTTATTCTATTCACTTGCTCAAGTATTGGTTAAGAGGTAAATTCGTTATGGTCAAATTTTTGGGAGGAAATTGTGGCAATGAAAACTTATATGAGACATTCATTTCTATTCAATAATAAATAAAGCAATTAAAAGGAAGGAGGTGTGTTTGAAAATAAAATGAAGTAATCCTATTGGTTTAACTCACAATTTTCTCTCTCTTCCTCAACCCATAATCAAGAAATACAAAAGTATTTGCAATTGTAACTTTAAAATGCCCTTCAATTCCTTTTGTTTTAAAAACATTATAGAATTTTTATTAAATATCCTAGCTCAAGTTTTTAATTATTTTCCTTTTAGCTCAAAGCTCACCAAAAATAGTGATTTACCCTTTAAAATTTGTCATATTAATATTCACACATCACCGTCAATATAGTGCAAACTATTGAAATTGGAACATTGTGGTTCAAAAGGCTAATTTGTGCAAACTATTGAAATTGGAACGTTATGGTCCAAAAAGGCTAATTTGTACAAACTCTAAGGTATGGTTTGTTAGTATTTTTTTTATACTACTAGTATAGATTTTGGAATGGGTTGTATAAAAATTAAAAAGTGGTCTTTCAATCTTTCTATTGAAACCTATAGCAGAAATTGGATGGAAAGAGAATACACTATATTACTAAGAGAGAAGAAGAAGAATGGAAAGCTGCAACAAACATCACTGCGGTCGAGCTGCGATGTCACCTTAAGAAGAAGAAGAAGAAGAAAAAGAAGTTACCAGCGAATGAGTCGTTGTCAAGCTGCGATGTCGCTTGCTATAGAGTCAATGGAGATGGAGTCGTCACAGCAGATGGTTCGAAAGAAAATCACAAGTCGCAGTATCGAGTTAGGTTTCTTTTATGGGCAATTTTATTTTTTAATCGATGGGTTAACTCAGTGGGTAATTGGTTAACTCAGTGGGTAATGGGTCAAAACTGTTAAGGCGTACGCCTAGGCAGGTTTCAGGCGATGCCGTGAGATGTTGCGAGACGCCGTGAAGCCTAGGTGCACACCTTAATAGCTCTTCTTTAAGTCGACATGCGCCGTGTCATCTTCTGCACCGCCAGGTCGCCATGGCGATGCCGTGACAATTATGGTTCAAATGGAAAGCAAATGAGAATGAGAATACAACCCTTACAGTTACAAATGGCTGCAGCAAGCAACAGCTTGGGCCCAAAGCATTGATTTCAAGCTGTTACAAATGATCTTCAAGGAGGATCGAAAAAAGATTATAGTTAAAGGCTAAACCCAAAACAGTTAAGTGTGCCTCAAGATGATCACAGAGGAAGTAATGTTTGAGTCCTCTAGGCATCAACATCATGGTATAATCAACGATGGTCTTGATTCACTCAGTCTCAGTGTTCTAAAACAAAGTCTAGGCACCACTTAGGTAATAGGTGTCGCCCAACCTTGGTGAGTAGGCGCTTCAAAAACAAGGTCTAGGCTTTGCCCAAACTTGGTGAATAGGCGCTAGGCTCCGGCCTAGCCACCTAGTGGATGACCATCTAATGTCAACAGTGTCGCTATCCATCACCATGACTGCAACTTGTTTCCTCCTCTTCCTTGAAGAATGCGTTGTTGTGATCTGTTTTAACATATGGGATGCGATAACATTTAATATTATCCATTTAATTTGTGAAAATTACTATTAAATGCATTCAATTTTTATCACTATTCAAACTTGGCATCGTAACTTGATAATTCTTAGGTGGCATTTGGTTAGCGTCAAATCAATGTAATAACTACGTAATGCAATATGTTATTACATTGATATGTCATTTATTATATTTGGTTCACCTATTACATATATAATGTACAGGCGCAATGCTATATTGCTATTACATCAATTTTTAAACTTTTTATTACATTTTTCAATTGATGTATTGGCCCATTACATCCATGCAATAGATCATAAAAGACAACAGTAATAATTACAATTGATTTGGCATTTTAACTTACAATTTACTTTATTCATTACATACAATCATATAATTTAGTGAATTAAACACAATTTTGAGACTAATGTAATAACATTACAATTACTACACAAATATCAAAAACAAACCAATCAAATATGTCGTAATAATATATTATCATTATATTACAACTCTATTGCATTATATAGGCTATTGCATTATATCAAATTTCTATTCAGCGAACCAAACCCCACCTTAAAGCAACCCCTAAACTTTAACTTTTTTATAACATTAATTTTATTATAAATACAAAAAAAAAATAGAGCAATAGACTTAGTTTTATTACAAATATGAAAAAAATAATAATACTACCTTGCCTAGGGAAGTCACCTAGGTCTCCATCTAGGAAAACGCCTAACCCCTACCTATAAGGCCTAGGGGTTCAAAACTCCTGTCGCCTAGCTCATTTTAGAACACTGCTCAGTCCTTGTGCATCTCACTCCTCTTTCCATATAAAGAGACCATCCCCAATCATCTGTTGACACTCAAAGTGTTGCATTGCTTGTCCAATATTAAGATGTCTTTGTTGAACCAAAATCATACCCCTTAAGAGACTCTTAGATCATCAAATAAACCTCCAACCAAATGTTGAACCTTCTATAAAGCCATATATGTACTCTTTTGAGAAAAAAGAATGAAATTAAAAAACTAGTGGCTGAAATGCTTACATCTGGGATCATTAGACAGAGACACTCCTTTTGCCTCTGTAATTTTCGTATTCAAGACAAAAAGATGGAACTTGGAGGTTTTGTATGGACTATATAGAAAACTCAATTCAATAAATATAAAGAACAAGTTCTTGGGCTTCTGTTTTAACCATGGTGAATATGTCACAAGGGAAGTTGTTATAGCTGCTGCAATCATCATCCATGTGGACATGGATTATCTTAAGGGGAGAGGAGAAGTCTGTCACGGTGACTTATTTTAGCATTTCCTAACAATTATTTGGGAAAGGTGGTTATACAACTGTAGTTAGTTAGTGGCATCTCTGTAAGATTTTAGGAAGTTAGAATTGTTTCTCTTGCAAGCTAGATTAGCCTATTCTTCAGATTGTATCATTTAGAAAAAGTATTTGGAATGTTGGAAGTTGTAAAATCTATTCTTTTTTTCTTAATAATACTTCTGCTCCTCCTCTCTCGAACTCTCTCATCTCTCTCAGCATCTTCTCTTCATCTTCATTTTCACCTAATTCATAATAAAAGACTCATAGCACAATCTATGATTGTGACAGTATATGCATATATATTATAGTCTGTTAAGACAAAATTTACGCACTTATAAAACTCGGGAGCAATAAAATTATTAAACTTGATCAGAATAATGTAAAAACAACAAGAACACATAATGAGAGAAACTATAACAGAAGAATAAGAAAGCAAGGGACAGTTTGTCAAACAATATGCACTATAACAAGGCCTACCATTTGTAGCCGCCAACCTCAAATTCTTTACTGCGAAGTTCTCTCTTGTTGTTCTGAGAAAATTTATCTATCTTCCATGTAAATTTCCCGTATAGTTCAGAAGGTTTTGGCCCTGCAATGCAGTGAAGGAACTAATGAATGATCAACCACGGCAACATAGAGAATTTATGAACCATAGTAAGCCGTATGTATTAACTTGAAACATGTATTGCTTCAAAATTCTGCTGAAATTTATATCTGTGATTACAACCTCGTGGATACAAATGAGGAGTGTGATGTCTGTTGTATACAAAAGCGGTTAATAAAAAAAATTAAAAGGTGGGACTGTGGAAGTATACATATACATATACATACATATATATATAGTCAGTGACAATTGACAAACTTGTCACGAAATGTAAAGTTGAAAATCCAACCAGAAATCGTGTTAAACTTGGAATTGATTTGAAAAAGCATTATGTTTATTGAATGAAAATGTATTGATTTCTTGGTCATGTAGGAGGTGCTGGGCTGCCCACAACTAAATTATCCCCATGCCGAAAGACGAGGAAAAGTAAAATGGACTCTAAGGTAAACATGATTTGTTTACAAGGGGCAATTTGCTTCATATAATCAATGTCCATCCATATGATATTCGGTTGATGCAATTCATAGGGGAAAAAGGAGGCTAGTCTAACAAATGTAGAGAGAGAATTTTCTTAAAAAGTGAGTTTGTCATGATAGAGAAACTGTATGAGAGAGAAGTTGATTAAAAGAAATAATCATTATAATTCTAGAAAATTGAAATGGATTAAATTGAAACTACTAGCATTAATGATAATTTAAAACATATAAGGGTAATGTGATGTAGAATTTTAATTCTTAATCAGCATAAAATACAAATAAAGCATTTCATTAATATTTAATAGTCATAACTGCACCAGAAAAACTGCAAACCAAAACAATTGCCAGCTCTATCTCCTTAGAGAAAAAAAGAATTGACTGAAATTAACGTTAACACCTAGCGGAGCTATTACCCTATAGTTGATGAGAAAAAAGCTGAGACGAATGCCATATTTTCTCTCACTGTTACTTTTGATTTTCCATACTTCATTTGCCAATTCAAAGCTACAAACATAGACAATTAAGCTTTAAGGAGACTAACAGCGTACCACAGTCATCATCATCAGTGTCCCAGTAAGGGGGTGAAGTTGAAGGAGTTCCATTTTCCAATTGCTCGGAAGATCGCCACTCTGCCAAAGCTTCACTGGACTGACAACGCTGCTGCTGCCCGCTTGATATTCCCTCCAAGGACCTTCCAACTCCAGACTCCTCACTCACAGTCCCAGCCATTCCCACACAAAACTCCCTACACTACACTCATGAACTTTCAGCTGCAGCCAAAGAAACAAATCCTACTAATCAATACAACTAAAATTTACCAACATAATTTTGCATAATTTAAAATAATAATAAAAAGCCCCAAATTCAGTGCTCCATCTTCTCAATCTCAAACTGATATTGGATTCCCCAAATGGTACTCCACATAAAAAAGTGTCTTCTTTCAAAACAGGCCAACAATATCCTTAACACCAGCATTTTCGATTCTCCGGATTACGAATTCAGAGCGAATAACACAATTGCATCAAAGGGTTTTACAAACCCACATCTTTAAACACAAACACCAATAAACCCTAATTCTGAATTTGCAAAATTCAAAAATCAGCAGTAAGAGAGGGCCTAATTAGCGCAAAAATTGACCAATTGAAGACAAAAGAGAAACCCTTTATTTAAATTAACAAAGAAAAAAAAACTCAATTCGATCAAAGCCTCAACAAATCAACACCAAGACAATCCATCGCCACTATGAAAGAAGATTAAAAAATCCTAGAATCCCAGATGAAAGCTAACCCTAAAACCCCAAAAGCCAAATCGGGAATACCCAGATCGATTGATAAAACGAACCTGAAGCAAATAGAGAGCTTCGTCAATGGCGGATGATAGCTGTTGTTAAGGTCTAAAGGGATGAAGAGAGAAAAAAGAGATTTTGAGGTCGAAGGAGAGCTGCAGAGCAGAAGCGAAATAAAATAATTTATATTTATATAATTATTATATTATACAAATATGTATGTATAGATATTAAGTTTTTATACGTTTAAATGAAAAACAGTGAGAGGAGATACAAAGGGCTTGCTGGCTCCTCCTCTCTCTCTTCTCTTTGCTACAAAGAAAATGAAATGAAAATAAAATAGATAGTTTCGAAAAAAATTGCAGAAAAATGAAAAATATTCTGGATATGGTATTTATATATAAATTTTATTATATACAAAGTATTTATGTATCTATATATATGGATGGTTGGGTGACAATAGGGAAAGCAGAATAAGGGCTAATACTTTGGACTTTTTTTATGTTTCATTGGCTACACACCATGTGGATCCTCGGCAGTTAGGGTTTTGGGTGGGTCGGATTCGGGCTTTTTCTTGAATTGCTTGAATCCAACATATTTGAACCAATAAATATGGTTTGGGTTTGACACTAGTTCATTAAGCATGATAATCGATGAATTTAGAATTTTTATTCAGTAGATTAAAATAAGATAAAATTATTAATAATTTAGTTGGGCTCCGAACAGCATTTTCAAATCAATACTTTTGGATAACTTATGCACTTTTCAGCGGCATATATAAAATATGTATTTAGTTATTATAACAATATAATAATAATAATAACATTATATATACATACTTTATTAACTTTTAATATATTTTTTTAATTATAAATTTATTCATAAATATTTAATTCTTTAATTATTTTAAAAATAATATAAATTAAATTTTTATTTATTTGGAAAAAAATAAAAGGCAATGCATATATAAATAAGTAGGAGTGTATAAAATTGAGAAAATTATAAATATTTTAATTTGACATTGTATATTAAAAAATATATAAAATTTCAGTAGAATTATTTTATATATTATACTTATTTTTAAAAAAAATTAATCATATATTATAAAGTATTTTTTTTAGTGAGGACAATTGATGTCACTCCTCTTAATGTGACTTCATCCCTAATGATAATGTTTAACACTGTATAAGGGAATACATTTATTGTTCACCAAAAGAGAAAAAAAAATCCTGAGACGGAAGTAATTTTTATTATCATAATTTTATTAAATTTTTATTATCATAATTTAAATACATTTATTGTTTATCAAAAGGGGAAAAAACCAAAAGAAAAAACATTTCACAAAAAATCCTATTTTAATTAATAGTAGTATAAAATGTAAGACCCCGAATTTATGAAATACAAAATTTAATTTTTCTTCATATATATTTTTCCTGAAACAGTAAATGGTTAAATTGACAAAATTGAAAGTTAAGGATGTTATGTGCAAATTTTATTTTGTCGGACAATATTCTTTTTGTCGGGGAATATTCGTTTTGTCGGGGAATATTCGGGCCGTACGACGGCGCCGAAATAACTAATTATTGGTGGAGCCCACAACGGAATAATTGTCGAATATAGAAAACGACAGAAGTAACCTTTTTAAATAAAAATAGTCAACGGTGTTGACTGTTAAAATACCGGTGATAAAAGAATAGTAGCATACGGTAATTTATGGTATTTTATTGTGGCACACGGTATTCTATAGTAGCACACGGTATTGCACAGTGTCTCATATTATTGACACCGTAACTGTTACGCATCATTTCATCGATAATTGTCACTGCATAATATTTTATATTATCAATTCAATTATTGTTGCTACACAGTATTTTGCATTATTGATTTAATAATTGTCATTACACTGTATTTTATATCATTGAGTCAATAATTGTTGCTGCACTGTTTTTAAAATTATTGAACCTAATAATTGTCACAGTAGCAAATACACTATAATTTATATTATTAAATTAATAAAAATATGTAACGTGTTTCTTACATTATTGTGGTAACATTATTTTATATGTTGGACTCACAGGAAGAATAAATAAATAAATAAATAAATAAAATTAATTTTACTATTTGAAATAGTAACGTGAATAGTGACGTGAATAGTAACGTGAATAGTAAGTGAATAGTAAGAAACATGTGGGACCCACTGTGGGGCCCACATGAAATGTGAGAAATGTGTTTTGGGAAATGGTTGGTGAAGGCTGCTACGCAGCCTTTGCTGAAGAATTTTTTTTTCTGTTCACCTACCACGCATAGTAACTTCTTTTCTCCTATAAATAGATTGTTCAGCTGAATAGAAAAATCACACCTAAAACATAAAAATTTTCTATAAGAATTTTATGAGTTTTCTCTGAGAATAGTAAGGCTATTTTGAGTGTTTGAAAGCCAAAAGGAGTGCAGGAATTTTTCAAGTAAGTATTTTATTAAAGAGTAGTAATTTTATAAATTCCTATTTTTCACGGTATTCACAAATCTTCCTTTAGAAGACTCTTCTTTGAGAAGATTCATTTTTAAAAGCTTTCTTTGGAAGATTTATTTTGGAATATTATTTTTAAAACTATTTTAAAGTTGGTATTTTATACTACAAAAATTATGTTAAATATATATAATTTTGATAGTTCATAATATATGAGTTATCATACACTTTGAAGTTTACATGTTGTAATTACTAATTTTATTATAAATATATAGGTTGATCAATCTCATTTAAATCAATATCCAGTCACGTGTTAAGGTAAGAAATGTCATTTTTTTTTTACACTCTTGAACTTACTACGGTAAGGAATTTCATTTTCTTTCATACTCTTAAACTTACTACAGTAAGAAATGTCATTTTTTTTTTACACTCTTGAACTTACTACGGTAAGGAATATCATTCTTTTCATACTCTTAAATTTATTGCGGTAAGAAATGTCATTTTGTTCTTACTTGTAAGGAACATCATCTTCTTTCATATTCTATTATTGAAACTTACTACGGTAAGGGGTATCATTCTTTTCATCATCATAAATGGATATTATTTCTTTCTTATTGGAAGGGATTATCACTCTTTGATTCTCGAAAATAATATCGTTTCTTTCTTGTGTCATTTACTTCCATGTATTAAATTGTGGGAATAACCTTACGGCGCGGTTTACCGCCTGTTGGTGAATAACCTTTTGTATTCATTCCTTATTAATCTTTGAGAATAACCTTACGGTGCGGATTATCGCCTGTTTGGTGAATAACTCTTCGTGTTCAAATTCTATTAAATTGTGGGAATAACCTTACGGTGCGGATTACGCCTGTTTGGTGAATAACTCTTCGTGTTCAAATTCTATTAAATTGTGGGAATAACCTTACGGTGCGGATTACGCCTGTTTGGTGAATAACTATTCGTATTCAAATTGATGGGAATAACCTTACGGTGCGGATTATCGCCTGTTGGTGAATAACCCTTTTTATTTGTCTCGTGTGGAAATAATTTGTCTACACGAATTATCACATGACACTTTTATTCCATATTCGTAAGTGATATCATTTTCCTTTATACTCATAAGGGATACCATCTTTTTCATCTTCCATTATTCAAACTTACTATGGTAAGGGATATTAATTCCCTTCACCTTTTGTTAATCAAACCTGCTACGGTAAGGGATATTATTTTCTTCCATACACCTAAATCGAAACTTATTATGGAACTATTGCTTCTATAATTCCTGAAAATATTATATGTTCCATAATAGTTGAATTTCATTAGTTCAACTGAACCTTCCTATTTTCTGAACATTTCTATTGAACTGTAATCGTTATTCTGAACTGTGGATCTTGAATATCATTTTTAAATTTCACTCCACATCATGTTGGCAATTTGGACATTATTTGAATCTGCACAAAGTAAACTTCCGATACTTATTGTTTATCCTGTTCTTCTGTTCATCATTTGTATCACTGTTATTTGTATTAATCATCAAGAATCAAGCTATTGTGAATATCTGTGGCCGGGGGCACAGATGTGATATAATTGTTGAACAGATGATAGGTTAAAGGCGATATACTAGGTTAAAGGCGATACATATGTTCGGTGTCTTTTATGGCACGTGGTGAATGTTCTCTTTGGCCCGTAGTGCAAAGATGAACTGTTGGTTGGTATGATTATGACCAAAGACTGAATCTGGTATAATCATGACCGTTGGTGTTATATTGAATGTCTTTGGCCCGTAGTGCAAAGATGAACTGTTGATTGGTATGATTATGACCAAAGGCTGAATCTGGTATAATCATGACCGTTGGTGTTATATTGAATGTCTTTGGCCCGTAGTGCAAAGATGAACTGTTGATCTGCATGATTATAACCAGAAACTGTGAAGTTGTATTATCTTGACTAATGGTATTCCAGATGATAAAAGTTGATGATATTTTTACTAAAAAGAGAAGCGAGTGGACACTATAGTCTGCATTATTCTTCTAATAAATTGCTCATTCCGCTGCTATTATTGATCTGAACATTGTTTAAGAATTTAACTACAGTTTTTGATATAAACCTTGTAGTCTATTGTATTCTATCAAGAACTCAACTGTTGAAGGCTAATGATAATTTATTCGTCATTATCTTAGTCATGATATTTCTTACTGGGCTATTTGAGCTCACCCTTTCTTTTCGTTCCATTGTTTTTCAACAGGAGATGAGAACGTAACGGGGTCTAGCCGGGGAATGGAGTGAGAGTGCGGGGATAGCTATCATAGTCTTCACGTGTTATAAAATAGTGTGGCAATAATAATGAAGACTTAGTTGTGTTGTATTATCCACTGTATTGTTGTACGTTGTATTTCATTGTAATAATTTTGTTGTAGTCTTTTGACGACTCAAGTTTGGGCTGTGTGGGCTCAGATTTGGGGGCGTCACATAAAACAACATAATATCGTTACATTTATTATCATAATTTTATTACACGCCATCACTATTTTATTAACAACTTACATTTTTATGAATAAATATTAAAATATTAAATAAAAATATGTTTTTAATATTTATAAATTTTAAAAATCAAACCTTTTTTATATAACGGATGGTGTATTAACTTGGGTGCGAAGTGTATCAACATATTAAACTCAGTTTTTCGTTTAAAAATAAATTAATCATGCCTACTTGCAAATCACTCCTTAAACATGTGTAAAGTAGAAAGTTCGTCTCATACACGTGCATGTCAATTATTTATGCATATTCTTTCTAATAACTACAAGAGAACTTTCACAAAAGGAGAATACAGTTGCACAGATGAGAGGAAAGAATAAAGGAAACGTGTGAATACTTGTCCTCCAATCTCTGAGCTCTGTTACAAATATGACGCTATAACAACAATTCAAGTGACGGGTTTTTGCAAATTGTTACTTACACGTATCAATTAAAGTGAGATGTTGATGAAGACCTAATTCGTTGGGTATACGCCTTTGACGCGAGTCTTTATTCTTTTGCATATATACACAAATGTCTTCACGATAGTTAATGGTTTTAACGCTTTCGATTTAAGTTTAATAAACGGGATAGAGAAATAGGTAATCAATTTTTTGAATTTCAAATGTAAAAAATGTTTAGCCTTTTGCTTATTATGGGAAATTTCTTTTTGTAATTCCAAAATCTAGTCTTGTTCTTTCGGCTCTGATAATCGTATTATTTAAGAAATAACACAATAAAACTTTCAATCAGAAGATTAATGTGTGATTTTTTTCACACGCTATTCACCGAACGGGTCTGAACCTTACGGTCTCGAAGTCTGAACTTAGTTGGACCTTTTGAACTTGTATATTTTGCCAATTATTTCTTATACGTTGCAAAATAAATGCAATATCTCATAATTATGTTTAAAGTGGAGTAATTGTTATTTTTTCAAATAAATTATATTTTTCTTATAAACCTTATTTTACATCAATTTGAAACAATTTATTACCCATGTATGCGACCTCTTATGAAAATATCAAAAATTACTTCCTTTTAATACCTTATTTGACTTCAAGGTTTGTACTGAAATACCTTGTCTTTATTACCTCTAATCCTAGCACAGTCCTCTCATTTTTAACTTCTATATTGTTAATAAATTAAGAATATGCTTGGTTTTTTTTCCTTTTAAAATAATTTTATGAATTCATATATAATTTTGGAAGGGTAATACTACTACTAAAAGTAAAAAAGTTGGCAGTACATAGAATTTAACCGCGGCTAGATTTTTATAGATTTCTCGATCAATCTAGCAGCCACCATCATTATTCAGTTATTCATATGCAGTAATTGAGTTGCCTTACATGAGAGCACACATATCTCTGTTGGGAAAATCCTTCCATTTCATCAAGATAGAAAATTTTGAGTTTTTACAACTATGTTGTAATTTATTGGTCTTGTTTATTTACAATAAAAAGTGTGTCTTAATCTCCTTCTATTAATTCTGTTGAAGTACATAATCATGGTCAATGAGGTTAACAATGCCCTTAAACATTACTGACGGTTAAGTTAAGAGTGACAGCTGAATGTTATTGATCTTAATTAGTAGTAGACTAGTCATTTTACCTGCTGAGTTAATTTTAATCTTACTTTAGTCGGTTCGTTAATACAAGGTTACAATTCACTGGTGACACACTTAGGACATTGCGAAACTGGATGATAAAGTTAGTTATGCATCATGCTCGTTCATTTGCATTCAGGGGCGCAGCTAGAAATTCGAGTCAGGAGCCAAAAAAGTTATGTAAAAGTTTTCGGGGCTACAAAATATTAATGTAATACTAGGAAAATATTAATATAGAATAAAACTTTATATATTTTTAGTTTTGACATACGTACTATATCAAAGCTATATCAAAGCGTTTTAATATTAGAATAAAGTTAAGGGTTTTAAATATTTTTAAATGGGTCTTAAATATACATGTCATCAATATATTTGTTTAATATTATGATAGAATATAAAATTTTCATTACATACCAATTTAATGATAACGTGTATATTTACAATAATTTGAGAGACTAAATTTGAAATACTTAACATTAGTCATAATATATAATATTGATCTTATCTATTTGATTTTAAAGCTAAGTTAATTTTTTAATATTAACTTTATTTACTTGTTTTTACAAAAATATAATTAGACTTTAACATGTACTGTAACTTGAAAATAAATATTATATATTATTTTAAGTATAATATAATATAAATTTATATTCTCAAAATATGAGTCTACTATTAAAATATTTTATACAGTGAGAGAGATTAATATCCGTTCTTTCTTGGTATATAGAGATGGACCAATATCAATATTATCATAAAATTTATAAATTATCTAATTAAAAGAAGAGGGGAAAGGATTTTTTTTTTTTCGGGGGGGGGGTAACCCTTTCTGGTCCCTCCCTAGCTACGCTACTGGCATGCATCATATGTTCCATTTGAAGTGGCTAAGCATAAAAGAAGTGAGATTTAGTTTGCAAATGAACCCGTAGATCAGGAAAAGTTAAAAAAAATTACGAAAACGGTAAGTTTCGATTCCAATTTCCAAGGGGCTGAGATGTTCATGATCCCCTTGAAATTATTAGCCTTGGTGAAGATGGTATGCTTCATAATTTCCTTTATTGGAGAGAAAAAAATATGATTGAGAAAGATTTTTGTAGAGATGTTTGGCCAGGGTTGCCTCTACTGTTCATCTTAATTCAGAGCGGTTCCATACTTGAAAACCTCAATACCAAAGGAAGAAAGACAAGTGATCAAAGTAAGGAATATAATAAAGGATAAAGTGTTGGTGTTTGATATGGAATCTAATAGTGTGAAGTGGTTCCTTTGGAAACCTATTTTGGCACTTATTAATATACCACTAATATTTTGACATATAAATTTGATATTTTTATTAGGGTAGTTTGTTACAAATTATCTAAAATCATTTTAGATACCCAATAATATGAGTCGGTCATCTTAATAAATTGTATTTGTTATATTTGTAATCTTATATTCTTGATAATTTCATACTCGATAAAGTGTCATGATTCGTACATAAAGTAGGTATCCAGATGACCAAAAAATATATGGTGATCTTATATTACCATATCTTGATTATCTTGAAAACAAAAATACCCATCATATTTTAATAAATTGAACATAAATATTATTATTTACGCATAATTATAAAAAGTTTGCCAAGTAAATACCAATATACCAAACACACTCATCTTTATTTGAATAATATGGACGTAAGTGTTCTATTATTCATGTTGTTTTGTTGTTTATTATTATGTTTAATTTGTTATTGTGCTTAAATTGACTTAATTAATCTTTGTTTATGTATTAATAATTGAACATATTACGAATTATTATTTTATAAAAGTAATAAAAATTTAAATATATTTTATTAAATACTATTGGATTAACTTGTTGGATAATATTTTGAGCATTTAATTTTATTTGACAAAAATTCGTTGATAAATTATTTGACATAAATTAGTATATGGGACATTTTAGTAAAATGTGAATATTAAAAACATATACCTAGTAATCTTGAATTTAAATTAAACACGGTACTCACAATAACTATTACCAATAATCAAATAATTTCTACCAAAAGAAAATAATAAAATATGACCAATTCTATTCCTAGTAATCAAATATTAGTAATATAAATTTCGGTGAGTATATTACATGACCTATAACAACCACCCCTACAAGTCTATTTCACGTGAATTAATGCATGTGTGGTCATTTCATTAGTTATGTGAGGATAATTTGAGAAAATTACATGTTTCCATGAAGATATATAAATAATTTCCTTACGAATATGGCTGTGCGCTTTAATTTCACTCCAAATACTCTTCAGCCTTACATACATGTTCATGGCAGTCAACTTCTCCTTCCCTCACTCCTCAAACACTTTATTCTATATTTTATTATATTTTATTTATGCATTGAGCATAATTGAAAATGCGTTGCCTTACCAGGAATAGAGAATGAAACCCATTACTTGTTGCCTAACTAGAAATTTAAACAAAATCACTAATTTCAAGATTCTGAAAGTACTAGTAATTTGCAAATCTTTGGCAAATCTGATTAACAGGAAATAGAAGTGGCAAGGATTTACCTTTTAAAATTAGGCCGTCTACTAAACCCCAACAAGAAATACCTTAATAAAACTAAGAATTTGTCGCATGATAAGGGTATCGTAACTGAAAGATAGAGGTCTTATATTTTTTTATCTCAAATAATATGATATTAAATCTTTTAATGATAAAATTTTTGGTCACAAGACATTAAATATTTTAAAAATAATTTATGGCATAACTCAATTACATAAGATCTATCCTAACTAATATTATGGTGACATATATCAGGACCCTAGCATCACCCCTAAAAAGATATATTTGATGCCCAGTCTTAGAGTTTTTTTTTTTTTTTTTGAAAAAAAATAAGTTTACAATATTAAGAAACAAAATTTCATAATAAAGTGTTTAAACTATGCCAGCAAAATGTATATGCGTCACAAGCTATAGAAGTAGCCAAATAAAAAATTAGTTTTGTGTATTACTTATCTTTAACGTTGTTCAATTATTTTACTGCATCATGAAAGGCTTAGGAATAGCTAAAGGAACAGCAATCGCCGTACATGGAAAAACATCTATTGTTAAGATTAGTAGAAGTTAATTACTTAATTAGTGTCAAAGTACTTGGTCTGGTTGTCATTATCGCTGTCAGTAAATTAATCAATGAAAAATAATTTAATATTATGTTTATTGTAAGAATCAGAAGATGGCATGCGAATGAGTTCTCAGTTAGCAGTCCAATGATGGTGATGTAAATCTAGAAAGATCACCAGTTCAATTGGTTTGTTCGTCAAGGAAAATGATAGGAATGAAAAATAATACTATGCCACAAAGAACGAGACACGGGCTGCCGTAATCAGAAAGAACTTACAGAGAAGCTACAAAGTACGTACATATTATATTTAAGAGTATAATAAAGTGTCAAATATGCCAAATCAAACAATTAAGAAACTATACTTGTTAGAAAATGATAAGGCAATGAAAATAACACCAAATAAAAATAGAGAAAAAAATAATCACATAAAATATAAAATTTTGCGCAACTCAGTTAGAAAGTTAGGTTACATATACTGTTGATGACAAATCATATCAAAGCATGATCTTCTTGCAATATAAGAATCTTAATTCACTTCAAAAGTACAAAATTACCCAAAAAAGTTTGGGTCACCCGCACCACACCTAGTTACGGCAAATAACAGTAAATAATGCTTGTGTGGGAATAAACCGAATTAACTTTTGGATAATTTTACAATCTTTAAAGTAGGATAGGCTTCACCTATAACAATACTAATATAATAACATCAAACAAGCGATATATATGTATACTTCATTGCTAGTTTATGTCTATGATCCGCTATATATACAAAGAAGTAGAGGTGCCAGCCCAAGAAACGGTGCAGGAGAATAGAAGAGATGGTTACCCTTTCTCTTCATACATGCACAGTTCAGCAACCTCGTGCAATAATCAACAGAACTCATATACTTTTCCACTTCATAGCCATACTTGGCCTACTCTACTACAGAGTCTCTAACATCTTTTCTGGTAACGGAAATGTACCAGTTTTAGCATGGGGGCTTATGACCACGGCTGAGCTTATGTTTACCTTCCTTTGGTTTCTCACACAAGCATTTCGGTGGAGGCCTGTGGCTCGGACAATTTACCCAGAAAATCTTCCAGGGGATGAGGAGTTACCAGGGGTTGATGTGTTCATATGCACAGCGGATCCCACTAAAGAGCCAACTATAGAGGTGATGAACACGGTGCTGTCAGCTATGGCGCTTGACTATCCACCGGATAAGCTCACCGTGTATCTGTCTGATGATGGTGGTGCGGCCTCAACACTGGATTCGATAACGGAAGCATGTTCATTTGCAAAGTCTTGGCTACCTTTTTGTAGAAAGTATGGGATCAAGACCAGGTGCCCTGAAGCATATTTTTCTAAATTTGGGGATGATGAACGTCTTCTGAGGAGCAATGAATTCAAGGCAGAGGAAGAAAAGATCAAGGTAAAAAGAACTAGGCCACATAAAAGTGAAAAAAACTTAAAATATAGATTATGGCATCATCATATTAAAAATCATTATAGAAATGTGAAGATATGATTAACCGATTGTATATATAACCTCTGCAGTCGAAATATGAGCTGTTCAAGATAAATGTTGAAAAAGCTGCCGTGGAAGATGCTGTTGTTCATGATCGACCCCCTCACATCAAGGTATGTACTAAATCAAAAATATATTATTCAAATTTAAGCACTTATAACCGAGGAAAAAAATGGAAAACTAGAAAGACGAGTTTCATACCCATGCGAGGTTCGTTTAGCTTATATCATTTTTTTTTACAAATATTTGTTAACTTTTTATCAACTTATATTTATTATTTTTTATTGATATAATACATATATATATAATGTTGAAGATAATTTGGATTAACATATTCTACCACAACTAAAGAGCATTTAATTACTTTTATTACTTAAGTGATTTAAATTACAAATTAATTGTTAAGAAGGAACTTTCCATATTTCTACGTCCACAATTTGATGAAAATTAATTACATTTATTCAATTTTAAAATTATATATAACTTTTAGTATTCCCAGAAGAAACTTTCCATATTCTTCCTCCGTTATTTAAAGAAAATTACTTATAATTAGTTGCAATTATTAGCCACCGTATTAAATGTAAAATTGAACATTTGAGTTAACTCATGACCACTCGATTTCACTTATTAATGAGTTAACTTGGATGATCATGAGGTATAATTGTTGGTTGTGCTTTTATATATTAAGGTATAAATGAAATTTATCAGATTAAATGGTAAAAAGGGCGTATGAGCAACACAAATATTATGCCAAAAGTTGGGTAAAATACATATGACTAATTTTTGCGAAATACATCTCATATCGTATCATTTAAGGTGATAATTTCAATAGTCTTATACAACTCAATCTTTAAGAAGTACTGGAAAGTGCAGTTCAACAACTGATAGTCTTGATTAGTTTTCACAACATCAACCTTTCTGTATTTGCCTGCTCTGATTATTCATTATTAGCATTAGAATTTTGTGGGACTGAAGTACCTTCTAGCAATGGTGGAGGTATCATTAGATTTTCCAAATAAACCTCTATCCATGAGTGCTTGTGATAATGTCCAAGCACTAACTGAACGTAAAATATGCTGCCTGCAGTATTGACCATTCAAAAGCATTAAAAGTAGTAGAAAGATACAATATAGAAAATTATATGAAGATTTAATCTACTTGATTATATTTTATTACCTACTAAAAGTTTAAAAAGATGCTTCTATCCAATCATATCAGACAATGATCAAGAAAAAGAATATGAGAAATCAGTAGAAAGTAATCAAATTTTCAGTTAAAGAAACGGAAAAAGAAACTTACCATTTTTTTTGTTTCTTTGCAGGTAATACATGATAATAGCAAGGATGTAAACGACGTAGACACCCAAATTAAGATGCCTCTTCTTGTTTATGTATCCCGTGAGAAAAGGCCATCTCGTCCTCATCGTTTCAAGGCTGGAGCCCTCAATGCGCTTGTATGTGTTGTATTCTTACTCTCTTTTCTCTCCATCTCCTTCACATAATGACAATCAATTTGTTACTAATTTCTTTCAGCTTCGAGTTTCTGGCATAATGAGCAATGCCCCCTACATAATAGTGTTGGATTGTGATATGTACTGCAATGACCCTGCCTCAGCTCGACAAGCAATGTGCTTCCATCTGGACCCTGAGATGTCTCGAACTCTCTCTTATGTTCAATACCCTCAAATTTTCTATAATATTAGTGAAAATGATATATACGATGGCCAAGCAAGAGGAGCATACATGGTGAATTAACTTGAGCAAATTTGCTACTTCTTGTGTTTTCATTACAGAGAACTGATTTTTTTTAGGTTCAGCTATGATTGATAACAATATTGATAACATCCATTTCATTTCAGACAAGGTATCAAGGTATGGATGGACAACGAGGTACAGTTTGTGCAGGAACTGGTTATTACTTGAATAAAAAGGCATTATATAGTTGTCCCAATCAAGAGGGTATGCTCATATTTCTTACAAGCAATTGAGCTAGCTGTATATGTACTCTTAGTATATTTATGAAGAACTATGATAGTGAAAACTCATCAATGTTTATATTGTTTTCCTTTTCCCTTGTATTTGATTCACAGACAAGTTTCTTCTAGAGCCAGAAAAGAATTTTGGAGTATCCAGCGCATTCATTGCCTCACTTAAAGGTAGTGACAAAGAAGATCCCTCCGCCGTGAGAGATTTATCAGAAGCAATAATAGAAGAAGCCAAAATTCTGGCCACTTGCGACTATGAGAAAAACACACAATGGGGTAAAGAGGCAAGTGCAGTGTTATACATAAGTACTCCTATCTGCTACTGTAATGTAATTTTAGGTTGATTTTCCTTAACCTCAAACTTATGCTGATGTTTTGGCAGATTGGCTACTCCTATGATTGTTTGTTGGAGAGTACATTCACGGGGTATCTTTTGCACAACAGAGGGTGGCGCTCGGTCTATCTATATCCAAAAAGACCATGTTTCTTGGGTTGCACCACCATTGACATGAAGGATGCTTTGGTCCAACTCATGAAATGGTCATCTGGATTGCTTCAAGTCGGTCTGTCTAAGTTTAGCCCTGCCACGTATGGTATGTCAAGAATGACCATTCTTCAAAGTATGTGCTACGGGTATTTCACATTCATGCCTCTATTCTCAGTTCCTTGCCTGTTATACGGAACTATTCCTCAGCTATGCTTTTTGAGTGGCATTCCCTTGTACCCCAAGGTAAATTTTGACAAGTTTGGATTATCCTTGTTTTATTTCCTTTTTCGTGTCTGCTACTAGTCTCAAAATTTCAATGTTGCCACAACGAATAATTTCCATTCATGATCTACCGGTTGGAAACTAAGTTTGGGAAAAATCTTGTTACAGGGTAAAATTGAATTAAATTTTGGCCTAAAATTACTCTCATATTTAAACATTCTCTGCTTTGAATTATTGTTGCAGGTTTCAGACCCATGGTTTTTGACATTTGCGACAGTATATATATCATCCCTTTGTCAGCATTTGTATGAAGTCCTCTCTAGCGGTGGCACAATTAGGACATGGTGGAATGAACAAAGAATTTTTATGATAAAGTCGGTTACGGCTTTGCTATTTGGATGCCTAGATGTTCTAATGAAGTGGGTAGGCGTAACAAAAGCGAATTTCAGGTTGACGAATAAAGTCGTCGACCAAGAAAAGCTCGAAAAATATATGAAAGGCAAATTTGACTTCAGCGGTGCCAAGATGTTCATGATTCCACTGACATTATTAGTCATACTGAATGTGTTATGCTTTATAGGTGGAGTGAAAAGGGTAATAGCCGAGAAAAACTTTGAAGAGATGTTTGCACAGGCTTTTCTTTCCTCCTTCATTCTAGTTCTCAGTTTTCCCATACTCAAGGGGCTCATTGTTCCTTCCACAGCCTAAACCTATTTCTTCTACGGATCGACTACATTGGCATACTTTATTGAAACCAAATGTAGACTAAAGTAGAAGACATAGTATGTAATAAAGCCATGTTACTACTGCATGCATAGGTGATCTATACGTGAATCAATCGAAAACAGCTGTATATAGCCATGTATGCAGTCATATGTTACTGCTTACTTCAATTACGCAACATTACTTCAGTTGTTATACGTTGGCAGGGTAAAACAGATGGAAAAACCTAAAGTTGACATGTCAAATAAAAATTTGGAGAAAAATTATTAATTGACACAAAGTTTCTGATCCTACAAATGAGAGCTTACAGATATCATTAATTGAAGTCTTTGGCACATTATGACAAACACGTAGTAGAATAAATTTATACAATTAACTCACTACTACGTACTGTGGTCCATTTCAAGTTTCAACCAATTGGTTAAAGTGAACTGTTCAAATCCACACTTGTAGTTAAAGTGATTCAAAAATATGGTCGTGATAATACTCAGACAATCAATAATACTCGGAGTAATATACAAGGAGCTACATGTCACTGTATAAAAACAAAAATAGAAATGTAGCCACAATTTTTAAAATGACTAAAAAAGATGTATTTCCAATTTTGAAGTAAAGGAGTATCTGACAAGGGGCCAAATAATCCTCTTGCTAATTGAATTATTATTATTTTTTTACCTGTTCTCAAATCATATATTACTTCGTGTAATTTTAAGAATTTCAAATTTTAGAATTTTAATATGTCACATATACACATATTATCAGTACATTGTTTGCTTAAACAATTATTACTTAATGAGTAAGATGTGTATTTAAAGCACATTTGTATTACCTTCTCTCATGTTGATATTGGATTATAATATTTATACTAATGTTTTAATTTTTACAATGTCATAATTAATATATTATTTTTTAAAATAAAATTATCCCTCTAACAAATTATTGTCAAATAAGTCCATGCATGTATGTGTTTAAAGGGCAAAATAATCCATTTGTGTACTAAAACTTATTCTCTATCGATTATATTTTAGTCAGAGCACAAACGGCTACTCCGTCCGTCCGATGTCTTGAAAAAGATGACTTAAATCATAAAAATAAAATTTATCCTAAAAAACATGCCTAAAGTACATAATTTAATTTAATTAAATTTTATATTAACTAATTTACCCTTGGTCATATTACATCTTAATCAAAAAGTAAAATAGTAAATTAATTACATCACAAATAAATGACTCAAATTAATTTACAAACCCAAGAGTCAATTAAAACAATTAATACACAAATATTAATTAATACAAGGTCAAAATAAAAAATAAATATAAGAAGTTTGTGAAGCTAGCTTCAGCTTCTTCCGTCTCTCTTCCCCCCAAAAAAGAGAGAGATGCCCTGTCCTTTCTTTATGCACATCTATATACGTACCTAGACAAAAGGGCACGTCCATATACATAGCCAGCTTCTTACCTATCAACAAAGTCGATGATGATGAACAACTTAAACGATACCAAATGGGCATATTTGATTTTCAGGCATCAACTATGTTGCTTGCTCCGATATGTACCTTAGTCGCCCTAAATTTGGCTGCTTTAGTTGGAGGAGTTACGAGAGCTATTCTTATGAAGAACTGCAATGAGATGTTTATTCAAATCCAATCATTGAATGTATGATGCTGAGAAAGGATTAGGGACGTCGTATTCCACCTTCTGTTACTCAATTATCTATCAGTTGCAATTATTATCTTGACGTGTGGAAATTTTCATGTTAAGTGAAATGGACTATATTGTAATTTATAATATTTTTGAATTTGATGTAGACCTGAAAATTTCTTGTTAAGTGAAATGGACCATATTTTACTTTATTATATTTTAGAATTTGATGTAGACCTTATTATCCTCTGTTATATTTGATTAGTGTAGCTTTGTTGTTTGTCCATGCTTCTTAATTTCTAATATTTTCTTAAAACATATTTAAACTTGTAATACTAGCTACCAAACAAACAAAGAGAAGGTCATTTTTATTAATTGTTCCTCGAGACATTTGATAAACATAAAATACTAGGGTTGATCATTTGTCAAACCTAATTAGGCCTCAAATAAACATAAAGTATGGTTGATCATATTCGATAAACATAAATTAATTTAAAATGATTTCCGGTCAGTGATTAAGGTAAGCCAAGGAGAAGGGAACCTATTTAGGCCTCAAATAAGTTAACGACGCCATTAAATTTATGCGACGCAAACTTTCATTGGCTTTGGTCCTGTGAATTGATTAGTTGTGTAGTGTGACTAGTGTCTTTATGTGCAGAGATGTATTCTCTTGCTAGAACAGCACGATCATGACATTTATATAATTATATGGAAATGCTATCGTACGTGACATGGACAGATTCATCTACACTATGGTGTCCTCTCTTCAAATGTTTGCGGCCAACATTTCACACCATCTGCTTTTCATTGTTTATTTTAAATTTTCCATGTAGGAATGCTAGTATTTTGATGCACCGGAAAATATCCATGAAAAAAAAAAATCATTTATTTTAGTATATATTTATAGAGATTTAATATATACTAGTTATTTGACACACACAATTGTGTGTGTAAATTTAAAAAATACAAACGTAGAATTTAGTGGGTGAGAGAAACTACGAGATGCTAGAAAAAGCAAGTAGAGACACGAAATAGTGATACAAACATTGGGATAAAAATCTAAAAGAATAAGAAAGACCAAGAGTCCAAAAAAATAACTACACTTTTTGCTATCCCTTAGTAATATAAATTGTTCATTTTTACTTATTATTTAATTTAGAAAAAAAAAATCAGTAATTTAATTTATTTTTGGTCCGTTTGTTTTTGGGTTTAGTTTTGATGCTTTTATTTATTTCAAAGTATAGTTATTTTCCTTTTTCGAGTAGTTATAAGAAAGTTACTTATGATTATTAATATGTTATCCTCCGATTTATTTGACATCCAATTTTAAAGTATGGTAAAAATTTCTGTTTCCTTATGTAGATGTAATAAATCTATAAATACATTCATTCTATTAATCTGGATGTATTTTACGCATTGAACAAGTAATAAAAACTTTTTATTATTTGTTGTTACTCTCAATCGTGAAGAGGTGGTCCATTAATATAATTAAATCAAGCAGCAGTCACTGAACAATCCAAAGTATATAGACCTGTGCTGTGAGCTAGTCCAAAATATATTGACCTCAATGTAGCACAGCCGGCCGTGCTGTGTGAGGTCAATATTTATCTCGCCGGGATGTGTACGATCACCAAATTAAATCCACAAAAACGGAATCTATACACAAAAATGGATAAATTCCTTTTGGAACGTAGAAGTTTAAGCTGGTATCAAAAGAAATCTTTGTTGAGATATGTAAATGAGTTGAATGTAACATTTATTTTGATTATAATAACTACTAAAAAGTTATAAATGTTTAATTAAATCTGTTTAGCATATAATTTATTTTCGTGATAATTCATAATCCTTTCGTTTCATATTATTTGATTATTGTTAATTTTAATTTTAATCAATACAATAATAAATATTATAAATTATCTAAATAGTATTATTCAACAATTTTTATTTTTTCATAATTTTTAATTGGTCGTCTTAATTTTAAATTTAAAAATAGCTTAAATTAATTTTTAAAAATTAATAATAATTGTATAATTTAAAATTGAAAGAATAAGTAAAATGGTAATAATGGAGATGTCACAGATTGCCATTGCTATACTATCTTTACAAGTATTAGGATTTTTTGGAAGAGCCTCATTTATTTTTTGTCTTTTTTTTTTATTTTTTTTACGGAAATAAAAGAACTTTTGTCATAGGAACATTTGGACATAATCAATCATTTTTAACATATTACTTTATTTTTTAGGATACATATCTTATAATCTTAATTACTAATACCTAAATATGCGTGAGAGGAAAAAAAATAGGTGTCAACCGTTAATTAATGAAAACTTATTCTATGTTTCTGGAACAAAATAAATAGTATGCTTCTCCTATTATATATATGTGTGGTCTTTTATAGTGAAATTAACAGAAAAATCATATACATATGAGAAAAAAAATAAATTATTCATCATACTTTAAAAATATGAAATAATTTCTCGTGAATTAGCGGCGATATCATTGATTGACAGGCCTGATACTGATCTGAAGACATACGTATACGCTTCAATTGAGATTGATGACACATATATTCCTCCAAAAATTGAAGACATACGTATACGTATTTTTTTGACCGATATAACAAAAAAGATTTTGCCTCTTTAGATAGATAGTACATTTCCAAATATGTGTATTGGCTTTGCTAAGAGGGGAGACTTGTGCAACGCGGACCTTCACATTTAGGTTGAGATTTGATTCCGTCAAATTAATATAATAATTAATAATATAATAAATTATTATATTGATATGATATTTATTATATTATATTTATTTATTATTATTACATTAATTTTTGAGCTTTTTGTTACATTATTCAATTGATATATTGGTATGTTACGTCCGTAATATAATAAGTCATAAAAGATAAAATAATAATAATCGCAATTGATTTGCATTTTGACTAACAATTTATTTTATTCATTACATACACTTGTATAATTTAATGAATCAAACACAATTTTAAACATAATATTATAATTATTACATAAATATTAAAAATCAATCAAACAAATATATTATAATAATTTATTATCATTATATTTATAACTCTATTGTATTACGTAAATTATTATATTACATCAAATTAATTTCTCTTAGGTGAACCAAACCCTACCTTAAGGCAAATAGGTGAAATCATATTTGTGCAGGCTAATAAACGGGAGTTGAGATTTCCAGCTCAAAATAAATTCCCTTTCAAACGAACTGAAGCCATACACAATTGTATTAAACTTTGTATTTAAAGAGAGAAAATTGATTGATACCATAAGAATTCATTTAAAAAAAATTCTAATAAGAAATCTCTCCTTGTCTATACAAATAATTAAGAAGTATGAATCTGCTGTTTCATCCTACATAAAAACAAGAACAACTCTATACAAATAAATATCAAATACAAAAATATTTGATATTTATATTTAATTATTTGTGTAAATAGATTTATTCTAAAAACAATCTTATCAGATGCCGTCAGAAATACTGTGACTATTCAAACTTGTGTGGCTACCTGGCAGCCAATTAAACACTACTCGACTTGCCTATCAAGTAATAATGGACCCGCCCACAAATGAGCTATGGCTCACAGTGGCATGAACTCATAATTCTATTATCGTTAAATCTATTATATCCTAATTTTCAAAATGTCCGGAAGAGCTTCATATATAGTATTGTACCGCACATTATACATCATACACTATATTTGTGTTATATTATGGTAGTACTACATTATAAAGCCCTTCGGGCCAGGTCGCCAATTTTTGGGGCACCCTAGCACTTTATATATATATATAAATATATATATACACCTCGTCTTCTTTCATACCTCATGTGTTGAAGGCAATGGATAAAACTCTTCCTCTCCATTCATGCCAAGTGCAGAAGCTTTCTCTAATCATCAATAGACTCCATACCTTCTTTCATTTCATAGCTCTCTCATTCCTAGTTTATTATAGAGTTTCCTTTATCTCCCAAACCCTAGGAACAAAAACCACACCTATATTACCCCATCTTCTTGTTTTTGCTTCTGAGCTCGTACTCTCCTTTATTTGGCTCCTCAACCAAGCTTACCGATGGCGCCCCGTCTCCCGAAAGGTCTTCCCAGAGAGATTGCCTGAAGATAAAGAACTTCCGGCCATCGACGTGTTTATATGTACGGCTGATCCCAATAAGGAGCCAACTTTGGGAGTGATGAACACTCTTATATCCTCCATGGCATTGGATTATCCGGTTGATAAGCTCAACGTCTATCTTTCGGATGATGGGGGTTCCCCGGTGACTTTGAAAGCCATGATGGAGGCTTGGAGATTTGCCAGGTGGTGGCTGCCCTTCTGTAAGAGATTTGGTATTAAGACTAGGTGCCCTGAGGCTTATTTTTCGGCTTTGGAGGATGATGATAGTTATGGGGATTTTCATAGCAGTGAATTTGTAGCTGAGAAAAATATGGTTAAGGTTGGACCATTATTTAATTTAATCTTGGTATATGCTAATATCCATGAATTAGAAATTTGTTGAATTTATACACACGCACATGAAATGAAATGGGTTGCAAACTAATGGTGCAGGAAAAATATGAGGAGTTCAGCGACAGTGTGACTAGAATTAGAGAAAATGAAATCGTCATAATTAATAGAGATCATCCTTCGGTTATTGAGGTACGTAATTTACTTTGTACGTTTTACACAAATGGAGTCTCATTTTTAAATTTTATAAATATATTTTTATTTCACGTGTACCCTGATATTAATTAAGCTTTAATCTAATACATAATATGATAATACCAGATCCAATTATATATATACGTAGGACCTAAGAAAATTAAAACGATGCACAACTTAAATGGCAACATGCTACTGGTAAATTTAAACGCAAAATTTTGTACAACTTGCAAAATTATAAGTTTGATACCATGTTAAGTTGTCAGAGAGAGTCAACGAGCTAACATGTTTTATTAAGTTGGTTGATCAGTATTAATAAAGTATTTATATAGTATGTGATTAAAATTTGTACTAATATTCAATTCAAACATCTAATATTAATGTCTTGTTCAACAGGCGATTCATGATAAATCCTTAGACCAAACTGCGATGCCTCTACTCGTTTATATTTCACGTGAAAAAAGACCAGCTTATCCTCACCATTTCAAAGCCGGAGCACTTAATGTTCTTGTAATCTCTCTCTCACACGCTCTTGAAATAGAATACTTTACCTCTTGTAACTAAATTTATCTATTTTCTTCTTTTCTTTCTGTTCTAAATATTTACTGCTGTTGTAGCTGAGAGTCTCAAACATGATGAGCAATTCACCATACATACTGGGGTTGGATTGCGACATGTATTGCAATGATCCAATTTCAGCACGCCAAGCAATGTGTTTCCTTCTTGACCCCAAGATATCTCCCACACTGTCTCATGTCCAATTCCCTCAAAAATTCCACAATATTAGCAAGACCGACATCTACGATAGTCAACTGAGATCCTTTTTAAAGGTATTTTTACGGTCATTATCATTTTTATAAACATAATCACAAAGATCTTTATAACATCTTTAATTGATTGTCATTAATAATATTATAATTTTTATTTTTAAAAAAAAAATATGGTTTCAGGTACAATGGCCAGGTAAGGATGGACTCGAGGGACCAACCGTAAGTGGTACATGCTATTATATAAAGAGAGAGTCCTTCTATAAAAGATCTATGCAAGATGATATAAGTGGTATTTTAATTTATTCTCCCAGCATCTAGTAATCAAAATATTCATTTGAGTTTTATTTTTGTTTCATTGCATATTAAGATTTTCTCACACTTTAAAACGTAATTTTATCTTTTTGGAATTTAATAGAATAACTTTATATTTTCTGCCATCACAACAATTTAATTTTGGTTTTGTCAACGTGTTTTCAGATATCGATCTCAAGGAAGTCAAACATATTTTTGGTACATCAAATGAGTTCATCAAATCCCTTCACCGAAACTACAACCCAGCTTCTATCACTGATGATGGAAAATTCACCAACGTATTGCTAGAAGAGAGCAAACTTCTAGCCTCTTGTGCCTACGAAAACAATACCAAATGGGGCAAAGAGGCAAGTTAATGTTCCTTAACATATACTACTAATTTTAACTTTCAAATTTTGTAATTAAGTAAAAAAAAAAGGTTATATTCACCATGATCTTTTCGTTGAAACCAAATAATTGAACTTTTAGCACATTATATATGTTTTGCTCTAATATTGATTTAATTGCAGGTGGGTTTTCGATATTTTTCCGTGGTAGAAGATTATTTTACAGGATTCAATTTGCATTGTAAAGGTTGGAGATCTGTGTATTTTGATCCACCAAGACCATCATTTTTGGGTGCCAGCACCACAAATCTTAACGATATCTTGATTCAAAGCACGCGATGGAGTACCGGGCTAGTGGAAGTTGCAATTTCAAAGTACAATCCTCTTATTTATGGTTCACTCAGAATGTCTATTCTTGAGGCCATGTGTTATGCAGAGCTTGCCTCATTCCCCTTCTATTTTTTCTCACTGTGGTGTCTAGCTGCCATTCCTCAGCTCTGTCTACTCAATGACATTTCTTTGTACCCAGAGGTAAATCAAGAGATAAATGAATTAATATTTCTATATTGATGACAAATTTATGCGTAAAGAAGGAACTCATATATTATTCGTTTATTTTATTGTTTACAATTTTACGTTAGTCTCAATTCACATTCGACATATTAATCATTTTCCTTCCTCTATCTGCTATATTATCCTCCTTCTGTGTTAATCCCTTTGTTATTTGAAATTTATGAATTGGTTAATTGGTATTAATTTATAATTTTTTTATGGTTACAAATATTATTTCATACTGGAAAAAAAAACATATGATTTAACTATTTCTCTCTTCTTTTACAGGTTTCAAGTTCATTTTTTGTGGTATTCTCATTAATATTCATCTCATCCCAATTTAAACACATGCAAGAGATTTTCTTTACGGGAGGGTCGCTCCAAACTTGGAGGAATGAACAGAGGATGTGGATGATAAAATCCATTACGTGTCATTTTTATGGAAGCTTGAATGCGATTATGGAGAAAATTGGAATGAGAGAAGCCAGCTTCTTACCAACCAACAAGGTTGTGGATGATGAACAAGTTAAACGGTACCAAATGGGTGAGTTCGATTTTCAAACATCGACTATGTTTCTTGCTCCACTATGTACCTTAGTCACCCTAAATTTGGCTTCCTTAGTTGGGGGAGTTACGAAAACTATTCTTGCAAGAAGCTGCAATGAGATGTTTATTCAAAATTTCCTCTCATTTTTCGTGGTAACTCTGAGTTATCCAATCATTGAAGGTATGATACTGAGAAAGGACAAGGGTCGTATTCCACCTTCTGTTACTCGATTATGTATCGTTTTAACGATACTTTTGTTGACTCTTGGAAAATTTCTTATCAATTGAAATGCAGACCATATTGATCAGGCCATCAGGGTTGCTTATTGTTTGTCCATGTTATTTCTCATCAAACTTGCATGTAATAATACTACCTACCAAATAATAGGATGATCATTTCTATTGTTCCATTAATACTTCTTGGATAAGACATGAAATGTGTTTGTTTGGTCGAAACCAAGATCCCAAAAAAAAATGTATCAACTAAATTATCATCTCTCTAAAAGTCAATTTTGTGCTTCGAACACAAATTTGAAGTATAAAGCCTTGAGAATTTATATTCATTGTCCTCCAACAATTCACCAGCATAATATATAACAAATTTATCCATCCAACTATGTTGTAAAATACTACATATTCAAACATTACAAAATCTGTAGAGACAAATTCATCTGGACCAAAACAAAAGAATGACCAAATGAAAACAGAGAACAAAACACTATTGAAGTAGGAGACAAAAGACCAACATGAAGTTGCCAAATGATCAAAACCATCTTTTACTGAGAAGCAGCACTATAGAGCTGCAACTTGAGAAACTCTACCTCCATTTCCAAATCAGAACTCTTCTTCTTCTCATTTTCCAACTCCATCTTCAGCTTCTCAATCATTACCATCAATTCTTCTTCTCTACTCAACTCCACACTCTCCTCCCCACCTAGCTTGACCATCATTTTCACCACCTTTTCCCTCTGATCATCCAAACTCCTCTTCAAAAATAACATTCCATCCGCCATTCTTTCCTTCACAACCTCACCACCACTACCAATCTCAGCCTTATTACCAACAACACCACTGAACTCAGCCTGATCACCACCACCACCAATCTCAACCTGATCGCCGCCACCGCCAATGTCAGCTTGATCACCACCACCAATCTCATCCTGATCACCAACATCACCACTAACCTCAGCCTGATCACCACCACAACCAATCTCAGCCTCACCACCACCACCACCACCACCACCAGTCTCAGCCTGATCGCCAACACCACCACTAACCTCAGCCTGATCACCATCAATCTCAGCCAGATCACCACCACTAATCTCTGTCTGATCACCAACGCCACCACTAACCTCAGCCTGATCACCAACACCACCACTAACATCAGCCTGGTCACCACCACTAACATCAGCCTGATCATCACCACTAACATCAGCCTCACCGCCGCCACAACCACCACCACCACCACCAATGTTTTCTTCTGCTACATCAACAGAGCCCTTATTTTATTGACAAACCACTTTCTTTTCCCTCCCAAATTTCACCGGTGCTCTCTCAATCGCAGCACTCGATTCCCCTCCCTTATCCCCAATAATTGTCTCCCCTCCAAACCGGACTTGTTTCACAACAATTTCATCCTCGCCACTCTACTCAGTTGGAAAAACAGGGTCCAATTTAAATCCATCCTCATTAAAATTCCACCCACTAATCCTCCTCTGCTTCACATTATGCCCCAACATAAACCACTCATCCTCTTCATCCCCTTCTTGCTCACTTTTATTCACCAACGCCGGCCCTTGAAGCTTCATTTCCTTAAACCTCTGATCCAAAGAATTCAATCCCAACAACACATTCTTTACCAAAAAATCCGACCCTTTACAATTCCTAAAAAAAGAATGCTTCAACAATTTCTCCGCAGACGGCCTTTTTGACGGATCCTGATTAAGACAACCCCACCAAGTCCTTAAAAGCCTTAGAAAACTTCTTGTTCTTGTAATTCTTGGCCGTCTCATAATCCGAAAACCGAAAACACTTCGTAACCATCATAATCAGAGACTAGGAAGGAGGGAGATGAGACAGAGGAGGCCTGTTCCAACGCAGTAATCCCAAAAGACCAAATATCAGCCTTCAAACTATATCCATTATGCGAAAGAATCACCTCTGGCGCCATCCAATACGGCGTTCCGGTTACATCAGTTAGCATCAGAGCCGAAGAGGACAAAGATCTCGACAACCCATGATACGGATTGGGCTGGTAAATCGATGCCGAAATCCCAAAATCTGCAAGCTTAATCAACCCATTAGAATCAATCAAAATATTCCCGGCCTTAATATCTCTATGAAGATGGCCTTGGTCATGAAGATACTTTAAAGACCATAACGTTTCTTTCCGAATTACAGCAATACATTGCTCCGACAAACCGTCGGGAAAGGAAGAGGAGATTATGGACTGTAAAGAGCCGGCAGACATGAACGGCATAACGACCCAGAGCCGGCGATTTACGGTGACAGAGAATTGGGCGTTTAGGATATCGGTATGAGAGAGTAGGGACATGGTTTTGGCTTCGCGTTTGACATTTTCGAAATCGGCCCTTGATCGATCAAGATCGATGGATTTGATTGCTAAAATTGAAGAATTCATGGGGATGCAAATTGCTTCGTAAACAATGGCGCTTACTCCTATGCCAATTTCGTCGAGCAGTTTGTAGCAATTTGAGTCAAGTGGGTATTGGATTTTTCTTGATTCTTCTTCTTCTTCGTGAGCCATGGGTGTGATTTGGGGTCCTGGGTAACTGAAAATTGGTGGGGTTTTGACGGGTTTTGGGAGATTTGATTGGACTGAGTTGTGGTTTTTTTTAATCAAGATGATGGTGGAAAAAGGGGGGAAGAGAGAGGGTTTAAGCGGGGTTCTTGTGAAATGAGGTTGACAGGTCAGAAAGAAAGAGATTACTAATATAGAGCGGTGATTGCATGCACATCTATTATATATACTAAAATACAATAGATAACATCGTTGCTTGACAAGTGACTTTCTCATAATAAAATACATGTCTTACGTATCTAATACCCTCAATCCTTACTACGATTTTGAAAATTTACTCCACTTTTTGTAATTTTCTAATATTATACATTTTATATAATTATACCATATATATAACTTACTTCCTAAATTACTAACCATAATTACCCATTAAATTCGGCTTTTGGAATTTTAAAATATTATATACCATTTATAATATTATATTTTACATTATATCATACATATTATTATTAAATAAATAATAACAAAATTGAGCTGAACCATTACTCCTGCTTTTCGTATTTTATAATATTATACTACACACTATACCTTAAACAAGTAAAAAAATACAATTTACTAACCATTATATATCATTTACAATATTATATCACACATAAATAATAACAAAATTATTTTTATAATGTATGGTATAATCTACACGATCACTATAAATTTAAATTTAATTATGTTCAAACATAATTATTATATCCTAAAAACAAAATCAATACATATCTAAACTGTTTTGATAATTTCAAGTGCTCTGTTAATCTCAACTGCAAAAAGTTATCATTACTAATTTAATTATATTATAGCGTAATATTATACAATTTATTTACTCTTATATAACAACATTAATTATATTACAGCGTAATATTAAACCATTTATCTCAATCCCACGTTAAATCTAAACTTATGCCACGTGTCGCTCTATGATGAAATATTACTGGAAATGTTACTCGCAGCTTGCACTTTCAGTGAAACCTTAATACACCTATTTTTTTTAATTATTTCACATACACAGAATAATTCACACACATCTTAATTCGATATACATATCACATCTCACAATTGGATATTTCTATATTTTTTCGGCTTTCAAAAATCAAACCATACTCACCATAAAAATAATTATTTTTACATTCAGACTATTCTCGCAGACAATAAAACTATTTTAACTCATACAATTCACGCCTATGTATTAAACTTTTAAAAATTAATTTTATCTCACAAAAAAAATAATATTAATTCCATAATTACACAATAAAATTGTAATATAACCAATAACTATGTTGCGATTACAAAATTGCATTAAATCCATGTTATGACTCTCATGCAACAATTTCTAATTTTTTTTACATATAATATTAATTATCTGATAATATTATTAGATCCCCAACTTCTGGCAACTCTCCCAACCAAAAATAAAACTTCTCCGTAAATATTGCATTAGGATTCGAAACTAAATCCATAATTACTTTATCCAATACATTCATATTTGTACATATAATATTATTGTTTTTTACCTCCCAAAGTTGTTACAAATAACTCTACCACAAAAAATATTGCATAATTTAAGCAATCTCAATTTGATCTTATCAAATTAATTTAGTTTAGAATATTATACAATTAAAATCCCATTAATTTTAGCAATCTCAAATCCTCAAATCTCATTAATTTAATCTTAACAAATCAGACTACTATCATAAAAGATAGAATGTAAACCATAAATATGACTATCATTCAATAATTCTAAATTGTTGCAAATAAATCTATCACCTAAAAATATTGCATAATTTAAGCAATCTCAATTTGATCTTATCAAATTTATTCAGTTTTGAATATTATCCAATTAAAATCTCATTAATTTAAGCAATCTCAAATTGAATATAACACAATCGAATATTATCCAATAAATTGAAAATTCAATATTATGTATAGCACAAAAAATAATATTAAATTTTTTGTCACAAATCATATAAAATTGCAAAATTAAAGAAATACCAAATAGATAATAATCCAATTTTATGTATGGTTGGTCTACACAATTTTTATAATAACCCTATAAATATATACCACCTATTTCATTCTAAATCACACCAGATAACAGTTTTCTTCTTCATATATTTTGCTTTTATATGGTAAGCTTATTTTTCTTTTGTTATTGCTCTTTTTCTATTTCTATTACATTCTGTTTCTTTGCCTCATCATGAATCTGACTTCAAATTTTCTTTCTACTTCTACTTCATTCTGAACCTTTGTCTCACCACGAATCTGACTTCAACTTTTTTGTTGTTTGATTATTTAGCTGGCACAACTACTAAATATAATTGTGTTGCTAACATCAGTCCTGTAAAGAGAAACGTGGAAAATTAAGGCACAAATAACTAAACTCTGAAATATGCTTCGCTTCTATAAAGGTGACTACATAAACAGTATTAAGATGATATTGTTGAATAAGAAGATATATATATATATACATAAACTTTACCTTTACTATAGCAACTTGACATCTACAAATTGTTTACCTTTATTATAACAACTTAACACCTACAAGTTATTCCTTCGTAGGATGGTAGAATACAAGCCAATATCAAAAGAACACTTTAAAATAAATTTCAACCATTGGTCAAGGAAAACAAAAAATTTATTATCACCAATTTTGTTGTTAGTCAGAACGGTGGTTCTTTTAAAGCTACCAAACATCCATATAAGATTAATTTCGTATATTGCACCTCATTGCAAGAGTCAGATGATGCTTCAATTCATACATATGTACTCCAATTCAGTCCATTTGATCAAATACTAGCTAGCGCGATTGATGATTCCTACTTAGTTGGTATGTTTCACAATGATTTTGAAGCCATCTTTTTCATACAAAATTTATTATTTAGCTGTATAATTGTAATGTTTAGATGTTATTGTTCAACTAACTGCAATTGGAGATTTACAACTCAGCACAAACAATGAAAAACAATGTAAGAGAGTTAATATTGAATTAACTGATAACATGTAAACTATACATATTGCTCAAAACTACAATTATACAATAGATTCGTATGAATTTTTTGTTCTAATGTTGTATTCATATACCAGTCAAACTATATTGACTTCCACAATTTCAAATTGATATTATCCAATAATTTGATTTTTGAAATGTTTTATTATCTCATTTTTTGCTAATAACTCTGACATATAAATATATGATATTATCTAATAATTTGAATTTTTAATTTTTTTAAAAATAATTCTCAAGCAAAAAAATATGTAATATTATCCCATCATTGGGTTTTAGAACTTTATTTACAAAAAAAAAATTCATGCATAATTTTTTTAATTTTTAAATTCCTTAACCAGACAATTTTTTTTTAATATTATCTCATAAATACAAATCTAAATTGATATTATATCCCAAAATTGCATCAATTCTAAATTGATATTATATTCCATAATTTTATTTTTATATTATCTCAAATTGATTGGTGATTAATCTAAACAATTTTTAATTTTTAATTTTTTTTAACAAAACGAATAATCTCGCTGCAACGCACGGGTTGTATCTAGTTAGAGATTTAAGACGCAGTTAAGATTCTAAATTAATTTTGAATATTTGGCAAATTTAGTTTGACTTGTAGGTGTTTACCGAAAAATTATTCATTAGTCCCAAAACAGTCACGTAGTGTTTTAAGTCAATCAGTTCTCTTCATTTTAGTTGATTTTAACTGTCTCCCACTGTATATAACTCTGACCTACTAAAATAGAGAGGAACTTACTAAAATAGAGAGACGTGATTGATTTGAAATACTACATAATTATATTTCAAAATTACTGAATAATTACTCGTATTTTTCAAATTTAGTTCCAGTTGTAGGTGTAAGTGTGCTAACTTAAGTTTGAGCTGGACTAAAAGTTATAGCAATTAGAGTTTTAAATGAGTTTAAACTTCGAATTCCTTAGTCGAATAAACTTGTCACAGTCAAGCTAAAGTATTTAGGGAAGTTGAGTAATTAGATAGTTAATTGTGAAATAACATTAAAGTCCTTTGCAAATAAGATTAAGAAAAATTGTCGAATCTCACAGTATTTATAGTTTTCTCAAGTTATATATATGTCCATAATTAGGTGTCTGACTTGTTTTGTGTCTTAGGCACATAATTATTTAACCTTGTGTCTAATCATAACGAAAGTTCACACATGTGCATACATTACTTCCATAAATAACTAATATATATATATATATATATATATATATATATATAGTTAATCTTTAAGCGAGGGAAATTTTCAAATGCTTATATTTAAGTAAGTAAAAAAAATTCTAAAATGGCAAATGTTAGGATATATATTGACTGGGTCATATTTGTCATCATGGTCCGACCCTATAACGCTCGATCTTGTGACAAGTGTTTTGGTGGTTTCAACTAATTATAAGGCGATGTAAAAAAATGTGCATTTTTGCTCCACATGCCAAAATTTTCTCACTCCTAACACTTAATTCTATATACCCTCCATTGTTGATAATTCTCTAATTTATAATCAAGTCGCACCAGAGATATGTGTAGTGATGACCCAAATAGTTAAATACTTCGATTTGTTCGTGTAGATTAGAACAAACTCTGTGCAACCTCTGTGATCTGAACTCCTAGACAATTGAGAACATCAACACCATATTTATTTATAATTTTGAATAGTGTGTGTAAATGATAAATTTGATTTTACCTCGACTTAATTTGTTTTTCAATTCAATCTAACCCTGTCGAAACCTCGAAACCTGCAATTTCATCGTAATTATTGATTATTTTATTCTTACAAGCAAAATGCAAGAATAACTTTTTCTTTGTCTTAAACTCAAACACAATTGAGCTGACTTAGGTGGTGTTTGATTGCATCTTAATAACTCACCTCTTAATACATCTTAACAGCTCATATCTTTGTATTAAGATGTCTTCTAAATAGTTCAGACTTATATTTGTATCTTAACTATTCAGAGGACCTTTTAATACAAAAATATAGGTCATTAAGATGCATTAAGAGGTGGACAGTTAAGATGTATTACAATATAATCAAACACCACCTTACTTTCTTTTGTCTCATGAACTCAAGACGTCTATGGTCGTGTTGGTTGAGGACTTCGGGTGTAGCGGAGGTCCTAAAATATGGCTTGTATAAAGCGTTTAAGACATCCCATTTATTTTTTATTCATTTTATTTTATTTTATCATAATGTTCCTGCATAGCAATTTGTGAGTATAAAACTTTGAAACATTGAAATGAGCTGCAGTAATAGTTGTAAGATTTGTAGTCTTTAGGGCTATTTAATTATGTTTCGTCCATTAAATAGTTTCATATTTTTGCTTAGTTATATAAAAATTGAAGTCTTTTCAACTCAAAGCCCAAAAGCAATGGTTGGGCTAGGTGTGGGGAAAATAATGTTTCAGTGCGAATTGACAAACCAGGCTTCAGCTTTTCTCTTGTTTTCCAAACGGTCTCATCGCCTTAGAAAAACCAATATTGGAAGGCTTGGCGAGGTACAGATCTAATTTAGATTCAGGGTATAAGTTGAGATTATAAACAGAAATAAAGAGTAACAAATCGCCTGGTCTATTAAATAAGTTTGAGTTTGAAGTATGGTGTCACGAGAATCGAAGAATCACTTTTGAAGTAAATTAAGTGAAGATGTAAAAGCTAAATAGTACACGTCTTTACTTTGATTGTCCAAGTAGATTAATCAAACTGTTTTATCACTTAGTAATGAAGTACTCTAACACTGAACAGGGTACTCTGATAATTTTGTTTTAAAAAAAAATATTCTCTTTTCTTTCTTATTCTAAAAGAGAAAACCCTCCCTATTTACCAAAGTATAAAAACACAATGAATTGCAAAATGCAAACGAAAATATGTTTATATTGTAAAACTTGGATGAAAATTTGTAGTTGATAATTAATAAAAATAAATTACACAAATAATCATGTTAATTTTGTAAGTTTAAAACCCCCCATAATTCCAAACGTATCAACTTCAACTTGTACCTCTTCCTTAATTCCCCTTTTCATGCATGGAAAAACTCTACAAGTAAATGGACTTCTTTTTTTCTTTTTTTGTTAATTATTTTATCAAACTCTTCTTCTAAACACAATTTTCCTAAAAATAGCTCCTAGTCTCAAGTAGAGGAACAAGCAAGCTTAAAACCATCGTCTAGCTAGATGGTTCTAGCGAGAAGTAAATCTACGTCAAACAATCCAAATTGTAGAACTGAAAACTCAATTTAAGCACGATGAGTCAACATTGTTGTACAATCATATTAGGTCTCAAATGTTGCGAGCTATATGTCAATGGGGAAAAAACAAAACAATAGATATGTGTGAATTCAAGGAGTGAGCTGGGTCAACTTCCACTAGTTTTGCACCAATCTCTTTTAATAACGTAACCTAGCTAGCTACAACACAAAAACACTAGCCAGTAGCACTGATAAAAAAGGAAAAAGGAAAAGAAAAGAAACACAAAATAATCTGTCACTCTCATAAAAACAAATAATTACAAACAAACACCATGATACCAATCACCTCCTTTTGATAGTTCCCATGTCTTTCACTGTTTCAACAAGAAAGAGAGCTAGAGGGAGTGATGATAAAATGTATTAGTATTTCATGCAGAAAACTAAAGCCCCCGGTAGGGGGAGTTCAACTCAAAATCATAGATAGATAGACGGACAAGACATATAAGCAGCAACCAAATGGAAAAGGGTTTGATTCCTCTTTCAAGATCAGAACTACTAGCTAGCTATTATATATATATATATAGAGAGAGAGTAAAATTCAAAAGTATACCTCCTTAAAGGGCATACTTAACATACTTCCTTTAGCGACGAACCCGGTGACGGTTTGGTCCATCGTCATAGGTTCGTCCGTTTCTATATGTTTGTCCGTCGCCATATATTATCCGTCGGTAAAAGTTTTAGCGATGGACGAACCTATGGCGACGGACCAAACCGTTATCGGGTCCGTCGTTAAAGGGAATATGCTTGGTATACTTTTTAAAGGGGTATACCTTTGAACCAAGTCATATATATATCTCATGCATTAATCCCATTCGAATCATTGGCAAAACTTCCATGTTCTTTCCTTTCTGTCTTTTTTGCCATATACAAACTTGGTAACCTCTATTTATTCCTAGCTACTTACCTAGACTTATATAACTTATATAGATCTGGTCAGTATGAAATTAATTTCATAGTAAGTTGGACAATGGACCACTACAGTACTGACACGCAAAGAGAGAGAACACCCTAGACTACGTGTCAACACTGTATTGGTCCATTATCTAACTTATCATGAAGTTAATTTCATGCTAACCAGATTCAACTTATATGTTATATATTATTCTCTCATTTTCATTAAAAAAGAAAAAAAGAAAAAAAAACATTTACTTAATTAGCACATTTTGTGCAATAAATGAATTATTGAACTAAAAAAAATTACAATTAACCCACTTAAAATCATAGATCATTCCATTAAATTAATTAGATGTCTGTTTATTTATTACTTACATAACATTTAAAAAATTAAAAAATACAAGGAAATAACATGAAAAACAGCCACGGGAGATCAATTGATATACAAAATAAACTTTTATTTTTTTACTTTTTGTTTTTTAACTTTTATTTCTTTCTCACTCTTCTCTCTTCATCTTCAGATCTATTCTACCGAACATTCCAAGCCACTATCAAAAGTCCATAAGGACCATAACCACCATTCATTTATCTCCTTTTGAAAATGATGAAATCATATGAATCTAACACCCATCTTTTACAAATTTATGCAGGTGCAAATCTCAA
The DNA here is from genome assembly GCA_947179155.2 of Hedera helix. Taxonomy (NCBI): domain Eukaryota; kingdom Viridiplantae; phylum Streptophyta; class Magnoliopsida; order Apiales; family Araliaceae; genus Hedera; species Hedera helix. The sequence continues at coordinate 33,348,999 of OX359282.1, read as the reverse complement.
ATATCAGAATCACAATTCTTTTATTACACACACACACACACACATCCCTCTCTCTTCATCCATCTGTATTCTAAAAACCCAACTCTTCTTTGAATCACCAATTACCAATCTATGTCCATATTTTCTCATCACAGTAGCCATCACGACGTCATCAAAAATAATCTAAAATCATCATCCATTATTCATCCATCATCTGAGATTATCAGAATGAATCATCCCAAATTGAGACCCTAAATATTCTCTAAATTGATTAGTGATTACAAGGAAACGTTAGATAAAAAATGATAGATATAGGTTTTGTAGAGGTTTAAGATGGTGTGCTGAAGGAGGACTTGTGGGCAATGAAAAAGAGTAAGGGTGGGGGGTTGTTTTCAAAACCCCAATTTAACTATTCTAATCTCCATGGCAAATTTTTGTTCTATGAATCTTAGAGGTGCTAATAAGAAATCGAAGCAGGATTATGTCAAGAGTATGATTCGTAATCACCTCTTATCTTTTGTTGGCCTAGTTGATACTAGAGTCAATGTTGCTAAAGCTAGCTCTGTTGCTAATGCTATAAATAAAAAAATGGAAATGGCTTTTTAATTATGAGCATCATTACAATGGTAGGATTTGGATTAGATGGGACCCCACCTTTTGGGATGTTTTCGTAGTTTCAAAATCTTCACAGTATGTTCATTGTCTGGTTTCTTCTGTTGATAAAAAAGAGCACATTTTTGTCACTGTTATTTATGGGCTTTACACTCCTGCTGATAAGAGACCTTGTAAGACCCCGAATTTTATGAAATACAAAATTTAATTTTTCTTCATATAGATATTTTTTTTAAACAGTAAGTGGTTAAATCGATAAAGTTAAAAGTTAAGGATGTTATGTGCAAATTTTATTTTGTCGGACAATATTCGCTTTGTCGGGGAATATTCGTTTGGTCGGGGAATATTCGTTTGGTCCGACGGCGCCGAAATAACAAATTATTGGTGGACCCCACAACGGAATATTTGTCGGATATAGAAAACGACAGAAATAACCTTTTTAAATAAAAATAGTCAACGGAACTGTTAAAATACCGGTGATAAAAGAATAGTAGCATACGGTAGTTATTGGTATTTTCTGTAGCACTCGGTACTCTACAGTAACACACGGTATTGCATAGTGTCTCATATTTTTGGTCTGATAATTGACACCGTAACTATTACGCATCATTTCATCGATAATTGTCACTGCATAATATTTTATATTATCAATTCAATAATTGTTGTTACACAGTATTTTGCATTATTGATTTAATAATTGTCATTACACTGTATTTTATATCATTGAGTCAATAATTGTTGTTGCACTGTTTTTAAAATTATTGAACCTAATAATTGTCACAGTAACATATGCACAGTAATTCACATTATTGAATCAATAATTGTCATTACACAGTAACGTATGCTTTATTTTACATTATTGTTATCTCTATTATGATGTTATTTAAACAGTTGTATTTCATTAATTTATTGACTTGATATCTAAGAGTTAACTATACTGTATTTATAACAATTAGTCATAATAATTGAATTGATAAAGTTATTTGTTTATAATATAAAGTTAGGTGATTATTAGGTGATATGAAATGAATGGTGTAGATTAAAGTGTGAATTATTGTTGAATAATTGAATTGATTTGTTTATAATATAAAGTTAGGTGATTATTAGGTGATATGAAATGAATGGTGTAGATTAAAGATAATATAATATTTGAAATGGATGGTGTAGATTAAAAGATGATCTTTAAATGAATGGTTTAGATTAAATGAATGATAAGATTTTTGGCTATAAATAGAAGCCTTAACTTAAGGATTTTTCATAAACTTCCTTACTTGTTCTTTCTTTCTCTCTCTAAATACTTCTTGTGAAAGTTCTCTCTAAGTGTGCTTAAGTCATCTTGAGTATTTGTGAAGATCTATAAGTATACGTGTACTGTTCAAGTTAATCAACCTCATTTAAATCAATATCCAGTCACGTGCTGAGGTAAGGGATACCATCTTTTTCATCTTCCATTATTCAAACATACTATGGTAAGGGATTATCATTATTTGATTCTTGATAATAATATTGTTTCTTCCTTACTCATAAGACGTGCCTTTTATTTCCATGTATTAAATTGTGGGAATAACCTTACGGAGCGGATTGCCGCCTGTTGGTGAATAACCTTTCGTATTCATTCATTATTAATCTCTGAGAATAACCTTACGGAGCGGATTGCCGCCTGTTTGGTGAATAACTCTTTGTACTCAAATTCTATTAAATTGTGGGAATAACCTTACGGAGCGGATTGCCGCCTGTTTGGTGAATAACTCTTTGTACTCAAATTCTATTAAATTGTGGGAATAACCTTACGGAGCGGATTGCCGCCTGTTGGTGAATAACCTTTTGTATTAATTTCCTTCACCTTTTGTTAATCAAACCTGCTACGGTAAGGGATATTATTTTCTTTCATACTCCTAAATCGAAATTTATTATGAAACTATTGCTTCTATAATTCCTGAAAATATTATATGTTCCATAATGGTTGAACTTCATTATTTCAACTGAACCTTCCTATTTACGTGAACCTTTCTATTGAATTGTAACCGTTATTCTGAACTGTGGATCTTGAATATCATTTTTAAATTTCACTCCACATCATGTTGACAATTTGGACATTATTTGAATCTGTACAAAGTAAACTTCCGATACTTATTGTTATCCTATTTCTTCTGTTCATCATTTATATCATTCTAATCATCCAAAAATCAAGCTGTTGTGAATATCTGTGGCCGGGGGCACAGATGTGATATATTTGTTGAACAGATGATAGGTTAAAGGCGATATAATAGGTTAAAGGCGATACATCTGTTCGGTGTCTTTTATGGCACGTGGTGAATGTTCTCTTTGGCCCGTAGTGCAAAGATGAACTGTTGTTTGGTATGATTATGACCAAAGGCTGAATCTGGTATAATCATGACCGTTGGTGCTATATTGAATATCTTTGGCCCGTAGTGCAAAGATGAACTGTTGATCTGCATGATTATGATCAGGAACTGTGAATTTGTATTATCTTGACTAATGATATTTCAGATGATAAAAGTTGATGATGTTTTTCCTAAAAAGAGAACCGAGTGGACATTATAGTCTGCATTATTCTTCTAATAGATTACTCATTCCGCTGCTATTATTGATCTGAACGTTGTTTAAGAATTTAACTGCAGTTTTTGATATAAACCTTGTAGTCTATTGTATTCTATCAAGAACTCAACTGTTGAAGACTAATGATAATTTATTCGTCATTATCTTAGTCATGATATTCTTTACTGGGCTATTTGAGCTCACCCTTTCTTTTGTTCCATTGTTTTTCAATAGGAGATGAAAACATAACAGGGTCTAGCCGGGGAATGGAGTGAGGGTCCGAGGAATAGTTATCATAGTTTTCACGTTTTGTAAAATAGTGTGGCAATAATAGTGAAGACTTAGTTGTGTATTATTATACACTGTATTGTTGTACGTTGTGCTTTGTTGTAATAATTTTGTTGTAGTCTTTTGACGACTCAAGTATGGGCTGTGTGGGCCCAGATTTGGGGGCGTCACAGACCTCTTTGGAGGGATCTTAGATCCATTGCAGTTTCTATTGATAAACATTGGGCTATCATGGGTGACTTTAATGAAGTTCAATCCCTTTCTGAAATCCTTGGTAGCGGTGTCACTTGGAATGGGGGAATGCAAGATCTCAAGGACTGCATGGAGGATATTTCTGTTTCTGATTTAAGATCTTTGGGACCTCTTCACACATGGTGGGACTCTCATAAACATTATCCAACTTATAAGAAACTGGATAGGATTCTGGTTAATCAACTTTGGCTGCATACTTATGTTAACTCCCAGGTTCTATTTGCACCTAGGGACCTATCTGATCATTGCCCAACCATTCTGCAAACAGGTCTGCAATTCCCTCATATTCCTAAGCCATTTTAATTCTTTAACTTCATGTCTGATCTTGATAACTTTCATGAAATTGTGCAATCTGCTTGGGACATTCAAATCTTTGGCGATCCTCTTCAAATTTTGGCTGGTAAGTTGAAGTCTATCAAAGGTGCTCTTATTAATCTTAACAAATCTGTTGGCAATTTGTCCTCCAATGTTAGTAGGGCCAGAAATCTCCTTCATGAGACACAAAATGCTCTATCTCTTAATCCAATTGATGCAAATCTTCTTGATTTACAAAGATCACAAACATACAATCTTTGGGTTGCTATTCTGGCTGAGGAGAATCTTCTAAAGCAGAGGTCCAGAATTTAGTGGCTTAAGGAAGGTGATAGAAATTTTGGTTTTTTTAACAACCAAATCAAGCACAGATGGAACCAAAATAAAATTCTTTCCATTGAAGGGGATGATGGTACCTTGAAATATGGACATAATGAAGTGCAAAGTATTGCAGTCCAGTATTACAAAAACCTTTTGGACATCTCTTGCCAAACTGATTTCACTGAATTAAATTCCATGTCTCTCTCTTTTGAGCGCTCTATCTCTGCTCAGGATGCCATAGTTCTTGATAGAGAAGTCACAGATGCTGAGATCTTAAGTATCTTAAAATCAATGAAGAAAAATAAAAGTCCAGGTCCTGATGAATTCAATGTGAATTTCTTTCTCCAGACATGGGACATTGTTGGAAATGACTTTACAGCTGCTATCAAATCTTTCTTTCAGCATGGGTGTTTGTTAAGAGGTACAAACTCTACTGCTATTGCTTTGATTCCTAAAATTCCAAATCCTTCTACTATGAATGACTACAGGCCCATCTCTTGCTGTAATACTACATACAAATGCATATCTAAGATTATTGCCTCGAGATTAAAACTTGTTCTTCCTAGCCTCATTTCCCCTTGGCAAATAGCTTTTGTTCAAGGTAGAAATATTGGTGATAATATTTTGATAGCTCAAGAACTTTTTCAGAACTATCATCGAGCATCAGGCCCCTCCCGATGTGCCTTAAAGATTGATTTGAGGAAGGCTTTTGACTCTATCTCATGGGATTTCATCTTATATGCTTTGCGGAAGTTTCAATTTCCTCCCAAGTTCATATATTGGATCAAGTCTTGTATAACTACAACTACATTCTCTGTGAAGGTTAATGGAGCTCTTTGTGGTTACTTTAAGGGCGCCAAAGGTTTAAGGCAGGGTGACCCACTATCCCCATACTTCTTTGTAATTGCTATGGAAGTGCTTTCTTTAATCCTTCAGAATGATACCAAAACTTCTAGATTCAAGTATCATTGGAGAACTAAACAGATGGGTCTCACACATCTTAGTTTTGCTGATGATCTTATCTTATTTTGTCATGGGGATGTATTATCTGTCAGTATTCTGAAGGCTTGCCTTGATAAATTCTCAGCTTCTTCAGGACTTCATATAAATGTAGGTAAAAGTTTATACTATCTATCTCAGGTCCCTACAGATCAAACCAATGTTATTTTGAGTTGCCTTGGCTTTCAGTTAGGCTCATTCCCTGTAAAATTTCTTGGCCTTCCTCTCATCTCAACAAAGCTTACTTTGGCAAACTGCTATTCTCTATTAGAGAGGATTAAAAATAGAATTAACTTATGGACTAACAGATTTTTATCTTATGCTGGAAGGTTGCAATTAATTAAGTCGGTCTTGTTTTCTATTCAATCATATTGGTCTAGCCATTTTATGCTTCCAGCTGCTGTTATGAAGGACATTAGAAGATCTCTTAGTAGATTTCTTTGGAAGGGAAACCTATATGCCAAGCATGGTGCTAAAGTCTCATAGGATAAAATCACATTACCTTGTAGTGAAGGAGGGTTGGGTCTTAAGAATTTGGAGGACTGGAACCGATCTATGATTTTGATGAAACTTTGGCAAATTGTTAATCCTTCTTCTACTTCTTTATGGTCTATCTGGGTCAAGATTTTCCATTTGAAGGACAACTTCTTTTGGACTATTATTATCCCAAATGATTGCTCTTGGATATGGAGGAAGGTGCTTCAAGCTCGAAGTGTGGCCTCAAAGCATATCAAATACAAGATCGGGAATGGTACTTCTATTAGCCTCTGGTTTGATCCTTGGGTTTCAGAAAAATCACTTGCCATATCTATGCATTCCCCTTTGATTTGTAACTCAGGTCTTAGTTTTAAAGCCACGGTTAGCAGTATTATTCTTAATTCTTCTTGGATCCTGCCTTCTTCTACTCATAGTGATATTATGGCATTTAGGAATTCATTTGACTTCTCTCGTTGCTGAGACTCTTCTGTTCTTGATATTGTTTGTTGGGAATCCATTGATAGCAATGATGTGAAAGCAGCTACTATTTGGGATTCAATCAGGAAGCGAGGCTAGGTAGAGCAATGACATAAATTGGTATGGCATAAAATCTTTTCTCCTAAGATATCTTTTATTCTGTGGCTTGCCTTTCACAAGGGATTGAGAACTATGGATGGACTTATTGGTTATGGCATAAACATCAATGCAGTGTGCACTTTATGCAACTCGGAAATGGAAAACTTCAGTCATTTATATTTCAATTGTCATTATTCTTTTCAAGTTCTAGTGCAAGTAATGAGGCAATGTGGTTGGCGGGGTTTTAGTAGAAGCTGGTCTCACATCACAGGCTTTCTTATTTCTAATTCCTCCTCTAGTCTTCGTGATATCCTTATGAAGCTTGGCTTTGGTACAGTTGTGTATTACCTATGGTAGGAAAGAAATTCTCGAATGCATAAAAATATTCTATACCTGTTAGAACTACTGTGAAGAATATTTTAAACATTATAAAATGTAAATTGTGCTCATATAGGAAATACTTGAAAGACAAGACTAGATCTCGATTTAGTCATCTGGATTTGTAATCTTGTATGGGGTCCCCTTGTATCCTTGTCCTTTGTTAATACAATTTAAATTTAGCAACAAAAAAAAAAATGAAATAATAGGTCAAGTAAAGAAAAAAAATCTAATTTTTTAATTTTATTTTATTTAAAAAAAATCTTATATGTGGTTTAGTAAATTTTTATTTTCTCTTTTATTTCTTGCTACCACATGAAAATATGCAGCTCAATTTAACGTCTGCTAAGTTAATTTAACAGAATAATGCAATTACGTATTTTTAATTAGTTCAATTGTTGAATTACAACTTTTTTTAATTTAATAATTTATTGAATAAAGTGCATCAATTACACCGGAGTAAATGTTATAAACTTTGCAAATGAGATTTTTTTTACGAAGAAAGTATATTAAAATGACACGGTGGCTGCTCTCTTTCTCTCTAGGATTCAAGTCTTCAACTATATAGCATGTGTAAAAGAGACGCAATGTGTTACACTCTGGTTAATTCCTGCAAATGCAGCCATTTAACCTTATAATATCACACCTATATATAGAATGCAATGGGACCATCTAATTGGCCAAGAGTCTTTCACTAAATCTCCAGATATTTTAGGAAGGATCTTTTGTTTGTTTTGGAACACCACAAAAAAACATCTCAGTTTTTGACTAAAATATGGCAACACAATTTGGGTTCACTGAAATAACCTTTTTCTTTGATATCTAAGCTAGCTCCTTGTTAATTATGTCCTGGGTTGGGTTGGGTTGAATGAATGAATCAAGTTTGGCTATCATCATTGTTGGTGGTGGAAGTGTCACCAGTTCAACTGCGCGCCAATCATGATTACATGCCCGGACAGCGGTTAAACCCAAGAACAAAGACTTATTCTATTATTTCTGAATATAAGGGAAGCGATTTCAATATCTGAAAACAATATTAATAACAACTTTAATTTAATTGAAGAACATTACTCTTTCCTTTTTATTATATAGGTTGTATAAGATATAATCACACATATTAAGAAATCTCATTAATACTAATGTTAGATAATTAATGTTGGTTTAAAATTTCATTACTACTCATGTACTAATTAATTACTCATTTTCATCTCTCTCTCAATTACTCCATCTTTAAGGGTTAGTAAGAAATGATTAGATTTTTTTTCCTAGATATATGTAAAACGTTTTATATTTTGAAAAGAAAAAAACTTTTAAAACTGCCTATATAATGGAAAGAAGAAAGTGTTTAATACATTTTCTTAAATATATAAGTGCACAAGTTAACTCATCCCCTTTTTGGTACAAAACATTCTATCATATTCTACGAAAATTTAAGTTTATCATTATAATTTTATTACAATGTCTTAACTATTAACTAACAACTTATTATTTTGAAAGATAAAAATAGAATAAAATTAAAGACGATTTAGACATTCTTACTATTTTTCAATTTCATAAAATAGGATTATTTTTGTGAGTACTATTGTTTGTATTCTTAGTGCTATTGGATTGTTCATGGCCTCTGTACACTCTGTATTGATGCTTAGGCATATGGACATGGATGCACACAACTCGCGAGACGACTCTACAAACAATCTAGTTTCGTATATTATTATTCACGCCCACTTTTCTATTTTAATTTGTCTCAAATTAAGTGTCCATTTTTAAATATATATTGTTTTTGTCCTTTATTTTCCTATAATACCCCTCTAGCCATATATAATAAGATTTCTTAGAATGATACACTATTTAAGATTCCACATCATGAAAAAGAAAAATAATAAAAAGGATATTTATTGTAAGTTAGGTGCTGGAATGGGACGAGCTACTGATGGGTAATGTAAAGTTTTAGTTTTTACATGTGTGAATTAAAGAGGATGATTAATGATTGCATGTAATCTGGAATAGAGAAGGAAGAGACTTAATATGTATTTAAAGTTTTGATAATCAAAGTTAATTTATGGTAGTCAAATTTGTAAGACCTTTTGCAACTCAATGAACTATAGTCATGACATGTACAAACAATTAATCTGTGTTTTATTTAATTACGTTCTTAATTTGAAGGTAAAAATATAAATAGGTGAAATTATAAAATACTTATGTTTAATTTTTATGTTCAATTATAATATCCGCGTAGAGTTTTTCTTCTAGTAAACTTGAAACTTGACTAAATTCGATGAGCTGGACTTGTTATCCTTTTTTATTGCTAGCAACTAAAGCATGCACTTAAGACATGTCCTAACGTTACCTTGCCAAACCCACTTCATCATCACCTCTTGTTTTTCTTTTATACAAACAAATTTATAACAAATAGTACATTCGATGACATACAAAATATATATATGTGCGTGTGTGTAAAAAATTAATGGAGGGAAGTATAATCATGCAAGTGCATTAAGATTTGGATACAATTTTCAAAGAGAAGGGAAAAAGCGCTAGATTTAGTAAAAAGGTATAACCTTGCAGAACGAGGTTCCACATATGGTAAGTAGTGGACAAACTTTGGGAACATTTGCAGGTAAACATATATCCCCCAATCAGTTTTTCAGCTTCAGACTTAGAATTTTATGGCCTCCTGTCCTCCTTCCACCTGCAACTCTCATCAATTAATATATATTCCTATATTTCTCCCTAAATCTCTCTCTCTCTCTCTCTCTCTCTCTCTCTCTCTCTCTCTCTCTCTCTCACACACACACACACACACACAAAAATATCAAAAACCAAAGTCTATATCATCACATATGTATCCCTGATCAGTGACTAACTCCCCTTTTTAACTCTTTATTTCTCTCCCCTAAAGCTCCATCTTTTGAGTCGTTATTATTTTCATCTTTTTGACATGATCATGTAAACTAGAGTACTCTTCTTGTTGTTGTTTTAATATAATCTTGCTAAATAGGTGTGACTGATGAATCAAAGGAGCAAGGCCATTAATTAAGAATGGAGAAAAACAGTTTGATGGGCAGTAACTTGAAAAACCACAGCATTCATGGTGAAATTAGATCCAAGAAAGACAACACCACCAACAACAACAAGGTGATCGACAAAGATTCATGGAAAAATATTACTAGTAGCTTTGGTGACACTGGTGCTGTTGTTGGAGGAGATAATTTGTTTTCATGGCCTCATAGATCTTACTCTTGTAGCTTCTGTAAAAGAGAATTTAGATCTGCTCAAGCTCTTGGCGGTCACATGAATGTTCATAGGAGAGATAGAGCGAGGTTGAGGCAGTCTCCTCCAAGAAATGGTCAGTTCTCTCTCTTTAATCTAAATCTTGATCCAAACCCTAGCCCTAACCCTAACCCTAATTTCTCATCAGCTTCATCACATTCATCATCATCTACTTCATCAATATTGTTCCAGCAGCCATTCACTTCCAATTTACCTCCTTTGGTGTCTCCCCCTCTTTCCTCTCTGTCTAATTCCCCCTCTTCGGCTTCTCCTAGTAACGAAAGCAAGATTAAAACCTCGAAAGCCCTTTTCGGGGTTGGAGAATTTGATGGTTTCTTTAAAGGAAAAGAGTGTGAAGTTGTGAAGAGGGCAGAAGTTGTTAGGTTGAACTTAGAGATTGGTATGCTTAGTGATTCAAAGAATGATTTGGATTTGGAACTTCGTCTCGGGTTCTCTTAGATGAAGTACTTATCACTTAGCAATATAATTCTAAAGCTGTTAGCGCTAGCTAGTTGATTTGTTATAGGCTGAATGTCACTTATGTCCCTCCAACTTGTCACACACTTTCAAAATCATTCTCTAAGTACATTTGAGCAACATATCTACCTGAACTCCTGCTTTAAGATTAATTAATTTGATCGCCGTGGTGATGTACTTCTCAAGAGGCCTAGAAATTAATTTGCGCAGATGTATCCATCCATGTAAAACTTTTACTATTTATAAACTAGTTCTATCCTGTTAGTGTACTACTGTAGTTAATTATTTCCTAGCTGAGCTATCTTTTTTTTTACCAGGTCCATGGCATGTATGTTCAAGCCAAAAAGTTGCAAATTTTATTTTTTATTTGTATATGTCACATCTCCCTGATATTACATATGATATGTTTTATGTTTTTTAAGTCTAGTTTTATGTATGTGTTATGTGTATGTATCTGTTTTAGAGAGAGATCATTTTTCTTCCTCTCAAGCTCTCTTGGATGGTTTTCTTGCTCTTTTGTTTAATTTTTTAATTTTATTTTTTACTTCATCCAAGAACAACTCAAACTACTTTAATTTTACTTATTTGGCTAGTTATTATTTTTGTTGGCTGATTGGTACCGTTAGGTTAACTGTAACTTAACAACATAAAAAAGTAAAACAGACCCAGTGGCTAATTTTAATTTAGTTTGGTTGAAAGCACATCAACTTTATCCTGTATTATTGTATTGGAACAAAGTAGAACTAGGAAAGGATGTTGATAAATGCGATCTAAATCTTACTATTTACGTGTCACTGTAAGGTTAAAATTAATTATACTAATTTTATTTTTTACTGATAAAATGTAGAGCGCATTTATCATTTAACTTAGAAAAACAGTAAGACGAAGAAAGAGATTATTAACAATAAGTTAGAAGAAGAAGAGATTATTAACAATAATACGAAAGACGGTTTTCCTTACCGAAAATATGTCGAATAAAATAATTGGCAAGTTCATAATAAACTACTAATTAAATATATACTTCTTTAATTGAGTGAAATCAAATTCCATATCTGAAACAAACAACCTTACTGATGTCATGTGTAGAACAATTTAGTTATTAGTTATGAATTTAATGAACCAGAAAAATTCAAAAGTAGTCATAAGTTTTGCATGCATATACTAGCTGTCAAGTGTGTGAAAACTTTTTCATGTATTTTTATTTTTTTATTTATTTTTGAACAAGAATATGAATAATTAACCTTTATACTACTCTAACAAAAGCCACATTTTTGCTTCGATTTTTTTAAGTGTATTTTAAACGTATGGAGCTCAACTTATGGAGCCACTATTCTGTTCGAATCACTGAAAAAGTTGTTTCTTTAATTATAAGTAAAAACCAAATTCCACAATTTCTAGAAGATAAATGGATCATTGACTTGATCGAATTCCTCTTATTGGATAATTACTTACCAATTAAAGGCAATATTATTTTTATTATTAAAAAATATTATGTGATACGAATTTTAATATAAAAATATATTTTTTAATAATAAAAATAATATTATATTTAATTTATATGTATGTATACTTATTCATTTGACAAGTTTTAATGCCGATAATCACTAACTTTTGTACTCCACAATATTAGGAATCCACAACTGCCCACTGGCTAGCACTTCCAGATTCCAGTGCCAAACTGTACAACCCAAGGGAGAAACCAAGAATTCGAGTGGGAGGTGACCGAAAACATAAAAATAAAATTATATAAAAAATATATTCGACATATTTTATTGAAACTTGAAAATAAATTTTAGGTATAATGTAGGATAAAATTATATTCTCAAAATATGAGTATACTACTAAAATATTTATACAATATAAGAAGGGACCAAAATCAATATTAATATAAATTTATATATTATGTTCTAAATGACTATGGGTAGGGATAGGAATAGGGGTGCATTACAAGAAAAATGCTTAATTTCGATGGAATTGATTCCCTTAGAATTAATATATTCTCTCAAAAATAATTGTCGAAAATAAATTAATTCTGATGGAATTACTAAGTACCATTGTCACGAAAAATTCCCGTCAGCGCACACAATAATCTCAACAGAAGTAACACTATTTTTGACAAAATTTTCATAACAATTAAAGTACTTCCAAGAGAATTAATTTTGATAGAATTTCGTGGAAAATAACCTAAGTTATAACCCTAAAATCGTTAGCAGCTCCCTCAGTCGCCTCATATTTCTCTGTCTTTGCACGCTCCTCTCTCCTCTCTCCTCTCATCAGGCTTGGTTCATAATTGTGACTTTGCAAGGCTTGTTGGTTGCCAATTGGGGGTTAATTTATTTCCAACATAATTTTCAATAAAATTTCTGTGAAAATTATAAAATAGAATAAACAAATCAATACTTAATTATTAAAAATAAATTAGGACTTAGTTTGGCACTATAAAAAAACTAAGTAGCATTTACTTAGCTTAGTAGTACTAAACTAAAATATAATAAAAATAATTTAGTATAATATAATATAATAAGCTAAGTTGCATTTACTTAGTTTGATACTCCTAAAATGAAATTACAAAAAATAAAAAATAAAAGTATAAATAATATAATAAAATATTAAGAAAATATTAAAATATAATATTATTTATTTATGAAATAAATTAAAATAATATAAGTTAAAATATAAGATAAAATATGATATAATATAATTTAAATAAAATAATTTAATATAATATAATACATTTTTATATAATATAACTGAATAAAAAACAAAAAAAAATTAAAATAAAAAAGACTTAGCTTAGTTTACGTAGTTTTCTACTACTAAAATCAACTAAGTAGCATGTACTTACTTTCCACTACTAAATAAAATAAATAATAATAATAAAATTAAAATAAATTAAGTAATATTTACTTAGTTTTTCACTATTAAATAAAATATACTAAAATTAAAATAATATAATATTAAAAAGTATAATATGTTAGTACGAATATGTATGCTTAAATGATTTGATGATAATAAGAAAATGAACTTGATTATATATATGTGAATGATGAGACTTAGTTTGTTAATACGTGATGATTGTGATGTACAACTCTTAAAAGAAAACAATGTACAAGAGCATAGAACTTAATACGATTATTAATGTATATTTGTGTTAGTAACTTTTGTGAAGTCTTTATTTAATTCGTATTGTACAAGAACTTAGTTTAAAAAAGACCAAACTTATTAGGTTGATCTTCTGAGAAAAAGTATTGTATAGACTTTAGGACTTAAGTAGTCAACTCATGAAGATCGTAAAGTAAGAAGCTGGGAAGATCGTGATTCCAAGTTCTGAATCGCATTGCAAAGTTCAGAATCGTAATGAAAATTCAGAATCGTATTGCAAGTTCAAGATCATACAACAATAGTCATATCGTATTACAAATTCAAAATTGTAGTGCAAGGTCAGAACCGTATTGTAAAGTTCTGAATCATATAGCAAACTCAAAGCAATGTCGACATAATCGTGTAGTAAAGTCAGTTCGTAGGATGAAGATATGATCGCAAGGTTAACTCATAAATGTATAGTAAAGGAAGATCGTATAGAAGCTTTAATCGTATATAGCAGCTCTGATCATAGTATATTTTCAGTCAAGATCGTATTGCAGAGATGATCGTATAGTAATGACAATTGCATAGCACAAGACTGGTTCATGAAGCTCATTCTGAATCATTCAGGAATGATCAGATCAAAGAGTCAATCAAAGGAAAAGACAGAAGTATACATGGAAGGAAGATTGAAACATATGACATATCCACTAAGGACGAAAACTACACTACAAGCCGAAGACTTTAAGAATTATGAAAGATATCATTCAAAGTTTAACACAAAAGTTTGTAGAAAAATCAAGCATGATCTAGCATAAGTAAATATGAAAAGCTCACATATGCTGAATGAATTGAAGTTTTCAAGGTCGAAGACGAAAGTTAAATTGAATATGATTGTTAAGTAAACACTATTGTCTAACTGGTTCATAATGCAGAGTTTCAATAGAAGTGGACTACATCAGAATCATACTTATCAAGAAGACATATAGTCAACAACACTGAGAGATGAATTTACTAGCACAGAAGAAGTCTGAAAATAACTGATAAGAAGAAGACAAGAAGCAAAAGATAAATCAGCAAATAACTAAACATTGAACAAGAAATCATGTGATGATAGCAAATCATGAGGAGCCGATCAAGAAGAAGAAAATAAACCTAAGCAAGAGTTGAGATAAAGATTTAATTGATAGGAGTTTCACCTTCAGACAAGCTTAAGGAAAGTCAAACAAAGATCTCATGAAGAATGATGATATTAGAATATCTAAGGAACATGATGTTCACTACGTTAGAAGGAATGCAATAAATAGAGACAAGTGAAATTCACAATCTTGTAAAAAGATAAAATATATAGATTGTAAAGCAGATTAAAAAGTTCACAAAATTGTAAAACTTTAAGTTCGTAGAGTTGACAACTGAAAAGAAGACTAGTAAAGTTGATTGCAGAGTGAAAGATAAGTTCGATAACCAGATCATTTTGCTAAATCAAGATCTCATAACAAGCTTAAGATCATATAGTATCAGCTAAATCGTATTGTATGTTAAATCGTACTACAAGTTGAATCGTAATGCAAGTACTGATTAGAAAAAGCTTAATCGTATTGCAAACTCAGAATTGTGTTGGAATATCATAATCATATTACAAACTCAGTTCACATAGTAATGTCAAGATCGTATAGAAAGATTCAGTTAGTATTGTGAAGACATGATCGTATAAGGATGTTAATCGTATTGAAGCTTAAATCGTATTAAGGAATCTATAATGTACGATCAATTCATTATATAAAGTGAAAGATGTCAAATAATTGAAAGTGGACTTGTATTGAAGAGCCTGATGCAAATTCTCTAAATCAAAGTTCAAATCTGGAAATCAGAGCATGTTAGTGTCTACTGGTTAGTTTGATTTTAGAAACATCAGTCGACCATTGGATGTTTATGATGGAGATAATGAGAAGATGTACAGTATGATGTCATCCACGTGGTTGCCATTTTTAACATACTGAAAATGAAGACAGAGCCGAAAGCAAATTGACATTTACCATCGTTAAATGTCATTATCAAAAATTTTCAAAGATTGGAACAGTTATTAAAGTAACGACTACTTTTCAATGGGCATTTCAACACACATCCCTCTATAAAAGAGAATACTAATTCCAAATTTAGAGAGAGATAGGAAAGAGCAAGGATCAATATTACAAGATCAAGTTAATGAAAGGATGATGAGACTACCACTATAGAGAGATAATTGAACCTCTAAATCGTAGAGTTCAAAAAGGGAGAATAAAAAGGAGAAGTAAATCGATATACGGAATGAACATGTTATCAACCCAAAGTTAGTAAACACTTTGGAGGATCAACCAAAGAGTGATCAAAACATAAGAGAAAAATACACATCAAATGGCTCCAGAGATTAATTGCTCAGCTGCTAAGTTCTATCACTGAAGAAAAACTTAATGTTAACTTAGCAGCACCTCAACTACCTTTATCAACAACAGTAGAAAGACGGACTTAGTGACTCGCCTGATTCTAAGTGAATTAGACCCTTAGTGAGATAGACTTAGTGTTCAGTTGATGTGGTTCTTAGTGAACCAGGTCTTAGTGACTTATACCGAGACTTAGTGACTCGAAGGAATATTAGTGATTTAGTGTTGTAACAGATCTTAGTGATCTGATTGTAAAGATCGAGAATATCCTTAGTGGATTCCCTGTCAGAAGTGCAGAAGAGTAGACTAGGAGATTTTTGTGCTCTGAACCACTTAAAATTCTTGTGTCCTCTCTTTTGTATTTTAATGCTTACATTACAACTGCACTAACTGGTTTCATTGTTTTATAACATACATTGACATTTCAGTAGCATAGCTTAAAACCAAAATTGCATATTTAAAATTACAAATCAATGAATGGTGTTTTATCAAATTAACTATTCTGCTATAATTACAAAGTAAATAATTTGATAACTGAGTTTTGAAAGAATTAAATAATCAATTCAATGTACCCCCCCCCCCCCCTAGATCATTTTATTCCCTCTGGGAAATAACATTATATAATATAATATAATAACATAAAATAAAACAAAATGATATACAATCAAATAATATAATAATATAATATAACAAATTAAAATATAATAAAATCAAATAATATAAATATAATAAACAAATTAAAAAATAAATAATATTAAATTCAATTAATTTAAATAATATAATATTAATATATATATATATATATATATATATATATATATATATATATATATATATATATATATATATAAATAAAGTAACTTAATATAATATAATATAATAATTTTAATAAATTAAAATAATAAACTAAGTAGCATTTGTTTAGTTTTTCACTTCTTAAATAAACTAAATACATGTGCATGTAGTTTACTTAGAAGCTTAGAAACTCATTCGCCATTCATTCATTAAGAGTCCCCTGTTTGGGACTGTTCTTGGATGTTATATCTCTTACTTAGGTCAATGTTAATGGCTTGAGTACATTTTTATTATTTTAAGATTTTTTTGGTTGATATCTCTATATGTTCTCCGATTGCATATTTAGACTAAGTTGTCTTGGTTTATTTCGTGTACTTAGAGACCATTGGGAGGTGTTAACAAAATTTTCTTGAAATAGAAGAAATGTGCTCAATGTGTTGGAATTAATAAGGAGACATCATTTGGATCGAAGATGAAAATATGTAGGATTCATGCATGGAGCATATACAATAACCTTGGTCTGATTATGCCTTTTGTTCAATTAAAAATGTCAGATAACCGAAGTTGGATGTACCGTAGGGATACCACCGATGGCAGGAGATTATTTGATAAGTACCGTGATGGGATGTGCAAGTTTTTCAAGTTTGCAAATAAACATGTTAATTATTCGAATGGAAAGATGAGATGCTTATGTCTCAAACGTTAAAACTTAATCCAGAAGAAAACAGATAAAATCAAATTTGACTTATTTTTACATTAGTTTGTTATTGGGTGGGTATTTTATATGGATTCATCACGGAGAATCAACTAACGTAGGGAAAATAACAAAAAGTGTAGACCAACAAGTTCATGGTGAATCAGATGGCGATAATTATATATGATGTTGTGAAGATGTTGGTCAATGCTTATGACCCTAACAATATTGATTAGGGTATAAACGGTCATTCGTCAAATAGTGCTAAAAAGAATCAAATGACATGGCAGTTGCCTTTTAGAAGATACTATCTGAATCTGGGGTCTCATTGTACAAGAGAAATTATAAGGACACCAGACTATCAATCTGCAATGACAAAGCTCTTACACTTCAAGAATAAACATGACTACAGTGAAATATGCTTCAATGATTTGTTTACTCTTATTAGTAAGTTCTTACCGAAGGACCATACATTGCCCCCTAATTACTATAAAGTAAAAAGATATTAAAAGGGTTGAATCTGGATTATGAGAAGATCGATACTTGTGAACAAGATTACACGTTATACAACGGTGATGACATGCAAAGATAAGGTGCAGTGTGATATCTACATGTTACCTTGGTACAAGACTATAAAATGTGAGGGAAATGAGAAACATGAGCCTAAAAAGATCTTACGGTACTTTCATCTTGTGTCGAGGCTTCAGCGCTTATTTAGGTCGTCGCACACTGCTAAACATATGAGTTAGCATAAAATAAAAGATGTTATACCCGATTCGCTGGCTTACCCTGCATATGGAGATGAATGAAATAAGTTTGTTAAAAAAATTCTAGAATTTCTTGAAGAGGCTCAGAATGTCAAGCTTAACATGGCTACTGATGGCTTTAGCTCATTTAATGGCTTTAGCCAGCCCTATTTTGTTTAACCTATGATCACAGTAGTTTACAATCTTCCACTGTCAATATGCATGAAGGCTCCATATTTGTTCTTGTCTTTACTCATATCGGGGGGATAAGAATCATATGAAAGACATAAACATGTACCTTAAGACATTAATCGATGAACTGAAGAAGTGTACACGTAAGTTAAAATTACATAACTTAAACCTTATATGTAAACTATTAGTTTAATATTATACATTTTCTAATATATTACTGATTTTGTATAGACTTATTATACATATGAGGATGGTGCATCTCAAACGGATGGTGCTGCGGTCTTTATAGGTCATATCGCGAAGAATTATTCTGAGTGGTTATACTACATGAAAGAAAGGGTCGCATAGGAGCTTCAAGACTAGCCCGGGAATAGCCTTCGCGATCATTAGCTACAACATGTATTTGATATTGCATGGGCGACTATGTGTTCTTACTGGGATGATGATACTTTCAAGAAGAAGTCTGAACAAATGAAGAAGAATCTTAACAAGCTTAGAGTAGTGTAAACTATGTGGATCGCAGTCATTCATGGAGTGTAAGGAGGTATGTATATATGTTTAATTGTTTGTTTTAATGGTATTATTAGTTACTAATGAAATGATTTGTGAATATATTTATTAGGCCATGCGAAAGGTTTTGGGTCGACCTCCTAGCCTTCTCGAGTTTTGGGATAGAGCTTATACGTCGAAGGACACATTATCTACTATGTCTCCCGCAACATTAGTTATACGGGTAATCATTGTATTTTAAAATAATTTTAAATATTAGGAAGCTAATTAAATTCTTTAAATATCTAACATGAAGATAATAAATTACCGGATTGATTTCAGAAGCATCAGGACCAGTGTATAGTTGAGTTGCAAGTTACTAAGGGAGATCCTGAACGGTTAGATTTCACCATCCCAATGCCCGAGATTAGGTTCACTCGTGATGAACAGGAGATGACTCTTTAGATGGCGTCTCAGGATTTCCCTAGCAGCAGTACTAGCAAGTATCAAGTGTTAGGCCAGCCAATGTACTAGCGTATGTGTTAACTAGAAGTATTCATTCTTTTTATTTTTCTCCTTATTTCATAATTTATATCTGTTCGTAAATACTTTTTCAATAAGGACCACAGTCGAGAGTACGAGTATCCCTCCGAAGAAGTTTGTCATGACAGACGCTTTTGGGCTGCTACTGAGTTAACCCCGACTTCTCCTCAAGTATTTTATTCATTTTAAGTTATATATTCTACCTGTTACTTAATTATTATCAAGTTATTTCTTTAATTTTGATATATGTTTACTAATAGGTTATAATTTTTAGGAAACTGATATTTTCATAGTATTTTTTGATATTTCATATGAAAATCGTCGCTAATAGGT
Organism: Hedera helix; assembly: GCA_947179155.2. NCBI lineage: Eukaryota > Viridiplantae > Streptophyta > Magnoliopsida > Apiales > Araliaceae > Hedera > Hedera helix. The sequence goes on along the minus strand of OX359282.1, from coordinate 33,329,203 downwards.
CTATAACAACGATTTAAATGTGAAAATATCAAAAAGTACTGTGAAAATATCAATTTTCTAATTTTTATTGTCTTAATAGGGTGACAATGTCGAGCAGGGTTGCGATGACAAGCGAGGGGATGATGGGGATGATTTTCAGACACCAGAACTGCAACGTTGACCTCCTCCCGATGATTCTCCTCATACCATGGTAGTAGTAGTGTCGTCGCTTGTAATTATTTGTAATTTTATTTAGTTTGTAAATTGTACTTTAAATTATTTTAAATTATAGTTTATTAAAATATTCATTATCATCGTAGTCATTGTGTATGTTATTGATTGTAAATTAGTTGGGATTACTATTCTTGTGTACATATATTTCTTTAATTGGGAATAAAAAAAGGCTATTTTGAAAAATATATGTATATTTGTGGTGCTGGGAATAAAAACATACTATTTTAAAATATATATATATTTGTGGTGTTGTTAATGAAAACGGGTACAATTTTGTGGTTCAAAAGCCTAAAAAATGAAGAAAATATATTTTTTTAAATCATTATTTCTGACTGAATACCTTTTTTTAGACGAAAATTCCATCGAAAATAAGTTCGCCCCAATTAAACTAGATTCTGAAATGTGGCAGTCATAATTTTGACGAAAAAATTTGTTGAAATCAATTACGTCAAGATTAGTTTATTTTCGACAAAATTTTTGTTAAAAATAATTTCATCGGGAATAATTAATTTCGACGAATTTCTTGAAAGAATTTGTTTATAAAACGGTTATTTTTTACTGAATTTACTACATTGGAATAAGTTTATTTTCAATAAAATATTATGTCAAAAATATTAATGTTTCTTGTAGGGGTAAAGGTAGGGATAGGGGATAGGGGGTTAAGGATATGGCATTCCCATCCATTCCTAGCTACGCCACTATTATAACCAATTAAGAAATGTATTTGGAGTTCACAAATGATATTATTAATATTTTGAACTTCATAATCAAATAATCTTATTTTGTCATATAAAATCTCGAGTTAAATGCGTGAACAATTTATATTAAAAGATATGCATGTAGCTCACTTTTGAGCAGAATACATGAACAATTTAAGCTAATTAAATATGCCTTCAGCTAAACAAAGGTGTTAGCACCGATGGTTATCCCTCACCTTATGTTAATTAATTACCAAGTGTAATGGGTTAAATTCTTTCTACAAGCACAAAATAATGATATGTTTGAATTGAAAGAAAGGAATGAAAGAATGAATAAAGTGAAAAACAGTGTATTAGATGATCATTTTGGAGGATAAATCATTCTAGCAGAATAAAAATCCATTCCATTCCTTTGATTTTTATTCCATGTGAGAGGTGTGGTGGAATAAAATTCATTCTAATGGAATGGATATGTATGATAATTTTACTATCATATTACTCCATTCACTCCCACCAACAATCAAACATATACTTTGAATATCTTAAAATTATTTCATTCTTTCATTCATTTAATTCCTTCAATTCAAAAGCAATATAAGCGTTGGATCATATAAGCACAAACCTCTTTAAAGGTATCCTAACCTAAGAGAACTATACAACTTAAAAGAAAAAGGAAATGATAAAAAATAAAAAATAAATCAATCGGCCACGTGTTACTGGTATAATGTGGGACATCAATTCCAGGCACAATTCTATTAGGTTTTTTAGGTTGAGTAATAGTAGGGTTAAATGCATATATGACCTCGAGGTATCACATTTAAATGCTCACATTCCGTTACCTAAAGTACCCTTAAGTAACGACGATGAATCTTTTTCAAGAATTCCAATCATGTTAGTTGTCGAAAAATTGCCAGGTGACATAATTTAATATTTAAATATAGTTGACCGTATAAATAACGTAGTTGACTTATTTAATTAGTATAAATACGTAAAAATTATAAAAATCAATACAAAAAAGGGTTTTAATACATTTACCAAATAATAATTTCAAATAATTAATCTCACTAATAATTAATCCTAAAACATCATTAAAACTAAATAATTTACTGCAAATAAATAATTAACTAAAAAATAACCCAAATAAACAATTAATTACTCAACTAATCATGCAAACTAATTAATTAAAAATCAATAATACAAAATACAAACTTAGATTTAGAAACCAAAACTTCAAAACTCAGATTTAGCCCAAACTCTGAACCATGACTCTCCAATTACTAACTCAGATTTAGAAACCAAACCTTCAAAACCTATCAAAACTCATATCCATGGCTCTCCATCATCTTAGCTTAAAACTCAAATTCAAAGAAGAATAAAATCTAGAAACCTGAAACCATCATTCAATTTCTAACTCAGATCTAGAAACCTCAAACCTATCAAAACTCAGATCCATAGCTCGCCATCATTCAATTTTTATCTCAGATCTAGAAACCAAAATCTCAAAACCCCCAAAAAAAAAGGTGTCCTCGAAGTTGGTCTCAAAGAACCATTGGTTCAATGTTTTGGGCTTCTCTCTCCAACTTGTTGTTAATTGATTTATTATTTGTAATTCTAGATAGTTGCAATGGATACAATGATTTTTCACTCTTGTGCAATTTTTGCATTGACCAAAGAAGCTCTGTTTTTCAATTGTTTGGCAGTAAAAGAGAGTTCTAGAGAGAGTGTGTGAGTTTTTAAAGAGAGTAATGAGTTAGGGTATTTTGCGATCCTAAAATATAGGAAGATGATGAATGAGTTAGGAATTTTTTGTTTGAGATTTTTAAATTTCATGAATGATTTGTAAAGGCGTATGATGAATAATTTGAGTATTTTTTGAATTTTGAAAATTTTGAGTTTCATGGTGGATGAAGAAGATGATGAAAATGGGAATGATGATGATGAAGAGATTTAGTATTAGTACATATACATGTATTCAGATTTCTAATTAATCAGGTTTTATTCGGTCAAATGTATAAAAAAGTAGGTCAAATTGTACTTATACTGTAATATCCCAGATATTTTCAAGATTTTAGATAATATCTTAATTGATTTAATTAAAGGTTAAGGTTTAAAACCTAGAAGTAAAGAAGTAAAATGTGTAGAAAATGGGTAAACATTTTTTTTAACATAATTTAATTGTTAGAAATTAAATGTGAAAATATTTTAATGTTGCATGTAGAGAATTTTATTAAGGAAATAAATTCATTTGAGAAGTGAATGTTATTATATATATATATATAGACACACACACACACCTAAAGCGTGCTTGTTAGCCAAATAAGAGAATGAGTAAGTTAGTACTCAATTAAATTAATAAATTAATTAGTTTAAATATGAAGTAAGAAGGAAAGTCATGAAATATAATTAATTATGTTAATTATATTAGTTATGAGTTAAAATTATAGAGAAACTATAATGATTGTCTAGAATGACATTATTAAGAAGTTAATTAATTAAGTAATTAACTTAATTATTAAATTATTGTATAGAATTCAAAAGTGAATTTAAAACAAGCACAATATTTTAATTGTTGTAAGTCTTATTAATAATTATAAAGAGGTTCAAATAATTAAAGGATTTAATTTTATGTAGAGTCCAAGTAATTTATTTACTACTAGTGGACTAGCCGAAAAGGATTATAGATGTTAGCCCAATATGGGAATATTTGCATGAAGTGGGTAATTAAATAAGAGAGCCCAATAAAAAGTAAACTATATAGCCCAAACCATTAAAAGTCAAATAATGGTCAATGTGTTGGGAGAAGCATTTCAAGTATTGATTGAGTGTAGAGAATTAACTAGTGTAGGGTTAATTGAATAACCCTAGTTGGTAGACAAGAGAGAGTATTAACTAATCATTGGTTAATTGCTAGGTAAATAAAGGTGGTGTTGAGAATTAACTATGGATGAGTTAATTATGTAACCCAATGTGGTAGAATAATTTAATGCAAGTCTAATTGGATTATATTATAAGTCCAAATGAGGTGTTAAGCTAAGTTAAATAAATTAACCTAGTAGTTCATATAATTAATTAAACCTTGATCCAAGTAATAATTAAACTAGCACAATGCTTGTTTTAATTAAATAGAACATAGGGTATTTAATATTAGCACAATGTAATAATTAAAATGAGCCCAAACTAATTAATTAAATGAGCCCAATATATTAAATCTTAGAGTCCAATGTGGAGCCCAAATGGTAGTCAAAGTTGTGGTCAATGTATATATATTAGTGTATATATATATGGATATTTATATAATGATATAGGATATAAAAATAAAGCTAAATTGGTGTATTAAATAGCAATCCCAAATTTTGGGGCCCACATGGTCATAAAGCTTGCTTGTTAGTTGATTTTGAGTGCAAAGTGGTTTAACAACTCCCCACCAACCCTAGTCATTCATATGGTCAATCAAAATGTCCATCAACTAGTCATTCACTCCAATAGTAATCACAATTAGCTCATAAATTGACCAATGCTACTTGATTAGGAAGGTTAATGTGGGATTAGCAAAGTGCTATATATAGAGTACTACACCAATGCTTCATGTTAGTTAGTCATTTGTCTAGCATTGCTAGAGAGAAAAGAGAGCTTCTTTGAGAGAAAAGCAAGCAAACTCTTGTGAGTTGAAGATCCACCAAGGAGATTGCTAGAGGATAATTAATGAGGAGTCACAAGTCAAGATCATGTCAAGAGGAAGGAGAGCATCCATGTATAAAAGGTTAAAAAGTGTTCTAAATCTCTTTAGTTCATTTTTATAGTTTAGATATGATTTGAACGGTTAAAATTATTTTGATGATCTAAAATTCTAAATCTATGATATATAGGTAGATTCATGATTTAGTAAGTTTAATACAAGTATTGGTATGTGTGGTATGCAAATAAATGGAAGAAAATTTCAAATTGTGTTACCGGTAAAGCCTTAGATGGTTCGATCTTAAATTTATCCTCAAAACATTTTAAAAAATGTGATTGAACCATGAAATATTATAAAACAAGAAGTTAGGAAGACAACAACACTAAGTTGGTGTCATTTGGATGTGTAAAGTTCATTTTACTCAAGTTTGAACCATTAAAACCAAGAATTTGTGAAGTTGGTTTTCACTTTGTCCTTGCGAGCAGTTTTTAGTCTAGTTCCGTTCAGAATTTGGATTTATGATCTAAAGAGAAGTTGTAGAGGGAAAATTTTTGATGAGAATAGACTCAAGAATCACCCCCAAAATGTTTTAAAATAAAGAAGTTATGGCAGTTTTAGTAAAAGAGGTCCGGACAGTAAAAACAAGCGCGCGCCAGCGCTCGGACTTTCTGCTTTGAGCGCCGCCAGCGCTGGTACTGTGACGCCCCCAAATTCGGGTTCCAAATACCCGGATTCGGTAATCACGATCCAATACAAACATTCACCTCTAAACAACACACAATAACTAAATGCGGAATAATAAACATATGTTGTTCATTCAAAAGGTGTTACTAGTCCCAAGATACGATAACCTTATACAAAATTACACAAATACCCCTAATAAAGTACTTAGGGTTTATATTACATAACAATTAATTTAATTAACTACAAGGCTGCATCTCGAAGTCTATCACTTTATCTTTCCTTTACCCTTGTTCTTTTCCGAAGTCTCGGGTTGCACTGCAATAAGGTTTCATGATATAGCAAGAGTGAGCAACTAGTTTGCTCAACAAGTTTAAATAACAACAAGAAACAATATATCATGAATGAAAGGGAATAGTTGAACAATTCAATAATGTGAATAACATAAGCAGAAATAATAATTTGCTTTTAAAATTAGGATAGTCAAATAGACTATGAACTATAAATATCCACAGGAGTCAATAGCATGTTGACCCAATGGTTACTACCAGAAATATGTACCCGAGGGGATTAGCCTCAGTACAATATGTGTATGCATAACATTTAATTTCCGTATTTTTGTACCTGATATTAGATACAGGGTACTCCCCTATAATAAAGAGGTGTTCATAATAGTCTAAGAATCCGCATCTTCAATAATTTGGATAGCTTTTAAAATCTTTAACATAAATGTCTAGCCGAACAATGGCTTAGACCTACTTTGAACAGTTCTTTAAACAATAGAACAATAATTAAGTACAAGTCAATGACTGTACGATATCAAGTGCAATAAGTGTGAATAACAACAATATCAATGTGGAATAATTGTAAAGTAATTAAACCACTCAAAGCATGCTTGGAAATAACAGTTCAAACTTAGATAAATAATTTGCTCAATGAAATGAGTTTAGAGATAAGGAACTTGCCTGTCCGCTCAGCTACAATTAATGTCTAGCTTTAACTAACTGGTTTTGGAAAGACCTAACATTAATAAAGTTGGTCTAATAATTAGTACGGCCTATTTGCACAACTATACGCTCACTAAGGTACTTATCTATCACATAAGTACTAACACATAAATTACATTAGTCAAAACAATATTATTAACCTTATAGACCTTCAATCATATTAGGTTAATAATTTAATAAGTTAGAAATATTTTTCTTAAGTGTTGGACACTTATTATTAAACCCTTAAACAACTTATTACAATTGTTTAATTAAAGCATAATTAATTTTAATTTATTTTATTAACTCGATCTCTATTTAATTACTATTTAATCTTGGTTGAATATAAATTAATTAATTAACTCTAGTTATTATTTAAAATAAATAATAACTAATTGTACTTACTTATTATTTAATAATAATTAAATAATAAATAATTATTGATTTAATTTTAACCTTCTTTAATTTAATATTAATCAACTAATAGTTAACTAAGTAATTAACCTTACTTATTACTTAATTTAAGGAAATTAAATAATAGTTTACTCATTTTAATCCTCTTTAATTATTATTTAATATCAATTAAATAATAATTAATTATTTAATTAATTTTAATTATTGTTTTAGATTAAATAAAATTTAATTTATTTATCCTTATTTATTATTTAAATTAAATAACTTAATTTCCCTTAATCATTATTTAATGCTAATTAAATAATAATTAATTACTTAATTATCCTTATTTATTATTTAATAATATTTAAATAATAAATAGTTAATTTATAAATTTTTATCTCTCTTTAATTATTATTTAATAGGAATTAAATAATAATTGCTAATTTATCACCTTTATTTATTATTAACATTTTAAATAATAAATTTATTTAACTTAACCATGGTTTAGCTAACTAGATTAATATTTAAAATATTTAAATATTAAACTTAATAAAAAATATCCTCCCCAATATCATTTTTGTATTATTATTATTTTTGTTATAATTTTAAATTAGTTTTTAAATATTTAAATTAATTAAATTTAACCCGGATGGCATTTCTGTAATTAAGTTGAAAACTGATCCGAGGGCAAAATAGTAATTTTGTCAAAAAAAACACAGAGGGGCAATATCGTAATTTTCCCGGAAACATACTCCCGCGCATTGCGCGCTTATTAGCAAACACGGACCAAAACGGTGTCGTTTTTGAAAAGTCGGTGACAGCTTCCGCGCATTACGCGCGGATGAATTTTCATTCTCGCCAAACGACGCCGTTTGGCTCCGCGTCCGGCAGTGAACAGTGCGCGCATGGCGCGGAACTCTTTAATTTTTTTTCCCCTTTGCAGAACGTGAACAGTGTTCCGGCATACACATTTTAAGTAGAAATATACCATCAAGTAAGCTTTAACTCTTCAATAAAAATCCAAAAAAATTACCAATAACTTAATATCAATTTATAACATGAAAATTTAATTTTTCATGATTTAATATCATTCTTTTTTTATAAAAAATTTTACATCACATAAACTACCACAAATCATAATTTTTTGTGTATAACTCCATTTTGAGTGATTCAAACTTTATTTTTCTCATGATTTAATGTTCTTAATATTAGAACATCAAACCTAAGGTTTATAAAAGTATTTTTGGTCATAAATTTCAAGACTTGTTTATACACTTCTGAACACATATTTTAGCATATAAAATATACCAAAATACAAACCAATCATATTAAACTCAAGCATGGCATAAATATTACCACTACACATTATTAACTATATTAACATATTTGTACACACATGTTAGTTTATTTAATTTAAAAACAAAAATTAGATTTAGAATAACCATTACCTTGATTTAATGGCTATCTTCCTTTTTCTTCCAAAATAAGTGGTGAAAGAAGATGACCCATGTTGGGCTAATTTAATAATTTACACATTAATTATTCAATCCATGATTAAATAAATAATTATATTGAATAAATAATTAAATATTCTAACCCATAAGTATTAAATTACTAAATGGACTAATAAATATTATTATTAATATTTCACATTATTTACATTAATTAATAATCATATTAATTAATTTATTATATTTAATTAACTCATTATATTCAATCTAATTAAATATTTAATTAATAGGAAACTTATCAATTATTTTGATATTAAAACTTTAGGGTTTGTTTACTAATTTAATAACATATTAGTAACCCCCTTTAATTAATTCTAGTAATTAATTACATAATCATTTAATTACGTAATTAATTAATCACATAAAAAGATTTAAATAATCTCGTAAAACTAACTCGTTAGAAATTTAATTAATAATGACGTGGAAATTCTAGGACATTACATTATCCTCCCCTTATAAAAATTCCGTCCTCAGAATTGTAAAATAAGGTTTCTCAAATAAAAACGGGTAATTCGTTCTCATTTCTTCCTCTAGTTCCCACGTAGCTTCTTCAATTGCGTGATTTCTCCAAAGTACTTTGACAGAATGAATTATCTTATTCCTCAGTTTCTGTTCCTTCCTATCGAGTATCTGCACAGGAACTTCTTCATATGATAAGTCCTTCTCGACTTGGATTGGTTCATAGGAGATAACGTGCTTGTAGTCCGGTTTATACGGCCGTAACACTGACACATGAAACACGTTGTGAATGTGCTCCAGTTCAGGAGGTAATGCTACCTCGTACGCCACTTCACCGACTCGCCTCAAGATTTCAAACGTTCCTATGAACCTAGGGCTCAGCTTGCCCTTCTTACCAAAACGAATCTTCCCCTTCCAAGGAGATACCTTCAGAAATACGAAACTGCCCACGTCGAAGTCCCGCTTTTGGCAATGCAAATCCGCGTACTTCTTTTGACGATCTTGAGCTGCTACCAGTCGATTCCTGATAAGTTGTACTGTGTCTGCAGTCTGTTGTACCATTTCAAGTCCAAGCAGTTTTCGTTCACCGACCTCGTCCCAACACAACGATGTTCGACATTTTCTTCCATAAAGCGCTTCGTATGGTGGCATACCAATACTAGCGTGGTAGCTGTTGTTATAAGCGAACTCCACCAGTGGCAAATGGTCATCCCAACTGCCCTTTAGGTCCATCACGACCGCTTGGAGCATATCCTCCAAAGTCTGAATCGTTCGCTCGCTCTGGCCGTCAGTTTGAGGATGGTACGTTGTGCTTAACCTCAACTGTGTATCCATCCTTGCTTGTAGACTTTTCCAAAAATTTGACGTGAAGCGCGGATCTCTGTCGGACACAATCGATACCGGCACTCCATGTCGTGACACTATCTCCTTCACATAGAGCTTCGCTAACTGCTCCAGATTGTACCGTATTCTGATAGGTAGAAAATGAGCTGACTTGGTCAGACGATCCACTATTACCCAGATGGCGTCCAAACCTTTATATGTCGGTGGCAAACCCACCACAAAATCCATCGTGATGTGCTCCCACTTTCACTCCGAAATCTCTAGTGGTTGAAGCAGTCTGCTCGGCCGCTGATGCTCTGCTTTAACTTGCTGGCATGTCAGACATCGGCTGACATATTCTGCCACTTCCCTCTTCATATTCGGCCACCAAAAATATTGCCTTAAATCCTGATACATCTTCGTACGCCCGGGATGTACTGAGTACCTTGTACTGTGAGCTTCCTGAACAATTTCTTCCCGAAGCTCCGGATCTAACGGTACCCAGACTCTCCCTTCAAACCTTAGCAACCCTGTGCTATCAATCTTGTACTTAAGCTCCTCGCCTTCAGCAATTCGCTTTTTAATATTATCACAATCTTCATCCTTTTCCTGAGCCTATTTGATCTTGTCTAATAAGGTCGGGCTTGCTGTTACTGTAAATAACTTCTCGTCTGCCTCCATCGGATATTTGATCTCCAACTCCAAACGTTCGAAATCTCTCACCAACTCTTCCTGATTTGTTAGCTTCAACAACTTCTCCCTGCCTTTTCTGCTCAAGGCATCTGCTACTACATTGGCCTTGCCCGGATGGTACAGAATCTCACAGTCGTAGTCTTTGATCAATTCTAACCATCGGCGCTGCCTCATATTCAGCTCCTTCTGTGTGAAGATATATTTCAGACTTTCGTGATTTGTATATATCTCACACTTCTCGCCATACTGGTAGTGCCTCCAAATCTTCAGGGCAAAAACTGTCGCTGCTAACTCCAGGTCATGAGTCGGATAACCCTTCTCATAATCCTTTAACTGACGTGACGCATACGCAATGACCTTGCCATGTTGCATTAGCACACAACCAAGACCCTTGTGTGATGCATCACTGTACACAACGAAACCTCCCGTGTCGTCCGGTAAAGCCAACATTGGTGCCTGACTCAACCTCTTCTTTAGCTCCATAAAACTTTCCTCGCACTTCTCCGACCAAACAAACTTCACAGTCTTTCGGGTAAGATTGGTCAACGGTGATGATATCTTTGAAAAATCCTGAATGAATCTCCGATAATACCCCGCTAACCCTAAGAAACTCCTGATCTCAGTCGACATCTTCGGCTGTTCCCAATTGATAACTGCCTCCACCTTCGCCGGATCCATCGAAACACCGTCTTTGTCGATAACATGACCTAGAAACTGCACCCTCGGCAACCAAAATTCACACTTCAAAAACTTGGCGTACAGCTTCTCCCTTCTCAAAGCCTCCAATGCGATCCGTAAGTGTTCTGCATGTTCTTCCTCCGTCTTCGAATACACCAATATGTCATCAATGAATACGACCACGAACTTGTCCAAGTACTGCTTGAACACTCTGTTCATCATATCCATGAATGTCGTTGGTGCATTCGTCAGTCCAAATGACATCACTAGAAACTCGAAATGACCATAACGAGTTCTGAATGCCGTTTTCGGGATATCCTCCTCCCTCACCTTCAGTTGATGATAACCCATTCTCAAATCTATCTTCGAAAAGTATTTCGCTCCCTTAAGTTGATCAAACAGATCATCAATTCTGGGCAGCGAATACCTGTTCTTAATGGTGACCTTGTTCAACTCCCGATAATCAATGCAAAGCCTCATCGAACCATCCTTCTTCTTTACAAACAGAATCGACGCTCCCCATGGTGACACGCTTGGTCTGATGTAACCCTTATCTAACAGTTCCTGCAGCTGAACCATCAATTCTTTCATTTCTACTGGTGACATACGATACGGCGCCTTCGATATTGGTGCGGTCCCCGGTACCAAATCAATAACAAACTCCACTTCTCTGTCCGGCAGTAACCCCAGAATCTCATCTGGGAAAACATCAGTGAATTCCCATACAACAGGTATTTGACTCAGTTCGCCCTCGACGCGTCGAGTATCGACCACATGAGCCAAATAACCCACGCACCCTTTCCTGAGCAACTTTCGTGCTTGCATCATCGTCAGACAACTTGATTGTCTCGGCGATTTACTACTATAAAATATAATTTTGGACCTATTCAGAGTCTTTAAGTGCATACACTTCTTCTTACAGTCAATAACCGCCCCGTGACTCGATAGCCAATCCATCCCTAGGATTACGTCGAACTCTCCCAGACGAATCGGTATCAAATCCACGTTAAGTCTAAACCCTCGCAATTCAGCACAACAGTTCCTATGAATGTATTCTACGGGAATGATTTCTTTGTTTGCTACTTCTACGTTCATAGGGTGTTCTAGCTTTTCTTGAGGTAAATCTAATCTCTTAGCAAAATCTTCAGAAACAAATAAGCAGGTAGCACCCGAATCAAATAATATATATGCATTAATATCATTAATTGGGATGATACCTGACACCACGTCTTTGGAGTCGACTGCATCCTGCACAGTCATGTTGAAGGTGCGCATTGTGGGTCGGTTAGCCTGGCTGGCTGGCCCTCCAATGTTCAGCCTGTTGTTGTTGTTGTTGTTGTTGTTGCCTCTGTTGCCACTCCCAGCATCTCCCTTCCTCTTCGGGGAGTCCTTGGCATAGTGATCGGTTGCTCCACAAGAAAAACATATTCTTTTCATCTTTTTTGGGCATTGTGGAGCCATGTGTCCCGGCTGCCCGCAGCTATAGCAAACACTTTTTCCTTTCAAGCATTCGCCCGTGTGGTTTTTACCACAATTGTTGCATCTGCCAACCTTCTTAGTCTCTCCCCCGAGTTTGCTGCCTCCAGTCGATTGGCTCTCATTCCATTTCCTTTTATTGGGATTGCTGCCTCCCGTCTTCTGCCCGTCATGACCCTTCTTCCTCTCCTGGTTGAATTTAGTCAGGGCCTCACTGCCACCTTCTGCAATGATTGCCCTTTCCAATAGCTCTGCAAAGGTCTTGATCTTTAATACCGCCACAGAACAGTACACCCACGGCTTCAGTCCTAGCTCAAACCTCCGAGCCTTCCTAGCCTCCGTATCAACTTGATGAGTTGCAAACCTTGTCAACTCATTAAACTTGGCCGCATATTCGGCCACAGACATGCTTCCCTGTTTTAACTCGAGGAATTTCACCTCCATTTCTTGCTGCATGCTTTCTGGAAAGTAGTTTTCCAGAAACATTTTCTTAAAGCGTTCCCAGGTATGACGCCTTCTCCCGCACGGCCCTTGTTGGCCTTCCACCAGTTGTTCGCCTCCCCCTTCATCATGAAAGTAGTGAAACTAGTCTTCTGTTCTTCGGCCATCCTAGCGACCTCGAACACCTTCTTCATTTCCTCGATCCAAGTCTGTGCTTCGATCGGGTTTGGAGTTCCCTAAAACTCCGATGGTCCAACCAGTTTAAAGTCCTTAAAATTTGTCAAGCGCGGCGCTGGCTGCGGTGCTGGTTCTACTACCACTGGTAGGGGTCTAGTTTGCATGGCTTCCGCCAGCATTTCTGCAAACATCCTCATAGGATTGGGTTGATCCCCAACCTCACTCTCTGACTCTGGGATACGTTGATTGCGTGGTCTACCTCTAGGCATGATCTGCTAAAGAGCAAATCTTAGACTTATGCTTATAGTTCTACGCATTATGTTAGCCAAATTAACATTTAAATTCAAAACTATATATCAAGCATATTTGATTTAAACAAGGAAATAACTGCATTTATATTCATATACTAATGTTTTAGTACAGACTCAACAAGTGGCATACTTCTATAAACGCTCAAGGCACAAGTTGCCTAATAACGACTATCCTCTGACGAACAAAAGTGAGGATTCACTACCATCAACCCCTCTAACAGAACAAAAGTTGGGGTCTAACTACTATGCATACATCAAAACATAATGGCTTACAACAGCTGAAACATCCCTAATAGAAACAAAAGGTGGGACTCACTACTACCTATAAATACAACTAAAGATACTAACTGACAACAATCAACAGCTGCTACGGCGAACTGCCCGACGTAAGCCTGTCGAACCAACTCATCAACTACACGACGTCTAATCACGCAGCGACTACTGCCCGTCTCCCGAGGATACCTCATAACCCGGTCCCTTAAACGATCAAAGGAAACATCCAGAGCATACTCCAGAGTGTCAATCCTGGTGGAACTAACTCGAATCTCTCTCTCCAAGTTGCTTACCCTCATGGTAGCCCTGAGCCAAACCTCATGAATCTGAATCCGATCTATTCGCTCCCGGTCGAGCTCAGCTTTGGTGGCATCAAGAACTGTCCGACTATGCATTTCTCTGGCGTTTAGCTGATCTATAGTCTGCCTAAGTTGCCTGTTTTGCAATACTAGTTGTTGTACCGTTGGACTCGGCTGAGATGCAACCTGCTCCAACTGCTGTATTTTAGCCTGCAATTCAGCCATCTTCTCCTTTAGCTCCATGTTCTTACCAGAGAACATGTAAGCTGCGTCCCTATACTGCTCCTCAGTCTGCTGGTGTATCTGGTTCTGCGCCTCTAGGTGCTGAACCCTCTCCTCTAGCTCATCATTAGCCGTAGTCAGAGTATCAATGATGTCACTGGCGGTAGTGCCCATGCCATCAGCATACTCAGTTGGCTCCTCATCCTCAGTATCGGCCTCCTCCTCGCTGTACGGTCGCATCACTCCGCCCCAGACAGCGTCCTCTCGATCTCCCTCCTCGGGATCTGACTCTGGCTCCTCAACCGGGGATACAGGTGCAACGGGTGCATAGCCTACAACCTGCTGCGTATCCATATGGCTATCAGTATAAATCACCTCATCCCCTGCAGTACTCGACTGTCCTATCTCCGTCATCCTACAATCACACAAATAACACATGTTAGTACTGCAATAAAATATATTCATTGATGAAATGAAATGATATTTTATCATGTACATCTCGGCTCGATGGATTTTCTCAATCCATCTCCAAAAATACACCACATGATGAATCTCCCCGATTCATCTCTTAACGCACTCGATAAGAGTTTAGTACTAAGGTTATGACCTAGGTTTCGCAATCCTAACGTTTCTAACCTACAGCTCTGATACCAACCTGTGACGCCCCCAAATTCGGGTTCCAAATACCCGGATCCGGCCATCACGATCCAATACAAACATTCACCTCTAAACAACATACAATAACTAAATGCGGAATAATAAACATATGTTGTTCATTCAAAAGGTGTTACTAGTCCCAAGATACGATAACATTACACAAAAGTATACAAATACCCTTAATAAAGTACTTAGGGTTTATATTACATAACAATTAATTTAATTAACTACAAGGCTGCATCTCGAAGTCTATCACTTCATCTTTCCTTTACCCTTGTTCTTTCCCGAAGTCTCGGGTTGCACTGCAATAAGGTTTCATGATATAGTAAGAGTGAGCAACTAGTTTGCTCAACAAGTTTAAATAACAACAAGAAACAATATATCATGAATGAAAGGGAATAGCTGAACAATTCAATAATGTGAATAACATAAGCAGAAATAATAATTTGCTTTTAAAATTAGGATAGTCAAATAGACTATGAACTATAAATATCCACAGGAGTCAATAGCATGTTGACCCAATGGTTACTACCAGAAATATGTACCCGAGGGGATCAGCCTCAGTACAATATGTGTATGCATAACATTTAATTTCCGTATTTTGGTACCTGATATTAGATACAGGGTACTCCCCTATAATAAAGGGGTGTTCATAATAGTCTAAGAATCCGCATCTTCAATGATTTGGATAGCTTTTAAAATCTTTAACATAAATGTCTAGCCGAACAATGGCTTAGACCTACTTTGAACAGTTCTTTAAACAATAGAACAATAATTAAGTACAAGTCAATGACTGTACGATATCAAGTGCAATAAGTGCGAATAACAACAATATCAATGTGGAATAATTGTAAAGTAATTAAACCACTCAAAGCATGCTTGGAAATAACAGTTCAAGCTTAGATAAATAATTTGCTCAATGAAATGAGTTTAGAGATAAGGAACTTGCTTGTCCGCTCAGCTACAATTAATGTCTAGCTTTAACTAACTGGCTTTGGAAAAACCTAACATTAATAAAGTTGGTCTAATAATTAGTACGACGTATTTGCACAACTATACGCTCACTAAGGTATTTATCTATCACATAAGTACTAACACATAAATTACATTAGTCAAAACAATATTATTAACCTTATAGACCTTCAATCATATTAGGTTAATAATTTAATAAATTAGAAATATTTTTCTTAAGTGTTGGACACTTATTATTAAACCCTTAAACAACTTATTACAATTGTTTAATTAAAGCATAATTAATTTTAATTTATTTTATTAACTCGATCTCTATTTAATTACTATTTAATCTTGGTTGAATAGAAATTAATTAATTAACTCTAGTTATTATTTAAAATAAATAATAACTAATTGTACTTACTTATTATTTAATAATAATTAAATAATAAATAATTATTGATTTAATTTTAACCTTCTTTAATTTAATATTAATCAACTAATAGTTAACTAAGTAATTAACCTTACTTATTACTTAATTTAAGGAAATTAAATAATAGTTTACTCATTTTAATCCTCTTTAATTATTATTTAATGTCAATTAAATAATAATTAATTATTTAATTAATTTTAATTATTATTTTAGATTAAATAAAATTTAATTTATTTATCATTATTTATTATTTAAATTAAATAACTTAATTTCCCTTAATCATTATTTAATGCTAATTAAATAATAATTAATTACTTAATTATCCTTATTTATTATTTAATAATATTTAAATAATAAATAGTTAATTTATAAATTTTTATCTCTCTTTAATTATTATTTAATAGGAATTAAATAATAATTGCTAATTTATCACCTTTATTTATTATTAACATTTTAAATAATAAATTTATTTAACTTAACCATGGTTTAGCTAACTAGATTAATATTTAAAATATTTAAATATTAAACTTAATGAAAAATATCCTCCCCAATATCATTTTTGTATTATTATTATTTTTGTTATAATTTTAAATTAATTTTTAAATATTTAAATTAATTAAATTTAACCCGGATGACATTTCTGTAATTAAGTTGAAAACTGATCCGAGGGCAAAATAGTAATTTTGTCAAAAAAAACACAGAGGGGCAATATCGTAATTTTCCCGGAAACATACTCCTGCGCATTGCGCGCTTATTAGCAAACACGGACTAAAACGGTGTCGTTTTTGAAAAGTCGGTGACAGCTTCCGCGCATTACGCGCGGATGAATTTTCATTCTCGCCAAACGACGTCGTTTGGCTTCGCGTCCGGCAGTGAACAATGCGCGCATGGCGCGGAACTCTTTAATTTTTTTTCCCCTTTGCAGAACGTGAACAGTGTTCCGGCATACACATTTTAAGTAGAAATATACCATCAAGTAAGCTTTAACTCTTCAATAAAAATCCAAAAAAATTACCAATAACTTAATATCAATTTATAACATGAAAATTTAATTTTTCATGATTTAATATCATTCTTTTTTTATAAAAAATTTTACATCACATAAACTACCACAAATCATAACTTTTTGTGTATAACTCCATTTTGAGTGATTCAAACTTTATTTTTCTCATGATTTAATGTTCTTAATATTAGAACATCAAACCTAAGGTTTATAAAAGCATTTTTGGTCATAAATTCCAAGACTTGTTTATACACTTCTGAACACATATTTTAGCATATAAAATATACCAAAATACAAACCAAGCATATTAAACTCAAGCATGGCATAAATATTACCACTACACATTATTAACTATATTAACATATTTGTACACACATGTTAGTTTATTTAATTTAAAAACAAAAATTAGATTTAGAATAACCATTACTTTGATTTAATGACTATCTTCCTTTTTCTTCCAAAATAAGTGGTGAAAGAAGATGACATGAACCAAGAACTCCTTCTCTTGATAATTTTGCTCTCAAAATATTTTTCTACACTCTCAAATGCTCTCTAGCTTGCAAAGTAGAAGAAGAAGAAATGACCAACATAAACTCCTAAATTGTAAGTATACTGACAATTTGGATAGATATAAAATCTATATCTATTAAAATTGTCATAATGAGGGTCTTACACAAGCTAGCACAAGGAATGGGCTAAATGACAAATTAGGTGAAAAGAGGGATGGTCATTGTACTTGAAAAAATAAAACAAGCAATCCATTAAATAAATAAATGAAAAATAAAAACAAAACATCATTTTTCTCTCTCTTCTACCACATGGTCGGCTGATGGCTTTTCCTTTGTCCCAAAATCATTGTCACAATTTACTTTTTAAATTAATAATAGTTAAATTAAGTATTTTCCAAGTGGGCCAATTATTGGGCTTTATTTAAAATACCAATTGGGCTTCTATTAAATTGTTTGCGCTACTAATTTGTCAAATTTTATTATTCTCCACTTGGGCTACTAATTGACCCATGTTGGGCTAATTTAATAATTTACACATTAATTATTCAATCCATGATTAAATAAATAATTATATTGAATAAATAATTAAATATTCTAACCCATAAGTATTAAATTACTAAATGGACTAATAAATATTATTATTAATATTTCACATTATTTACATTAATTAATAATCATATTAATTAATTTATTATATTTAATTAACTCATTATATTCAATCTAATTAAATATTTAATTAATAGAAAACTTATCAATTATTTTGATATTAAAACTTTAGGGTTTGTTTACTAATTTAATAACATATTAGTAACCCCCTTTAATTAATTCTAGTAATTAATTACATAATCATTTAATTACGTAATTAATTAATCACATAAAAAGATTTAAATAATCTCGTAAAACTAACTCGTTAGAAATTAATTTAATAATTTAATTAATAATGACGTGGAAATTCTAGGACATTACAGGTACATTGTTAAAAAGTCAAATTTTTGATATTTTAATATTTTATCAAGTAGGAACTGCAGTTTAACTTATCGATTAATGAAAAGTCTAAGCGAAACACCGTTAGGGACTTAAAATCTAAGATAAACTTGTAAAATAAATGTGTTTGAATATTAAACCAATATATATATATATATAAAGTCTTTTAGTGACTAATTGGTAGTTAAAGGTATAAAATAAAGACTAAGGTTAACACAATTAAAAAATTAACTATTTGTATGGTTTAAAGATTATTAAAATATTATTATGAGATTAAAATGTTACTAAATGAATAATAACATTGGTATTTAATGAAAATGTTATTAAATAATTAATGACATTAGTAAATGATTAAAATATTATTAAATGGTTAATAATATTAATAAGTGATTAAAATATTATTAAATGGTTAATAATATTAATATGTGAGTAAAATATTATTAAATGGTTAATAATATTAATAAGTGAGTAAAATATTATTAAATGGTTAATAATATTAATATGTGAGTAAAATATTATTAAATGGTTAATAATATTAATTAGTTATTAAAATATTATTAAATGGTTAATAATATTAATATGTGATTAAAATATTATTAAATGGTTAATAATATTAATATGTGAGTAAAATATAATTAAATGGTTAATAATATTAATAATTGATTAAAATATTATTAAATGGTTAATAATATTAATATGTGATTAAAATATTATTAAATGGTTGATAATATTAATATGTGAGTAAAATATTATTAAATGGTTAATAATATTAATATGTGAGTAAAATATTATTAAATGATTAATAATATTAATAAGTGATTAAAATATTATTAAATGGTTAATAATATTAATAAGGGATTAAAATATTATTAAATAATTAATAATATTAATAAGTGATTAAAATATTATTAAATGATTAATAATATTTGAATGTAATTGTATATTATCAAATGTAGATAATATTTTGAAGTATTTGGTATATTATTAAATGTCCGAATCATTAAATTATGTAAAAGAATAATGTTTAATTAAATTAAACCGATGTAAATAGTCAATTTATGACTAAATTTTAGACAACTTATTAAAAGTAAGTCGTACGAAAAACGTGTAGTGAATGTGTAAGTTGGTTAAGTTTACCGACATGTCCAACTAGGTTTGTTGGGCTAGGGTTTTTATCCGGAACGTAAAGGTTCAATTGTCGGACAACTAAAGAGTTAATTAATAATTTGAAGTTAAAGTTTTAAGTTAAGACTAATTAATAGTTATTGTAACTAATGATTATGTCGATTTTATATATAAATTGTAGGTTGAACGAAAAACGCAAATAAGCGTAAATGGTAAAAGCGAACCAGACAAGTTTTTCAGAACTTGCTCCTATGTGCATTAATATGCTATAATATGATTTAAATTGATAATATGAAGATATATTGATGATGTTTGTGGTAGATGAGCAACATGTGGTATGGCTACATGAAAACTATGTACAAGAATGAAGCATGATTTGCTAAGTACTAGTTGATTGTATGTGATGCATAAGAGGTATGAAGTATTATTAATATGAAAAGTCTGATGTAAGAATAAGATGCAAAGCATGTAAATTATATGAAGCATGTAATGTGTTATGTGTAACTGTTAAACTTACTGAGCCGTCGTGCTCACTCTTGCTTAAACTAACATTTTCAGATAGTGTAAGTTATTCGAAATTTTCGATAAAGATCAAGGAACAGGAAAACATATTACTTTCACTGAAAATCTAAATGTCTGTTGTGGATATCAGTCCGAATTTGACAGGTAATTAATGGTGTAGAATAAGACTTAGTTGGTATGTTATGTGAGTGTTAAATATTCAAATTGATTGTAATAGAATGTCGTATCATGTATGATATTGAGACATACTAGGATTGTATAAAGATTGTGATTCTAGAATAGAAAGAGATGTTGTAAAATTATAAATAAATGATTATTTAGCAATTATAATATTATTGTTATTCATGAACAACAAGAAAAATATAGTACTGGTGTTGAACCGAATCCGAGGTTAAAGTAATCCAGATTTGGGGTCTTCACATATACAGTGGTCGCCGGAACACGTGATAATTCCACTCACTTTTCTGGCCGAAATTATACAAAGGGTCAATAATGTTTACTTAAGAATATTTTGGGTAACAGGATATAACTGTTTAAACATGAGATAGGATGTGTAAAAGGGTACATATTTCGAGATCATATATGCATTTAACCCTTAATAGTATTAGGAAAGTAGCTTCATTGGCTATGGAGTAATTCTTAATCAAAAAAACTTGAAGAGTTAAAGTCAATGAATCTCTTAATGCATGCATATTATCGATGCTCATAATATAATAATTAGGATTAAATTTTAAGTCTGAATTAAATCACAGCATAATAAAGTCTAATGTATTATTTTAATAATATATTTTTAGATCATTTAATTCAATACATTAATAATAATTTAAACCTTTATATATATATATATATATATATATATATAAATATTTTATATGTTACGGTGTAAAATTAGGGCGACACAATAGACATAGAATAAAAGACAAGGATGTTAATCTTTTTTGAAAATTCGAGTATCTGAAGTGTACGTATGCATATATATAGAAGAAATATCTCTCACTCGTGTCGAGACACACACACACACACACATATATATATATATATATATATATATTGTCAATGACATGTAGTGAGTAATTGGGGTGCTTTTCCCAAAGCCTGATAGTTTGCATGTTCCCGACAGTGTGCGGGTGTCAAATGGCATGATGGGTTTACCTAAACAGAATAGGGATGTTTTTGTTTTTGTTTTTGTCCAGTTCAAAGCAAATAATATTGAGTATCAGAGAAATGAAATACCCTCAGTTCTTTCCCAAATAAGCAATGGGGTACATTCACATACTTGCAAACACTCCCCCATCCCCAACCTCTTCCGTCATCCACCATTAAACCAATATATACAATTCTTTAATTAAATTTGGTCATATCTTTGTTTCATTTCGATCAATGTGGCAAGACACTATCCATCAAATTTCAAAAGCAAAAGTTACCTTTTTATTGTGAAGGTAAAGCGATGATGATCCTTTATGTCACATGAATATATAGCTTAAATAAAGCATATTAATTTGCGTTTGTTAAGAAAAATGAAGAGGACTATGAGGGTGTTTTTTATTTTATTTTATAATTGTGGCGGTAGAAATGAATTAATACATGGATCCCCAAAAGAGAATCAACTTTTGAAACTCTTGTAGACATGAACTAATACTTTTATTCCGAATGGGAATTCACTTTTGAAACTATTGTAGACATGAACTAATACTTTTCCAAAATGAGATTCGATCCTCTGTTGAAAATCATGCCTCTAAGGTTTTACTAATTCTTTTTATAATTAATTTAACGACCCAATTCAATCTATATAATGCTAATAATTTTATGTAACATTCTTTTGTAGAGGTGCCTGCCACTTGACTTATACGTACTAACACAACGTAATTTTAAAATTGAGATAAATAAAAATTTCACTTACAATATCAGATATTCCAAAGCAAGGGTTCAAAATTAATTACGTATTGAATTAATTATGTTTAATAATTATGATGTTAAAAATGAGGTAATAGTTAACTCCAACAATTCAGTTCTCACGTACAAAATCAACCGTCGCTAAATCTCATTACCTGACAAGAGGAATAAAAAAAGACCCACAGTGAGCAAAGTACTCATATACAAATATAAACAAACGAAAAGAAAATGAACGAAAAAGAATAAATACGTTATTTGAGAATATAATGAATCAAGTGCAGTAACTTAACACGTATATCATTATATGAAAAGAAGAGAGAGAGATTATTTTCACAACTTACTAAAATAAAATGAATTTCATAGTATTAGTACATAATTTACTCTTCTTATCACATACAAGGTATAAGATCTTACAAAAAATATGAATATATATGATATTCACAATTTACTAAATAAAATAATTTCCAAATGTATTTACTCGTAACTTACAACTTAGATACTATCAAAGTTTTCATAAAAACAACTTACTACAAATAAGATATATTTCAAATCATATTTTATTTACACTAACTTAATCACGCTCACGAAAGCTTAC
Source organism: Hedera helix (assembly GCA_947179155.2). Classification (NCBI taxonomy): domain Eukaryota; kingdom Viridiplantae; phylum Streptophyta; class Magnoliopsida; order Apiales; family Araliaceae; genus Hedera; species Hedera helix. Next base: position 33,306,519 of record OX359282.1, on the reverse strand, counting down.
TCGTAATCTTACAACTCACAAAATATGCGAAATCATATCTTACACATGTATATAAGAGAGTAGTTTATATTGGAGCCGTATTAAAAAATATATATCTCATTTACACGATGTCCCACCTTTCAGTTATCCAAAAATAGGTGGTCATCAAGTAACTTACATAGGCTTACAAATCACACAACATAATACTACCCAATATCATAAATTTACATGGACTTGCAAAGCACATAGCACAATGTTACCTAATATCAGAAACTTACAAATAAACTTCATACCTTAAACTTATCAATCATGATCATACGTGTCCCATAATATCGGCGACACGCCCACATTATCCGCGCCGTGTAGGAAGTGTCAAGTATGGGATTCAATCCACCCATATCAGATATCTTACAATGCTCTCAAATATATATATATATATATATATATATATATATATATATAACCAAAAACTTACATCATAAACAAATCATATATAAAATTTACACAATAAGTCAACTCGTAATATTAAAGAAACATCTTCAAATATAAACAAATTTACAATTCTAGAAAATATTTTAAATAAAATTGTAAACCTTACTAATGCTTAATTTGATCATTACTTAGCTAGTAATAACAAAAAATAAAATTAATACCCAAAGCTTACTAAAATACAATAGTAAAATTCACAACAATATAATCTCAGTTTTGCTACTAAAAACACCTACTAGTGAGAGTATATAAGGTATTCATACACTTATATATTCATAAACTCATTAAAATAAACATCAACAGTTAAAAAAATCTTAAAATCCCAACTTGTCAAAATATACTTTAGACCTCAATCCACTGTCTTGGTCATAACACCCTCAAATATTAGAATTTGTTTCCTAAATATAAAAATACAATAAATAAAAAATAGAAAGAGCTTCAATTTAATTAGTCTTAAGAAACACTCAGAGTGGATTTAAAATCATCAAGTTGTCAGTGTTTAGAAATATGAACTCGTGCAGAAAATCTGTTACGCTAATTTTAGACCAAATTTAAAATAGTTATGTTTTCACATAAGAAACTATATTATTAGAGAAAACTTACAGAAAGAAAGTTTTAGAGGATTTCAAGACCTTTCCAAATTATTAAGAATCAATCAAATTGAAGTTAAAATGAATTTTATATGAATTTTATAAGATGCTAATTAGATTTTTGTCACAGAAAATAGTGTTTGTATAACATGTCTGTTTTGACCAATTTTAAGTCAGAAACACGAAAACTCAAAAAACAAAAGTTGTAGATAATATTTTTACCGTTTCAAAAAGTACAAAATCAAGTAAATCAGATATGATTTTTTGAACAGTGCAAAAAAATATAAATAGATTTTGCATGAATTCAAATATAAAGAAGCGAAGAATATTACCTTAATTAGTTGAAATACCCTAAATATACCTTCAATCATATTTCTTAAGAATTCTAATTGATGATTGACAAAACTGGAACTTAAAGTTATAATCAAGTGTATATTTACGGTAGAGTAGATAGAAGGAATTAACGGAAATATTAAACATTCCTATCTTGAAATTAAAAAGTCTAATTTGATTTGCCATCAGTATCAATGTTTCTCCATAGGTTTAACTTTCTTCTTAGCTTTCTCCTTCTCAGTTAAGGAAAAATAAAATAAGGATAATCTCTTTTTCTCCTAATTAGAACTATAAATAGCTTTTAACCTAAACTGAATTGAGTCAAGCTCACTAATAATTTTATTTAACAAAGCATCTCACTTAAATAATATTTTGAGTTAGTCAAGCCCATAATATTTAAGTTGAATAAAATACTAAATTGAATCCTATTTCATATTTTAGTTAACTAATTAGAAAGAAATAAAATAGAGAAAAAAATACGAGATGTTACATTGTAAATAAGAGCTATAGTAATTAGCCACTTTACTCCTTTAGAATCTATGATTTAATTGGAAATTGTGTCATTTTTTAGCATATTTCAAAACTTTATTTGGGGTACATTCAAAATTAAAAAGAAAGATTTTGATCGTGGAAAAATATATGTTACAAATCATGGGAGAGTCACACTTTAAAGCTAGCTTTTAAAGTGTAACTCTCTTATGATTTGTAACAATTGGTATCAGAGTCCTTCACTATCTCCCGATTAAAATCATGCGGCTCTGGTGACGTCGATATTGCAAGGTTCGCTCGAGGCTAGATTAGTCTAGCGCAAAGCCAGCTCATAATTTATAACAATATCATCTTTAATTAGCCTATTTTTTATTATTGGGATAATTAGACTAAAAATTTGGCTCATTTCTAATACACTTGATCTAATTTTTTTTCCACATGCAACATAGCTTTCACATGTAGAAATTGTTCAAATATACCAACAGATGAATTAAAACAACATGATCACTTCTATCAAAAAATTAGAATAACTAAATAGATTTATACCATTAATTAAATGGACAGTAATACTGCTCTAATCATTTCATCAGACAGAAAATAAATGTAAGAAGTTGAAGGAATACCAAATTTCATTTAGTACCACCACTACTACTCCATCATGGTCTTTCCTTGTAGCTAGACAGATTCATACAAGTCAGACACTGAAATGCGACCATCATCTCCATGCAGATCGATTGACCCCACCCTCCATATAATACCATCATTTTTGTTTTTTAAGTACTATCATCGTCATGTATTATATATGTAATTTCGTACTACTCTATTTGTTCTAAAGAAAAATTAAGTCTCTTATGTAAATTTTTGTTTAACAAAATATATATATTTTATACTAATGATAATATAAAATGAAACAAGTCTTTATGTATGTATTTATAATGTTATTACCATGTTATTAGTATTAAATATTTATTAATTTAATATATATTTTGCCAATTCTGTGATGGCTCCCTTTTTACGAAAGAGGGTGAGAGTTCGTAACATATATACACTTGTATATTTATTTTATTTCCCCTACGAACATACTAACGAACTTGTTCAATGGCCCATCTAATGAGTTAAACATGTCCAATATTTAATGTACCTACAAATAATACACGCTGGTAAATTAATTTACTACCCTGCAGGATGGAATGTGTAGAATTATCAAGATTTGCATGAGATACATTTCGACATAACTTTTATATTTATTATACTCCCATTTAAAATTATATAATTTTATTAAATTTTAAAAGTTAATTTAAAATACTTTTATATTTAAAATTGAGATGACTTATTAAAAATTATAAAACAGTAAAATTTATAATTAGTAATATTTTTTAGATAATTTACAATATTTATACTAAAATTAAAAGAATTTATGTCAATTTTTAAGTTTAAATTTTTTTTAAAATTGACTCTAAAAAAACAATGATCAAACTATAGGGAACGAATGGAGTAATTTATATTTTGTTTTAGAGTCCTGCTATGTTTTGCGTTAAATTTGTATTAAATTATAAATGCAAAACATATCAATATATAGGAATGGATTATAAGAGGGTTACATTTATTACACACATTAATACTTATTCACGTAACTAGCAATCAAAAAATTAACGTCCTAATATATATTATTTTCTTTTGTTTTATAAAATGAAATTTATTTGTACAGCTAACAAATTCTAAAGATATCCTTTTGTTCTATTTTTTATCCTTCAATTTTCTTCAAAACATGCGTAAATGTACTGTAACTGAATTCTCCCTTATTTTAGATTCTAAATAATTAGTTTGTTATATTTTCTACAATCTAACTGAAAAATGAGATTGATTTTTAAGAATTAATTTTAAGAATTTGATTATAAATTGGTGAAATTTCATAAAAGTAGGAATAATTCGAGATATAACAAAACCTATATATATACCGTATACCTTCTAAAGAAAGCACTTCTCAAAGTCTAATATCCTAATCATTATATGTAGAAAGTTCAACTCATTTATAAATTAATTAATTATATATGAACCGCAATGTTTAGCAAAGGTTCACTAATCTCACTTCAACCTTCAAGATATATATAACTCATTTTTGGGAGAGAATAACTAAACTATATATATATATGGATGAACATATATATTCTTGATAATCCCTATTATTTACCTAGCTAGTTAAGATAGAGAAATTTCTACAATGATTACAAACAAGATAGCCTTCGTTTTTGGCCCTCATTTTCTACACCAGTTGACAAGAAACTTCATATAAAGTTCAAAGCAGCAGTATTAGGTTATTAGGTTATTAATTAGCAGTAGTAGTAATTACAACAGCAGACACTAGGAAACCTACAACATTCTTTAACAGGAAGTTATCCACTCCAAATCATATTACTTTTCACGATAATTCAAAACTTAAAGAAGAATTATTCTATAAATTTGCTGGAGAATAATTGTAATGATGAAGTGAAAGTTACGTTAAAATTCTGATTGCTTTTTTTTCTTCATCGATAAATTTCCTTTCATCTTCTTGGTAATGAACTAGGAACTTTAGAAATTTGAAAGATGCACTCAGCAAAAAATTCATTTAATAAACTGTGCTTGATCACTAGAAACAGTCAAACTAAATTCAGCAATATTGTTACTAACTAAATATTTATAGGATGAGAGAAAAATGGAAAAACAACATAAACATGAAAATTTTCCTTAGAATGCAATAAATGGAATATTTTCATTTTATTTCTATATATAAGCAAACATTATTTATACACGAACAAATAGCTCGCCTTCAGATTGAAGAGCAAATTAAGATTTCATACTTTGAAGAGAAATAGAAAGTACTAGAAAAAATTAACCTCATGTAGACTAAGATCATAGCAAGCTTTTGGAACTCGAACTTCATTCATCCATATGTATGGTCCATATGTTGATCTTTTTGCAATTGTTTAAAATCACTTTTCCCTTCTCCTTAAAGCGCGAATTAAACAAAAGTAAACACTGATCATAGCTCATCAAAGAATTCATTCTGTACATTATATTTCTCTTAATTATCAATAAATTGGGTGCACTTTTACGGGTCATAGCCGAGACGAAGCTCCAAATCCACCTCATGTTCATTCCCATCTTCTCTTACATTTCTATTCTTCCCTTTAACATCTTCCATATGTGAAGAATCAACTTCCAAACTCAAATTTGCACCCAAATGATCCTCATGCAGGTCAAAATTCTCCGCATGATGAGTACTAATGAAATCAATTTGATAGTGTGCTTGTTCATTAGAAATTGATGCAAAATACCTAGAGGAGCTCGTGTAGTCTTCATTAGATGACTTATTCGTCGAAAATGAAGTAGTTTGATTACTTCTTGGCTTGGCCTTGACCTTGGCCTTATCTTTTCTATGTATATTCATGTGACCTCCAAGAGCCTGCGCTTTTGTGAAGCCTCGCTTGCAAAAACTGCACTCGTAGAAGCGGCCTGTGCCGGTATTGTCACTGAGTTTCCCCGTAGAATTCTGCTCGTTTTTGTCGCTAGAAGCTTCAGAAGAATTCCCGTGTTTGCTATAATCCATGTATATATATATATATATTTGATGATCAGTACATACCCCTCAATGAGAAATAGTTTGAAGAACTTTTTAGGTTCATAAAAACAAGGTAAAATTGAGTTCTAACTTGTTAGGGGAAGAGAATATGACGATAGAATTGGTGACGAAGTGAGAAAGTGAGAGATACTAGAAAATTGTTTTATAGGCTGAAATTAAAGCTGTGTTATATATGATATATACAAGTGTTTTCTATTAGAAAAAAAAAATGTATTGGAGCTTGCCGATGATAAGTAGCCTTATTTTAGCCGGCTTGGAAACTATCTTTTCCCATTTTTCACTCCATAAATCTCCCTCAAGAGACTTACAGGTTAATATATATATATTGTTAGGATGAATATTTCGCTAAGCTTGGTCTGGTAAATATATGATGGGCTAGGCCCAACGGACCATCAGCTTGATAAATTCTTATGAGGACTCCTAAGTCCAATAGGCTTGGGATAGGTCCCTAACCCATCTGGACTGTGGCTATTTACTATATCTAATACGAATTAGAATAGGAGTCAGGTTCTTAGATGGTTTAGGAGATTACCTTCCTATTCAAACTATACCACGTTGAGGGACAATCCTAAAAGGAATCGGTAAGAGTCAGGTATGCACTATAAATACCCAGTCAATGATGGAGGAAAGGGTTACGCACACATACACTTTACTACTACACTAAATACTTGGACCTCCATTGTTGACCTTTCTTAAAACCTTCACTAACTCTTACACCGGAGGAGTCCACCAACGGCCCAAGCCGTCAGGACTTTTGTGCAGGTATCTTATCCGGACGGCCAATAGGACAGCCGGACAAAACCAGGCGTCAACATTGGCGCTAGAAGGAGGGCTCAAGTAAAATTTCCATCAATCAACATTGATATGGAAACTTCACACTCGCAAAGTTATTCACGGCGACCAACACCCTCCCAGTCTCGCCGGGAGACGGCGGCTGAGAAAGAACGTCGCCTCCAGATAATCCTCGACAGGAAAAAGGCTCTAGATATCCAGCAGAAAGAGCTTGACAAGCAATACGAGGAATTAACCGAAACAGGGGACAATCTCTCGAGCCAGAGAGGCTCGGCCTCCCGCTCAGACCACCGGGGCAGACGGGAAGACAGACACACGGAACGCCGTAGAGGTGGCCCCCAACCCCGAGAAAAGGAATTGACCCGCTCCAAGTCGATCTGGACGGCGGATTTGAGGAAGCGAGCCAGATCACCCTCCAAAAGGGATAGGGAGGACAGACGCAGCCATGGGAGCCATACTGGAGAATCCTCACCCAAGAAGGCTTCGGACAAGTACTATGGGTCCAAGAAGGCCCGGTTCTCCCCGTTCTCAAAGGATTTGGAGGAAGCCAAAATCGATCGAAGTCGGAAAGTACCCAATTTGGAGATGTATGACGGAACGGGAGACCCGCATGATCACACCTACTCGTTCGAGCAAGCCATGCACTTCCATGGTCATGATGCAGTGGCGATGTGCCACCTATTTTTGTCTACTCTAAAGAAGACAGCTAGAGAATGGGTCACCTCTCTCCCGAACGGGTCTATTAAGTCATGGGAAGAACTACAGGAACAATTTCATACCCGCTTCGGGAGCAATAAAAGACGGGCCAGAATGATGACCTCTCTACTACAAGTAAAACAGAAGCCGAATGAAACTCTTCGGCAGTATGTCAAAAGATTTCGGGAAGCTGTGTCTGAAATCAACGGAATCGATCCAAAGCAGGTAATCCAATTTTTAACTATGGGATTAAACGTTGACAAATCCAGCAGGTTGATCGAGGAACTCATCTCAAAAGCTCCAGAAACCCTATCAGAAACCTACGAAAAAGTAGACAAGTTCGTAGAATTGGAAGAGGCTCTCGCCAATCTTCGGGGCTCTTCGAAAAACACAGGTGAGTTTCACCAGAGAAACCCCGAAGACGAAAGCGCCGAGAAGAAATCCAATGGCTCCGGCAAAAAGGGGAATGACCGAAGAGATTCTAGCCGAGATCGACAGCAAAAGAACCATCCCCCGAGGGATAGAGGGGGTGCCGACAAAGATTACACCCCCCTGAATACAAACAAAAGTAACATCGTGAAAGCGATAAAAAACGAACCCTTCTACGAAAAACCCCCGAAGATTCGGGTTTTCGCAAGGCAAAAGAACGGGGATAGATATTGCACCTACCATGAAGCAAAAGGACATGATACCGAGGAGTGTTACCAGCTCAAAGACTTCCTAGAAAAACAGATACGGAAGGGTAACCTCGACTGTTACGTCGCCGATTCTCATCGACAATCAGCCTTCGATCGCCTGGAACCACCTCCACCCGCTTCCGAGGTAAGAGGAGTGGTTGATGTCATCTCCGGAGGATCGATCACCGTTCTGTCTAACCGAAAGAGGAAAGCCTTCGGTAGAGAAGTCCATCAAGTGTCCGGTAAACCCCAGGATATCAAGACCGACCCCATCACTTTCTCCGACGATGATTACCCGTCGGGAATGGTTATTCCGCATCAGGACGCACTGGTCGTCACGGCTCAGGTCGGTACCATGGATATGAAGAGGATGCTTGTTGATAATGGGAGTTCAGTCGACGTACTTTATAGCCAAGCATACAATCGGCTAGACTTGGGAGGAAGGAAACTGGAAATCTGCAATGAGTCCCCCTTATATGGCTTCGGGAATAACCCGGTCCGCATAGCAGGGACGATCGAATTGCCTGTGATTTTCGGGACTGCCCCAAAGCAAGCTTCCATCATGGTCCGTTTCTACGTAGTCCAGGTGGAAAGTAATTACAACGCTATCTTGGGAAGAACGACTCTGTCAGCATTGAAAGCCGTTACCTCTATCCCGCATTTGAAAATGAAATTCCCAACAAAGAATGGGATCGGGGAATCAGTCGGCGACCAAGATCTTTCCCGAAGATGCTATCTACAGACCATTCAGGCGTCCCCTATCATTGACAGCAAACAGAAAGCCACCATGAAGATTGAGCTCGAGCCTTTCACTGAGGGATGTACCGAGCCAATTGCAACACCTGCCGAAGATACGGTCCAGGTTCCGTTATTTCAAGAAGATGACGAAAGAACAGTACAGATTGGGACAGGCCTTCAGGAAAGAACCAGAACACGGTTGGTCGCCCTTTTACAACAATACTCAGATATCTTTGCTTGGGTCCCAGCCGATATGCCAGGCATTGATAAGACCGTGGCCGTGCACCAGCTGAGTGTAAAGCCAAACTCAAAACCTGTTAAGCAAAAGCGAAGGAACATAGCTCCCGAAAGACAACAAGTAATTGACGACGAAATCGATAAACTTCTGGCTGCTGACTTCATCTTTGAGATCAATTATCCAGAATGGCTGGCGAATGTGGTACTGGTTAAAAAGCATAATGGGAAGTGGAGGATGTGCGTGGATTACACAGATCTAAATAAAGCATGTCCGAAAGATTACTACCCTCTCCCGAATATTGATCAACTGATTGATTCCACTTCGGGTCATACTGTAATGAGCTTCCTGGATGCTTTCTCGGGATACAATCAAATTGCCATGCATGAAAGCGATATCCCTAAGACATCCTTTATCACTCACCGAGCCATCTACGCGTACAAAGTGATGTCCTTCGGATTAATTAATGCGGGAGCCACCTATCAGAGAATGATGAACAAAGTGTTCAGCGGCCAGATCGGGAGAAATATGGAAGTCTATGTTGATGATATGATTGTTCGAAGCATGAGGGAAGAAGATCATCTAGCCGACCTGAACGAATGCTTTGCGAATGTCAGAACGCACAACATGAGACTTAACCCAACTAAGTGCACATTCGGCCTCGGGTCAGGTAAATTTTTGGGATATATGGTTAGCCGAAGAGGGATTGAGGCAAATCCCGAAAAGATATCGGCTATCCTTGAAATGCAACCACCGAAGAACTTCAAAGAAATTCAACGGTTGACAGGGAGGCTGGCAGCTCTTCGGCGGTTCGTGGCGCGACTAGCAGAGAAATGTCTCCCATTCTTCGGAACTTTGAAGGGAGCCCAGAATCAGAAAACTTTTCATTGGACCGAAGATTGTCAGGAGGCTTTTGAACAAATTAAGAGATATATCTCTTCACCTCCGATTCTGAGTAAAGCACTGCCCGAGGAGGATCTACAAATATACCTCTCTGCCACATCCTTGGCAGTTGGGTCAGCTTTGATCAGAGAAGATCCACAAGGGCAAAAACCAGTCTATTACGTAAGCCATGTTCTTCGGGATGCTGAAACAAGGTACCCAAATTTAGAAAAGTTGGCTTACGCACTAGTTATCTCCAGTCGGAAACTCAGACATTACTTCCAGGGGAGGACTATTATCGTTCTCACTGACCAGCCATTACGGAAGATCCTTTATAGGCCCGAATCGTCGGGAAGGCTTGCAGCATGGGCCATCGAGCTGAGCCAGTTTAATATAGAATTTCGCCCTCGGACAGCAATCAAAGCACAAGCACTCATTGACTTTATCATCGAGTGCTCATTCCGTAATGATCTAGAGGATAAGGAACCCGACTGTGATAAACTGACATCAACACCCGAAGAAATTGTATGGACTCTGTTCGTGGACGGATCCGCTACTGGGACGAAGAGTGGGGCTGGCATCATCCTCACTTCTCCCGAAGGTTTCAAAATACAACAATCTATACGATTTGGGTTCATAGCCACAAACAACATCGCCGAATATGAAGCACTGGTGGCAGGCCTAAAGCTAGCCCGAAGTTTGGAGGTAAAGAACTTGGCAATATACAGCGACTCTCAACTGGTGGTGAAACAAGTGTTGGGAGAATATGAGGCAAAAGAAGTTCATTTACAGGCCTATCTCCAACTAGTTCGGTCATTGTTGGCATTCTTCCCGAAATACCAGCTCATAGGAGTAGTCAGGTCGGAAAATACAATGGCCGATGCCCTTTCCAAGTTGGCAACCACCGATCAAGGGGAATTAGACGGAGCAGTATATTTAGACAATCTTCAGCATCCGAGCACCTTGGTTCAAACAGTAATGGATATCGAGCAGACGGATTCTTGGATGACCCCGATCATTCAATTCCTTCTGACCGGTGAATTGCCCGAGGACAAATCTATGGCCCGAAGGATCAAGTACAAATCCACCAAGTATTGTATCACGAATGATCAGCTGTATCGAAGATCTCATTCTTCACCACTGCTCCGGTGCCTCGACCATAGGGAATCTGATTATGCTCTTCGAGAAGTTCATGAAGGTATCTGCGGGGACCATGTGGGAGCGACGGCACTTGCCCATAAAATTTTACGACAAGGATATTTTTGGCCGACCATGCTCGAGGATGCCAAAGACTTCGTCAAAAAATGTCACAAGTGTCAACTCTTTGCATCTGTCCCACATCAACCTCCCGAAGATCTTTCCCCGATATTATCTCCAATACCTTTTGCGGTCTGGGGAATAGACATCTTAGGCCCGCTTCCACAGGGTAAGGGACAGGTCAAATTTGTGGTCGTCGCTATTGATTATTTTACTAAATGGGTAGAAGCTAAGCCACTCGCCAAAATCACCGAACATACATGTCTCCAATTCTTCAAAGAACAGGTAGTCTACCGGTTCGGGATTCCGATGATTTTGGTCTCGGATAACGGTCTTCAGTTTGTCGGCAGAATATTCGAAGGATTCTTAATTGAGCTTAATATCCAACATCGTCGGACTTCGGTAGCCCACCCGCAGGCAAATGGCCAGGTAGAAGTTACCAACAGGACACTTCTCCACGGCATAAAGAGAAGGTTGGATGATGCGAAAGGGTCATGGCCCGAAGAGCTTCTACATGTTCTCTGGGCCTACAGAACCACTCCTCGAACTACCACGGGGGAAACTCCATTTAAGCTAGCTTATGGCTCCGAAGCCCTGATACCTATTGAGATCGGGATACCTTCATCCCGAGTCCTTAACTTCGACGAAATTCTCAATAGCGAAGGACTTCGACAGAACCTCGACCTATTAGAAGAAGAGCGGGACGTGGCGGTCCTCAGGCTTGCTACATATCAGCAGCGAACCGCCTGACACTTCAACAAAAATGTGAATAGCAGAACATTCCAAATAGGTGACCTAGTCCTTCGGCAAGCTGAGGCATCTACACCTCGAGAAACTGGGAAATTGATGTCTACATGGGAAGGCCCGTACCTGGTAATTGAAGTCTTACGAGCCGGGACTTACAAGCTTCAGGACATGAAGGGAAAGAATGTTCCAAATACTTGGCATGCCGTTCGGCTTCGTAGGTATTATCAGTAGTTGGGTTACTTTGAATTTGTACTTAGTCAAATTTTGAGGCTGCATTCTAGCCGATAGGATTATCTTTTTCGATATTAATGAGAATATTTTTTACATCGTATTTCTGTATTTCTGTTTTGATACACACTTTCAAATTTATCTTCTAAGCCTCATCGGGTCTTCACCCGATCAGGCTAGAGGGGGGGTAAAGCAGTATAAGTAAACAGTTATACATGCAGACGATAAAATATAACTCATGAGAAAAGGGTAATAGAATAAACGATTAAGTCATAACCATCCAGTTCATAAATATTCAAAAGTTTACAAAGAAAAAAAAACACAACAGCAAAAGCTTTACAAATCAGTCCTCGGGAAATACAATTCCCAGCTGATCGGGGTCATGACCCTTCTCCTTGGCAAGCTCCCGAGCATATTCAAACCCATCGCTGAATTCGTTCACAACAGATGATAGGATATCGGCCTGAAATTGATCTGAGGCCTTATATTCATCTATCACCTTTTGTTTAAGCTCGGGAATCAGGACACTCGGGGAGGCGGCGACAATAGGTCCTCTTAACCAATCGGCTTCCTTTGCACCCCAGCCTTCGACGATCAGTTCGACGTTATCTTTCAGATTCTTCATCTGATCAGTCTGAAGTTGGATGATGTTTTCCGATTGGGTCAAGAGAATCTTCTGACTTTGGAGTTGGGCCTCGAGCTCGTTCTTGTTATTTTCCAGCTGGATCTTCTTGAGCTCTTTGGCCTGCACCAAATCCATAGCGTGAGCATTCGCCTTCTCCAGATCGATCACCCGGGCCGTCAGGCGTTTGATCTCCTTGTCCTTCTCAAGACGACCCGCCCGGGCCGATTCATACTCCTGTTTCATGATATGGAAGGAGTCATGCATGGCCTTAAGCTGGTCTTTGGTCTTCTGATGGTTCTTCAGAGCCTCGGCATGCCCTTTGCTGCTTTCCTCGGCTCTTCTCTCCAGAACCTTCTGCTCATCAGAAACCCTAAGGAGAATTGCATTTCCCTGAAAAGAAATGGTTAAAGGATGAATGAGTCAGAAAGTTAACCAACTTGAAGAGGAAAATTCTACAGGTAGATCCTTACCTTTGCATGACAGGAGAACAGCATCTCCATAAGCGTCTTTAGATCGGCACCCTCGGTACCATCTTCGGCGAATGGGATCATCGACGTACCCAAGGACTGCATGTTGATCCCCTCCTCGGGTCTTGGACTCCCGGTCGGCATGGGGGGATCTGTCTGTCCGCTTTGGGTGTTGGGGGGCTTTTGACCTTCAGCAGGTCTTTTCCCTTTATTCTGAGGAGGGGGAGCGAGGCCTTCCTCTGATTGCCTGGCGACGTTCTGCTCGGCGGGAGGAGTTGATGAACTCCCTTGAAGAGCAGAAGTCTGCTTGGTCCTTGCCTCCAGAACTGATGTTAGCACCAGCCTTCTCCTCTTTGTTTTTGGTCTGCTGGCCCCCGAGTCTTTGTCAGCAGACTTCTCTCCTTCGGTGGGTTTGATAATATCACCCACCTGAGAAGATCCCGTGGCCATCTCGGGATTGGCAGCGGCCTTGGTGGAGTCCTTGGGCTTTGCAGCCCTCATACTTCGGCTCGCCTTCAGTTTATCGGCGGCACTCATCTTCACCCTCGGGACTCCAGCTGCTCCTATGATGGCCTCGTTATCAGGATTCTTTCCTTGGTCAGCCACTGCAAGGCAATCGGAACAAAAGAGTGAGTATATCAAAAGATGTTCAGAATAAAGGAGCAAGCATGACAGAAAACTTACAACCGAAAGAATACAACCAGTCTTGGTCGTTAAGGAGATTCCGATCCCACTTCACTGATGGTCTCTTGGAATATAAGACCTCGAACTCTTCTAGCCTTGCCGAGAGATTTTCTTCGGATTTAGCTGGTCTTTGTTCGGGTCTGACCAAGGTCCGACCATCTCAGTGTCCGGTCCCTTGATGAAAAACCAATCCCCGTGCCACCCTTTATTGCTCGAGGGGGTCTCCATCAGGGTGTCCCTTCCAGGGTTCTTCATTACCGTGAAAAACCCTTTTTCTTTGTTATTGGTAATGGAAAAGAATTGAAAAAAGAAATCTATGGCTGGGAGGGTTGATTCAGAGAAACAGAAGGCGATGAAGCTGTTTATATGAATGAAAGAATTGGGGGATAGCTGGTTCAAACTGAGCCCCGTCGTATGGAGTAGCTCCAATACGAAGGGGCGAAGAGGGAATCGGACCCCATAGATCAGTGACTGCCTATGGATTGGAATCCATCCCCCCTCGAGCTGGTAGTACATTCTCTCCCCGGCCCCGGGTCTCTTGATTTCGTATGTTTCGGGGATATAGAATTCTGTGGAGGCTAAATCGAAGTATTGGTTCCGGATTGAAGAAGGGATGTTGGCTACTCTATACAGGATATTGAAATATTTGTTCCTATTGTACTCCTCTACATCCCTCATCCTGGTGATTACCCTAGGTTTCCATGGTTGTCCCTCCGGGATCCCCATTTCGGCCACAGTAACTTCGTCCTCAACCCGGGAAGACGAAGCTTGAGCCCTTGTATCTTGGGTACTGCGAGCCATTAGGAAGTATAACAGAAAAAGAGTAAAAGACTTACTTGGTTTTAGAAAGGAGGTCGATGGAAAAACAACGAAGCAGGAACGATGGAGTTGGATCTGGGAATGAAATATTTCTCTCTCAAACGTCCTTCTTCTCGTGATAAGTTGCTTCTGATAAAAAGACGATCTGTTGGAAATGACCCCTTTTATCTTGATTCAAGCGTTGTAACGGTTTAGATGGAAATGATCGAACGGAGGGGGCGCACGCGCAGTACTTACTGCGGCGTAATAAATGCTGCTTCTCGTGCACGCTTTGTTAGCTAAGTGGACGCAGATTTCGAAATTTAAAAATAAGTTGTTATACGGAACGGTCGTGCAAGCTGTTGGGCTAGATTTGTTGGGTTGCAGAAGCAAAACTTTGGGTTTAATGGGCCTCCAGATTATTGGGCTGAGCACGGTAGGCTTAGCAAAGATTTGGGCCTGGTTATTGCGTCGCACCCAATGTTTGAAATGTCGTTCATAAGGGCCTAGCGTCGCTCCGAAAAACCTTTCCCATCGGTTTGAGGCCTCCGGGCTCCCGATGAACCTTTCCCATCGGTATGATGCCTCCGGGCTCCCGATGAACCTTTCCCATTGGTCTGATGCCTCCGGGCTCCCGATGAACCTTTCCCATCGGTCTGATGCCTCCGGGCTCCCGATGGAGCTTTCCCATTGGTCTGAGGCCTCCGGAATCCCGATGGAGCTTTCTTCCTCTGATACGTTGTCCCAGAATTCTTGTAAAGATTAAGGGGGGTTTGCCTTTGGTCTAAACATCTTCTGTGTTCCTGCACCTGGATTCCCGAAGAGTTATTTTCCTTTTGATCGGTGCATTTATATATATACTTGTGGGGTAATTCATTCTACTCCCCTAGCACATTTATGTACTAAGGGAGTGGGGGGCAATGTTAGGATGAATATTTCGCTAAGCTTGGTCTGGTAAATATATGATGGGCTAGGCCCAACGGACCATCAGCTTGATAAATTCTTATGAGGACTCCTAAGTCCAATAGGCTTGGGATAGGTCCCTAACCCATCTGGACTGTGGCTATTTACTATATCTAATACGAATTAGAATAGGAGTCAGGTTCTTAGATGGTTTAGGAGATTACCTTCCTATTCAAACTATACCACGTTGAGGGACAATCCTAAAAGGAATCGGTAAGAGTCAGGTATGCACTATAAATACCCAGTCAATGATGGAGGAAAGGGTTACGCACACTTACACTTTACTACTACACTAAATACTTGGACCTCCATTGTTGACCTTTCTTAAAACCTTCACTAACTCTTACACCGGAGGAGTCCACCAACGGCCCAAGCCGTCAGGACTTTTGTGCAGGTATCTTATCCGGACGGCCAATAGGACAGCCGGACAAAACCAGGCGTCAACATATATATATATATATATATATATATTTATGAAGTACAATTTCAACTTAAAAACGGACAACAACTTCTGCGAAGAAAATTTTCCACATGAAGTAATTGGTTCCAATGGTGGGGATAGTCTTTCATCCATGTGCTTTACAAGTATTTGCTAGCTTGTTTCCCACGGTTAATTGGAAATATGAGAATTCATTCAATGATAATCATCAGAGTATATACTTGTTTGTTTACTGTATTTTTAAATGTACTTGTTTATTTATGGACATTTTTAAATACGCTTGAAAATATGGTTAGTCATCTAACAATATTTTATTCCAAACAAAGTTTGCTTAAATCAAACTAGCATTAAGTTTGGGCTCAAACACACAAGTAATTACAAATTTTAATCTTTAGAATTAACTATTGAAAAAAGAAAGAAAAATGTGTCCTATGAATTTTAGTGAGAAAGAAAATAGAAAGTTAACAAAAAAAGTTCAGACTCTCTTTCCCGGAAAGAGGGATAGTACAAATTAAAGCATATTTGTAGGCAGGTAGGTAGATGAAAATAAATTGGTTCAAGTAGTTTTACATACATCTTAACTACTTGTTGGTAATGGTATAGTACATGTCAGCTTATATATTCTTGACATGTGATTTACCTATTCATAATGCCATAACACCGTGTAAACAAAAGGTGTGTATATATATATATATATATATATATATATATATATATATATATATATATATTTGTCCTCTAGAAACGAGATGGATCCATGCACTTTCAATAGGGTTAACGAAAACCATGCATCAATTACAAAACTATCCTATCCATCAAGTTTTTTTGATCTCCTATATATTCGAATAGCTACAATTACAGAAGAGGAATAGAAGAAAGGAAATCGCATATGGTCAGCTATACAAATGAATTAATTCCCTTAATCTCTTACAAAAATTAAGCATAATATTCTTTACAGACTTGGTCATTGTAGGAACTATGGTTTGGATGTTTTATATACAAATATATTCTTGTTAATCTCATTAATTTCGTTATGCAAGATTAATTACATAAATCCAACTAAACAACTGGCTCGAAAGACAAGATCCCTCGGACAATGTATGTACATGTGGGAGAGACAAAAAGAGAAAGAGAGAGCAGTTCAAATACAATTGATGAAATTAAATTAAAATGTAAAGCTTAATGACATATCATATAGTTAGTTATTACAATTTGTTTTCTTTAGTTTGTAATGTCATAACATAGACTCATATACCATGTCTTGTAGTTTGAGAATGCATTAACTGGTTATTTTTACATCAAAGACGGCCAAAAAAACGCGGTCCAATTAACAGGATCATATAATTCCTTAAGGCCTGGAGTACTTGACCATTTCCTAATTCAGAAAACATGAAATTTGTACGTAGAATTAAGGCCGTCATTGTTTAATTTTTTGAGTTATTGAAATTCCTTAAGAACAAAGAAAATTTGTCGACAAATGGAAGTAGAGCATCAATGACAATAACATGACTAGCGTTATGTACCTTCTTCCACGGCATGCATGCCAGTTCATGCTAGTAACTAGAAAATTAATTATTTTTTTGTGGTTATACACACACACACACACACACACATACATATATCTATATATATACATATATATATATATATGCAGTGGCGAAGCCACGTTGGAGGTTGTGGGGTCAATTGACCCCACTGATTTATTTTTATTTTTTTTATAATATATTACAAAATTTAAAATTTTTAAATATTATATACAAATTGACCTCACTAAAATTTTATAAAATTTCTAATATATGGGGTCAAATTAAAATTTTATAATTTTCTCACTTAAATCTCAATCTCATATCATTCTTACCTCCTCTATATATCATATATTTATATTCATATAATCTTCTTAAACTAATTAATAATTAATTTTATATTATTTTGTGAAGGAATTAATTATTTATAAACAATTTGTCTTTAAAAAAATCTATTAGGAGTCAATAAGATAGATATATATATATATATATATATATATATATTATATATATATAACTTGAAAGTATAAAATTATTCAAAAAAAATTAGTTCGAGGGTGCTGCCCCCGAACTCCCACAAAATTATTTATAACCACACAATTTTTTTGACCCCACTAAATTGGAAGTCTGACTTCTCCGGTGTATATATGTATAATAAGCTCGTATAATTAATCCAAAGCCGATCCGTGTTCGAATATTCAACAACATGACTATTAGTGCCTTTATATAAATAATAGGCTTATCAGTTATCACAATAGTAGCCCTGTGCTATTGTAACAAGCAACAACTTGATCCTTAAACTGTTAAAATGCTATGTGCTAGTGAAACAGGTATGAACTTGTTTGTGGTTATCTGCTACTGTTGTAGTATCTGCTATAGTTAGGGTGTTCAAGAGAATCATATACAATTCTCTCGCATACATGGGCGCCATTGCATGCTGGCAGCGAAGCGGGTCTCACAATATGTAAGAGCCCAATTGTAGCAGTTCTGAACTGCTGTTGTTAGAACACCACAATATTACCCCTTTTGGGAGGGATGATTTTCTGGAGCACCCTAAATTTATTGAATTTATACAAAATATTAAATGCATAATTATGTGTGTGTGTGTGTGTGTGTATATATATATATATATATGTAGATCCTCAGAAATTAAATATGGTCTTTGGTGCCACTATACATCCTCAGATAATTGGATGATATTCCATTTTATTTTTCTTATTTCTTTCTTAATTTTATAATTTGTCCCTGCTCATAATTGGTCAAAAGACGAGCCATATCAGACGGGAATAGACCATTAGAATTGGGATATTGCAACTCTCGAACTCATCAATATCTAAATGGGCCAACCCGTTAAAGTAACGAGCCCAACAAAATTAATGCTTCTTGAACCAAGCAGAAATGGAGAATGATATGTGTCTAGTGTTCAATGGGCCACGGCCCAGGATCCACAGAACAACGAAATGGTTACCCGAAGGCACATCAAACTGTGTAACCAAAAACATTAGCAGCCTAAGCTTAACCACCCAAATGTCTCATTTAACTTTTCTTACACAAATTAATCAACATTTGTCATACACATCATGCATAGCTTCTTTGGATGATTATATTTTCAATATTTATTTTAAAAATAAAATTTGTTACTTTCTTTGTTCTAAAATTAAAAATACAATAATAAAACGCTGATTTTTCTAGTAAATTTCATGTCACTATACTGTTGAAAAAAAATATATCTCAAATTTTAAAACTGATTAAAAAAAAAACTTATCTTTAATTTTGGAGTGGATAGAGCATTGTGTAACAATGACCAATAAAAATTATATCCAAGCTTTTTTATAACAAATCTAAAATAAAATAAAAAGTAAGAAATCGAAGTCCAATCAGGAGTCTTTTACATTTTTTTGGATTGGATGGTGCTACTTCCACTGACCAAGAGAACGCATGTAAATGTTGGAAAGTGCTAGTTAGGTAGTGTACATTTAGCCCAAATTGGATATTTTTTTTTAATAAAACAGGCTATATAATGTCAATAATGAGGCCCAACATAGAGCCTTGACTGGAAGTTAATAGGCCATGATAATAACACCCTTATTAGCCCTTACAGATGTGGCTCTTAATAACACCATTTGGGTTAGTGATAGTTGCCCATCAATTGAGGCCTAGAAATTAAGCTACTTTCCTATGAATATGTATTGTACATATTATTATTACTTATTTATTTTTAATATGCCTAATTTAAAAGATTTAATAGAGCATCTTAAGTACTTCTAGTTTAACATTATTCACACACAAACAAAAATAAATAATTTTGTTGTTTTAAATAATAAGATCAATATTAAATTTTTAAAAGTCAATTTAAGATATTTTTAAATTTAAAATTGACATAATTTATTTAAAGTCAATTTAAGATATTTTTAAATTTAAAATTGACATAATTTATTTAAGTTTTAAAAATCATAAATCTTATAACTAGTAGCATTTTTTAAGTAATTTATAATATTTATAATTATACTGACGTAAACTAAATAAATTTATGTCAATTATGAGTTTTAAATTATTTAAAATTGATTTTTTTAAAATCGATATTGATCTTATAATTTGAGATGGTGAGAGTATTTTAAGGGAAGCACTGTTCATGTTAGAACTTTAAACAACCTCCATTTTATTGTTAATGCATTTCACTTTTTTAATCCATCTATTTTATATCCTCCTTCCCAAAACGTAAGTTCAAAGGTCGTTAAATGAATAAAACTAAAAAACGAGTGTTGGAGGGAGAGAGGCTCATATGTTAGTTTTATTCATCAAACGACTTTTGAACTTATGTTTTGAGAAAGATAGTGTAAAATATATGTATATATAGCTTTAATCTTCACTTTTAGCTTTATAAGTTAAAAAAATTCAATTGAAAATTTTAATATTAACAAATGGAATTATCATTTCCCTACTTTTATAAAACGCTCGACACTTCAAACCTCCAAGTTGTAGATCTGGTTTTCTAAACTTCTATCCCTTTCCCTTTCCTTCACTAAGAAAAATTACAACGTGTATAAAACGTGTGCATGGACTTAAGACAAAACATAAGAAATTCACCCTCTTTAGTTTTAAATAAAATTTCAAAACAATGACTAATAATGTAAGACCCCGAATTTTATGAAATACAAAATTTAATTTTTCTTCATATATATTTTTCCTGAAACAGTAAATGGTTAAATTGACAAAATTGAAAGTTAAGGCTGTTATGTGCAAATTTTATTTTGTCGGACAATATTCTTTTTGTCGGGGAATATTCATTTTGTCGGGGAATATTCGGGCCGTACGACGGCGCCGAAATAACTAATTATTGGTGGAGCCCACAACGGAATAATTGTCGGATATAGAAAACGACAGAAGTAACATTTTTAAATAAAAATAGTCAACGGTGTTAACTGTTAAAATACCGGTGATAAAAGAATAGTAGCATACGGTAATTTATGGTATTTTATTGTGGCACACGGTATTCTACAGTAGCACACGGTATTGCACAGTGTCTGATAGAGTTAAATTATACAATATTTTTATTCCCTAATACTTAGTTTTTATATTTATTGTGTGCTTAAATGTTTAATTATTTAGTTTATTTTGGTTTTAATAGGTTTTATAGGGTTTTAGTTAATTTATGTTAATTTAGGTAATTTTATAGTATTTTTATATTTATTTTTATTTATGTGTTTTTATTTATTTTTAGTGTTTTAGGGGTTTTATTAATTATTATGTGTTTTTATTATTTTTATATTATTTTTATTTATTTTTAATTATTTTATATTTTATTTTGTAGGAAAAATAAGCTTTGGGGGCAAAATCTGTAAATTCTGCAAAGCTTTGGGGCCAAATATGTAATTATCGGAGAAGACAGCGCGCGCGCATGGCGCGGGTAAGGAATCAGCTGGCGTGCACAAGGAACGACGCCGTTTTGGTCTTAGTGGTAGAAACAGGGTCCGCGCAATGCGCGGCTGCGTTCTTTGGCTCAGGCGCGTGTAATACACGCGCCAACGGTAAAAAAAAGATAAAGGCGGCTGACGCGTCAGAGAAGAGAGAGAAAGTGGCGGCTGGCAGCTTTGTTCCTTTTCCTTCCTTATTTTGGATTTCCTACACTGCAATGCAACAAATCAGTAGAATAAAAATCCAATTTTAATTTGGAAAAGGAAGCAATAATTCTTTATTTTATTTTTAGTATTTTATTTAGACTTCCAATTAGGGTTAGGAAAATAATTATTTTATTTTTCTTTTATTTTTAATTGTAAATCCTACTAGGTTTAGGAGGATTTTGGAGCCTATAAATAGAGGGCTTGAGGCACATTGTAAGAGACAACTTTTCTTAGAATAAAAATTCTCTCTTCTATTCTTTAGTGTTCTCTACTATTATGAGTAGTTAATTTATTTTTCTTGGTTTAAGTGATTGAAGCCATCAAGATTTATACACTGTGAGATCTAATTTATTTTAATTGTTCAATTTATATTTTGAGTATTGAATATTTTTCTGTGTTAATTTTATGATTAATTCGTTTAATTGCTAGGATGCATACTAGTTTATTATTCGTTGAAATCTACTGCTAAATTAAATATCAAATCCGTAATTGTTTGGTCACTTTAATTTGCGAAGCAACTAAGGTTAATAATTATTTTGCTTATCAAAATATTATTTTATCTTAGGAAAAATATTCATCTAAATTAAATGCAGACGCTTGGATTGTGTTGTTTAGTTCAACGATCTCTCTATTTCTTTATGCTGCTACTAGGTTAAATCTTTAGCGCTTGTCTGAGATTATTTAGTAGTAAGGGTTATTTAGATCGCTTGTTTCTGCTTAACTAAAATTAAGGAGAGATAGGAAAATTATTCGAATGAGAGTAATTATTCCACGTTGAATATTTAAAATATGAATTGATTTATTCTTGCATCAGTGATCAGTTGTAAATTCTTGATGGTGGATATTGACTTAAACCAAGGCTTTTTCTTCTCATTTATTTCATTAAATTACTTGCATATTTATTTTAGTTATTTTTATTTAAATTATTTCTTTAATTAAAAACCCCCCTATTTTTATTTGCAAAAATATAAAATTAAATTAATCATTCTCTGTGGGTTCGACTCTTACTTGCACTACTACATATTTATTTTTCCAAAGTAAGATTTTATTTTTGGGTGCTCGCGACATCACACCAAATTTTGGCGCCGTTGCCGGGGAATGATTTAAATTTAATTTTATGCTTTTGTAAACTGTATTTTAATTTATTAATTTTTGTTAGATTTTATTATTTTAGTTTTTCATAATTTAATTGAGTTGTGCAGGTTAAGGATGGAAGTGAGGCATGATTATGCCAATGAGGTAACTATTTCTTCTCTTGAGCGATAAATTGATACATTAACTTCTCTTGTTTATCAAATGGTTGCAGATCGTACACAACCAATGGAAGCTTGTAGGATTTGTGCGGTGGTAGGACATCCGACTAATATGTGCCCCATTCTTCGAGAGGAGTCCTATGAACAAGTCAATACAACAAGTGGTTTCCCTGGTCAACCCAAATGGAGATATGATCCCTATTCAAACGCGTATAATTCAAGATGGATGGATCATCCTAATTTTGGCTATGAGATTCCACAAATGAATCCGCCCGCAAATCAGAATTTTTCAAGCTATCAACAATACATGCAGCTATATCCCCAACAACAACAGGGCCAATCATTTAATTCTGATATGTCTTTAGAGGATATGATTAAATTAATTGAAACTAACACTTTGCAATTTCAACAGGAAACGAAGGAAAATATACAGAATTTGGAAAAACAAATGGGTCAAATGGCAATTGCACTCAGTCACTTGGAGGAACTAGATTCTGCAGAATTACCTTCACAAACAGTGAATAATCCAACGGAGCATACAAGTGCACAAGTGTTAGGAAGTGAAGATCCAGACAAGAAAGTCCCTCCATCACCAAATCAAGAGAAAACAAACAACATCAATGAAGCAGACAGTGTTAATGTAGACGATGATGTTAGTTTTAAAGATGATATGCCTAAGGTGGAGGAAGTTGTTGAGGAAACAAACAAGGAAGAGTTAGAGATTGCGATTACTAACAATTTGGAGTTAGAGGAAGAAGAAGCAATTGAGCTGAAACAAGATTTGGAGGAGGATGAAACTCCATTAAAATCTTTGCCAATGATTTTTGATAATAATGCAATTATTTTCATTCCATTACCTGTTACTCACGAAAATTTTCTATCTTTTATTTTGCAGGATCCCATTCCAACTATAAAGACTCTCTCCAATCATATTAAATATCAATTCGTTGACGAGGGAGTCAAACGTTCATGTCACGTGCAAGAGAGACTGAATCTACCGATGAAGAATGACGTGATGGATGGAGTACTCAAAATTCATGAAGTTGGAGTAACGTAGTACTTTGGCCTGCTGTCGAGCCAATGACGATAAACAAAGGCGCTGCTTGGGAGGCAACCCAAGAAAACAGATTTGCATTTCTTTTCTTTTTTCTTTTTATAGTTATTTGTGCCTTTTTCTTTGCATTTATTTTACATTGGGGACAATGTAAATTTTAAGTGTGGGGGAAGGGATTTATGATTTTTGTTATTATTTTTGTTATTTTTATGTCATATTTTGAAAATTTTAGGGAATTTTAAAAATTTTGAAAATTTGAATTTTGTGGGTAAATTCACTGCAAACCCTCACGAGACAAAACTCGTCCACTTGGGGTAACCTTGGGGTTTAAAGGCTTGTTGCACATGCTAAGTGTAACCGTGTTTCCTACGAAAATGGGGTAGTTTTTTATTTTATTTTTAGGATGTGTCACTTGAGCAATGAGTTAATTGAATTTTAATTTTTAGCCAATGATAAAATTTTGATTTTTATTTTAATAACTCTTGAAAAAATGATAAATTTTTGCTTAGTTTGAATTTTTGACTTTTTATTGATTATTACTTTGTTTAAGATCTTTTAAATTTTTATGCACTTATATCCATTTGTTTGAGCCAGCTTTAATTTAGAGAAAGTTTATATGGTTAAATGCTTATGAAAGATATTTTTGAACTCTATATCTTATTTGATCATTATTTGAAGTGAAATATTAGGTAAAATATAATTTGGAGGAGATGATTTAGGTAATTTTTTTTAGGATTATTATTGAAGGAAAAAAATCTTGTGGTGGGTTGAGATGGAGCGTAAAACGCACTCACTCATAAACACATGAAAACGCGAGATGGAGCGTAAAACGCACTCGTTGGTGAGATGGAGCATAAAATGCACTCACCGTGAAAAGAAAAAAAAAGAAAGAAAAAAATGGGATGGAGCATAAAATGCACCCATTAAAAAAAAAATGAAAAAAAATATGTGAAAAAATTGATATTGATAATCCTAGTGTGCTTCATTAATTAAAAACCTTTTGATCTTCTGATTTATTATTTGTCTGTATTAACTGAAAGTGATGTGAAAAAGAAGTATATTGAGTTTTGTTGTATGTCTTTTATAAGGTAATTAATAACCGAAGCTTATCTGAATTTTAATTAGTTTGATACATTTGGATTCACACACACACAAAAGATCTTGAGTAAAGTAGAATTGATAAATATGTTAAAGTTCTAGATTTTGCATGGTTTTGAAAATTTTCTTTGAGTTATCATTTAAAAAAATCATTGAGGCTGATGTTGAAATTTATATTGATCTGTTGCTCAAGTAAGTTGTTTGGTTATTAGTTTTATTTTTATAGTTTTTATTTTTGTTTTGCCCGAGGACGAGCAAAAAGCTAAGTGTGGGGGTATTTGATAGAGTTAAATTATACAATATTTTTATTCCCTAATACTTAGTTTTTATATTTATTGTGTGCTTAAATGTTTAATTATTTAGTTTATTTTGGTTTTAATAGGTTTTATAGGGTTTTAGTTAATTTATGTTAATTTAGGTAATTTTATAGTATTTTTATATTTATTTTTATTTATGTGTTTTTATTTATTTTTAGTGTTTTAGGGGTTTTATTAATTATTATGTGTTTTTATTATTTTTATATTATTTTTATTTATTTTTAATTATTTTATATTTTATTTTGTAGGAAAAATAAGCTTTGGGGGCAAAATCTGTAAATTCTGCAAAGCTTTGGGGCCAAATATGTAATTATCGGAGAAGACAGCGCGCGCGCATGGCGCGGGTAAGGAATCAGCTGGCGTGCACAAGGAACGACGCCGTTTTGGTCTTAGTGGTAGAAACAGGGTCCGCGCAATGCGCGGCTGCGTTCTTTGGCTCAGGCGCGTGTAATACACGCGCCAACGGTAAAAAAAAGATAAAGGCGGCTGACGCGTCAGAGAAGAGAGAGAAAGTGGCGGCTGGCAGCTTTGTTCCTTTTCCTTCCTTATTTTGGATTTCCTACACTGCAATGCAACAAATCAGTAGAATAAAAATCCAATTTTAATTTGGAAAAGGAAGCAATAATTCTTTATTTTATTTTTAGTATTTTATTTAGACTTCCAATTAGGGTTAGGAAAATAATTATTTTATTTTTCTTTTATTTTTAATTGTAAATCCTACTAGGTTTAGGAGGATTTTGGAGCCTATAAATAGAGGGCTTGAGGCACATTGTAAGAGACAACTTTTCTTAGAATAAAAATTCTCTCTTCTATTCTTTAGTGTTCTCTACTATTATGAGTAGTTAATTTATTTTTCTTGGTTTAAGTGATTGAAGCCATCAAGATTTATACACTGTGAGATCTAATTTATTTTAATTGTTCAATTTATATTTTGAGTATTGAATATTTTTCTGTGTTAATTTTATGATTAATTCGTTTAATTGCTAGGATGCATACTAGTTTATTATTCGTTGAAATCTACTGCTAAATTAAATATCAAATCCGTAATTGTTTGGTCACTTTAATTTGCGAAGCAACTAAGGTTAATAATTATTTTGCTTATCAAAATATTATTTTATCTTAGGAAAAATATTCATCTAAATTAAATGCAGACGCTTGGATTGTGTTGTTTAGTTCAACGATCTCTCTATTTCTTTATGCTGCTACTAGGTTAAATCTTTAGCGCTTGTCTGAGATTATTTAGTAGTAAGGGTTATTTAGATCGCTTGTTTCTGCTTAACTAAAATTAAGGAGAGATAGGAAAATTATTCGAATGAGAGTAATTATTCCACGTTGAATATTTAAAATATGAATTGATTTATTCTTGCATCAGTGATCAGTTGTAAATTCTTGATGGTGGATATTGACTTAAACCAAGGCTTTTTCTTCTCATTTATTTCATTAAATTACTTGCATATTTATTTTAGTTATTTTTATTTAAATTATTTCTTTAATTAAAAACCCCCCTATTTTTATTTGCAAAAATATAAAATTAAATTAATCATTCTCTGTGGGTTCGACTCTTACTTGCACTACTACATATTTATTTTTCCAAAGTAAGATTTTATTTTTGGGTGCTCGCGACATCACACCAGTGTCTCATATTATTGACACCGTAACTGTTACGCATCATTTCATCAATAATTGTCACTGCATAATATTTTATGTTATCAATTCAATAATTGTTGTTACACAGTATTTTGCATTATTGATTAATAATTGTCATTACACTGTATTTTATATCATTGAGTCAATAATTGTTGGTGCACTGTAGTTTAAAATTATTGAATCTAATAATTGTCACAGTAGCAAATATACTGTAATTTATATTATTAAATTAATAAAAATATGTAACGTGTTTCTTACATTATTATGGTAACATTATTTTATATGTTGGACTCACAGGAAGAATAAATAAATAAAAAAATAAAATAAAATAATTAATTTTACTATTTGAAATAGTAACGTGAATAGTAACGTGAATAGTGACGTGAATAGTAACGTGAATAGTAAGTGAATAGTAAGAAACATGTGGGACCCACTGTGGGGCCCACACGAAATGTGAGAAATGTGTTTGCTGGGAATGGGTTGGTGGAGGCTGCGCAGCAGCCTCTGCTGAATTTTTTTTCTGTTCACCTACCACGCATAGTGCCTTATTTTCTCCTATAAATAGCTTGTTCAGCTGAATAGAAAAATCACACCTAAAACATAAAATTTTTCTATAAGAATTTTATGAGTTTTCTCTGAGAATAGTAAGGTTATTTTGAGAGTTTGAAAGCCAAAAGGAGTGCAGGAATTTTTCAAGTAAGTCTTTTATTAAAGAGTAGTAATTTTATAAATTCCTATTTTTCACGGTATTCACATATCTTCCTTTAGAAGACTCTTCTTTGAGAAGATTCATTTTTAAAAGCTTTCTTTGGAAGATTTATTTTGGAATATTATTTTTAAAACTATTTTAAAGTTGGTATTTTATACTACAAAAATTATGTTAAATATATATAATTTTGATAGTTCATAATATATGAGTTATCATACACTTTGAAGTTTACATGTTATAATTACTAATTTTATTATAAATATATAGGTTGATCAATCTCATTTAAATCAATATCCAGTCACGTGTTAAGGTAAGAAATGTCATTTTTTTTTTACACTCTTGAACTTGCTACGGTAAGGGATATTATTTTCTTTCATACTCCTGAATCGAAACTTATTATGGAACTATTGCTTCTATAATTCCTGAAAATATTATATGTTCCATAATAGTTGAATTTCATTATTTCAACTGAACCTTCCTATTTTCTGAACATTTCTATCGAACTGTAATCGTTATTCTGAACTGTGGAGCTTGAATATCATTTTTAAATTTCACTTCACATCATGTTGGCAATTTGGACATTATTTGAATCTGCACAAAGTAAACTTTCGATACCTATTGTTTATCCTGTTCTTCTGTTCATCATTTGTATCACTGTTATTTATATTAATCATCAAGAATCAAGCTGTTGTGAATATCTGTGGCCGGGGGCACAGATGTGATATAATTGTTGAACAGATGATAGGTTAAAGGCGATATACTAGGTTAAAGGCGATACATCTGTTCGGTGTCTTTTATGGCACGTGGTTAATGTTCTCTTTGGCCCGTAGTGCATAGATGAACTGTTGTTTGGTATGATTATGACCAAATGCTGAATCTGGTATAATCATGACCGTTGGTGTTATATTGAAAGTTCTCTTTGGCCCGTAGTGCATAGATGAACTGTTGTTTGGTATGATTATGACCAAAGGCTGAATCTGGTATAATCATGACCGCTGGTGCTATATTGAATATCTTTGGCCCGTAGTGTAAAGATGAACTGTTGATTTGCATGATTATGACCAGGAACTGTGAATTTTTATTATCATGACTAATGGTATTTCAGATGATAAAAGTCGATGATGTTTTTACTAAAAAGAAAAGCGAGTGGATATTATATCTGCATTATTCTTCTAATAGATTACTCATTCCGCTGCTATTATTGTTCTGAACATTGTTCAAGAATTTAATTGAAGTTTTTGATATACACCTTGTATTCTGTTGTATTCTATCAAGAACTCAACTGTTGAAGGCTAATGATAATTTATTCGTCATTATCTTAGTCATGATATTTCTTACTGGGCTATTTGAGCTCACCCTTTTTTTTGTTCCATTGTTTTCAACAGGAGATGAGAACGTAACGGGGTCTAGCCGGGGGATGGAGTGAGAGTCCGAGGAATAGTTGTCTTAGTCTTCAGGTGTTGGAAAATAGTGTGACAATAATAGTGAAGACTTAGTTGTGTATTATTATACACTGTATTGTTGTACGTTGTGCCTTGTTGTAATAATTTTGTTGTAGTCTTTTGACGACTCAAGTTTGGGCTGTGTGAGCCTAGATTTGGGGGCGTCACAAATAATGCAAGTCATTTTAATTTCCACACACCCAAGTTTAACTATGAGATGATAATTTTTTAGATGTAGCATAATAAGGCCTAATGTGTTGTCTCAATAATATATCCTTGTGTTATCTTAGCTTACCATAGGTTCATCTAAAAATTTATGACTGAAGATATTAATGATAGCAACTTTGAATTTTTATATACACACCCAAATATCTTATATTAGCCGCTATGGGATTGAAGGTGTTACAGTATTATATGTATTTAAAATTATAGAATTCTGTTGAGAAAGTAATATTAGCTCTGGAAAAATCATTTTCCATTTTTTGTTGCCTTAAAAAAAAAAAAGAGTAATGGGAAAGGGAAAAAAAATTGCTTAGAAACGAATGGAGGGAGAAGTCTGAAATCAAAAATAGTAAATTTGCAGCCACCGGTTGCAAGACACATGGGGTGTATAGGCATGTGGGTGTGGTATGAAGATGTGCAAACTGTAGGGACCCAAACCCACCCCAGTACTATGAGCACATGAACCCTAAAAAGTGAAATCTGGTTACAATTATAATATTGACTTTCCAAACCCTAATTATGCTGTGTGTTTCCATAATATTGAGCATTTTATGGACATGGAAATTACTAGCATCCCATCTTTCAATTGCAAGGGGAAAGAAGGGGACCCTGTTTGAATTTTTAAATGTTATCAATCACCTAAAGATGGAGCAAATTATCAAACACCTTAGTCACTTTTGGTCTCATGAAATATGTAGCCCTTTATAAGTTTCAAGTTTATATAATTCGAAGTTGGTACCAAGATCCACACAGTTGATCAACAAATTTGTTATTGTCAAACCAATGCACCCTAATTAATCCTTTCTATTTTACTTTCTAAAACAAAGCAATATTAAGTATTAATCATGTTTAAATCTTAATTACTTCTCTGCCTAATAATTGAATTAGAGTTCAGATACGAGAGCAAATTCAAAGATTAATATTCAAATCATATTTAGAAATAGAACTATAACAAAAAATATATACAATATCGTAAGTCAACACTCAAACTTGGCTCGATAAAGACTCAATTTAATTATTGAGATAGATAAATCGAGTTTGCTTATTATCTTATATTCAATTATTAAGTTAAACTTAACTCATCTAAGGGGCCGGTTAATAAAACTGAATGAAAAGTTATAAATTAATTAAGTAAACTAAATGAGCTGAATAAGAAATAACTACTAAATGAAAATAAATCATGAATGAAAAAAACTATTTGCTAATTAATTTGTATGAAACATCTGAATATTAACATTTTTCATTTTAACCCTCTAAACTGTTAATTTTGATCAAATTTATTTGACAGTTATGTATCATCATAATCCTATTAAATGGACTTTGGACATTTATTAACATAAAAAGATTAATTATTTAAAGTACACTAATTTTAAATATAATAAAGTAATTATATAAACTATATTTATTCTAAACATAATATTATTCCGTTTCAAAATAAAAGATTAAAAAGAGTTTTAATGTACATAAAAGGCAAGTTATAGTAATTTATATCTCAAGATGATAAAAACATTTTTTTAATAATTAGTTTTTTAATAAAATAATCTTATATTTTGAACTGAAAGCTTTCTTTACGAGCCTCGGGGCTAAATGAGATAAAATAATAAAAATATTCAATTTTTATATATTTAAACATATTAATAATTATCCAAAGTACATTTATCATAAATATAAAGATATGATATTCAAACACACAATTGATATAACTCATCTATTTATTCGCAAAAAAAAGTTTCATTAGTGAATTTTTTTTTTTAGTTTCACGAAAAAAATGTGTTTATTAGTATTATAAAATGATATAATTTCTTGTAAATTTGTAATTATAATTTTATCGTAACGTCATCAATATTAAACTAATAACCTATTAAACATGAAATAAAAAATAACATTCCTAATATTCATAAATTTTGTAAATAAATATTTTTAAAGAAACAGAGACATCATCATCTAATTATATTTATATATTTTACCAATTGGCTGAAGTATTTGGAATTTAATTGGAGGAGATTTTGGTAAGTAAAAGTCATCAAGCGATGGCTGACCGAAAAAGTTAGCTTGCTTCCGCTTACCGAAAAAGTGACATTTGTTTCAATTAAAATTTTCTATTAAGTGATCATTAAGGATTATCAAACAACGCCAGTATGGGCTTGATTAATTAAAAGTAAATGCATGACTTTGAACAATTATGCATAATAGGAACTCAACTCAGAGAGACAAATAAAGTGGGGGTTGTAATTTATTACTTGACTAGACTATTATCCTATCTTAAAACAATATGACCTAATTAAGATCATTTCTTTCCATTAAAAAACTTGGATCTTACTTAGAAATTATTATTATTATTATTATTATTATTATTATTATTATTATTTTGATAAAGCAGTCACCTATCTGTAAAAATTTTAACAGATGCTCGAGTTTAATGAAATAATTATTTCAAATGTCGAGTTGTACGCACTATATAAAAAAAGTAAAAAATAAAAAAATAATAGAGACAAAAATAATAGAAAATTAATAAATATTCTTTTACTATTTTATTGAGTTTATAAAAATAAAAATAAAAAAATTGAAGTTACTAAGTTACCTTTAAATTAATTTTATTATGTTTATAAATTAGAGGATACAGTATAGATTATAAATTCTACCAAATTTAGTACGGAATTAACAAAAAAAAATAGTAAAGTTTTTTGTTCATATTTTTTTTCTTTTTATTAAAAAACATAATAATTAGACAAAAAAATTAATTTAATTTAATTTTATTTATTTATTTATTCGTCCATTTTAAAACTCAGCGATTAAGGACTCAACTCAAAGATCCAAAAAACATACCATGAGTACCCTCCTTGGCCTTGCAGTCAAATTAATGAGCCATCCCGGGATGGGTACAAGCAGGGCGGCTAGTACATTGACAAATGGCCCCCATTACATAAAAGGAAGACAGGTTGACCACCTAGTAATTAACTTAATGTTTGCTCCCAGCATTGAAAAAATCTTATTAAATCCAACAGTACAAGAAAACTATATGAGGCTCTGAATTTTCCAAGATAAAGCAGTATTTGTATTCGTAATCAAATCATTAAACCAATACCACCTTAATTAGCCCACAGCATTTGGATTGGATTGGATTGGATTGGATTGGATTAGATTCATGCATGATGGGGGCACGAAAGAAACACTTGAAACTCCAAGCATCCCACAATTCCAACATCAGGGGTAACATTGTTTGTCGTGTCATACTCACTTGCACGGTGCATAAATGAGAGTTTTTATTTTATTTTATATATATTAAAGTTTATTTATAACATATTTAAACATTATTTTCTTAATAAATATTTTTTTTTCAAATTACTTAGGTTGTTATTCTAAAGTTTATATCAAAAAAAAATTATTACCAAGAAAATCCCACACAAATCTTAACATACGTTGAAAAAGTTCAAAAGCTTTGTAAAATTCTAATTTTTTGATAAAAAGGAATATATATATAGCATACCTTTTAAATAGCATATCTTTATTAAAACGAAGTCGTTTTGAAGATTCTTTTTATAAAAAAATAATATTAAAAGAAGATGTGACATGACGTGACATTTCACGACCCCATTTGTTTTTCTTTTATTTACCAAAATGTCATCAAAGAATATTTAAAACGACGTCGTTTTGATAAAGATATGTTACTTAAGGAGATATATTATTTAAGAGATATATTTTTGAACCGTCTAATACATATATATATATATATATATATATATATATAGAGCTAGTTGATGGGGATGAGATTTTTTTTGGGGGTTTCATTAGGATTCATGTTCATGCACCTTCATCATCCATTAACATTATGGTTAAAGCCAAATTGGATAATTTTAGCTAGCTAATAGATAATTTATATGATGAGAAAATATTGTTTTCTTTACCACCACTAGTAGTTAATTATAATTGGTGAAAGTATTGTTGGAATGTTGTAAAAAGATGGTATAAAGTTTATTTAACCAATCTAAGTTCATTCCCCCTTGCATTTATACTTTTAGCCACGCATAGAGTGAAAATTGAGCTCATCAATTGAATTACTCGGGAGTTGGGGCCCTCCTAATTGAATGAAAAGACGACCTTCATATTCAGCAAAACGAAAGTCATGCATGTTGTTGATCTGCTTTAATTTGTTCTTATTTTTACGTCTTTTACACATATTGTACTTTTGTAATAAAAAGAAAAAGATATATAGGAAGGTAATTGAGTAGTATATCATAATCAATTGGGTTATTCCAAATTTCACTAGTCTAGAATTTAAATATCGTGATTTATTTATCATGTAAAAATTGCATTTATTTAAATAAGGCCATGATCTTTCAGCTTCAAGAACTTTTATAATAGTAGTCTTTGCGCACCATCAACAATGACCACCCTACTCCATTAGTATGCTAAATTCTGAATCACGTGTTAAAGCAAGCTAGCCAAACAGGTCACAAACTTGAATTTGTAAGACAAGCGAAATGACTGCAGGCACATAAAGATGCTTTACATATTTTGCTCGTCCGCTATGGGGGCTTTTGGAGTTTTTGAAATTTAAACATCTTATTCATTTAGTTGAATTTATTTCAAGCGTAGTTTTTTAGCTTAGAAACGTAATTTTTAAATATGAAATTCATTGTATCATTTTTTGTATAATATATTGGGTCTTATTTATTTGTAAGGATTATAATTTCAGAATTATAATCTCAGTACATGAATTATAATTTCAAAGTTATGTTTGTTTGTAAGAATTACATTTATGATACAATTATTAATTTCAAGCGTCTTGTTTGTTTTTAAATTTGAATTTGGAACTATTAGTTCAGGGATTATAAAATAACTTAATAGTCTCGGGTTTATAATCTCTTATTGAACATAATATTAAATAGTCCCCTATATTAAGTTATTTTATAATCTCTGGATTAATAATCCTAAATTTAAATTTAAAAACAAGCAAGACACTTGGTATTAATAATTTTATCCTAAGTGCAATCTTTGTAAATAAATATAACTCCTGGAATTATAATTCATATTTTTAAATTATAATTCCGAGATTATAATTCTTACAAACAAACGTGTCGTCGGGGTATTTAAAAACTATCCAAACACACTTTTCTAACCCATCAAACGCAGTAAAAGGAATAAGCTCATAATTAGTCATTTCATATACTCTCTTCCCATTTCTTTTAAATTAGAGGTACATTTTGTTTTTTTTTTTGCGATCTAAAATTCAAATCAACATGAATGCATTTAATTTTAATACAAATAGTATAACTTTTGTAAAGCAATTAAGAATATTATTAATTATCATATTATTGCTTTCGTTACTTTAATAAATTCGTATCAACTTTTAAAATTTTCAAATTAACGCAAAGCGCTCCTGAAAAACTCTTTAAATTTGGGCCACTCAAACTAAAAGATTCAAATGGAAATTAGATAGGTCATTTTTCAACAGTAAAATCCATTGAATGTTTGAAATTTTGTCGCCAAATTAACGACACAGCCGTGATCATTTTAATTTTAAGCCTTTGCTATTTTCTTCAGACGGTATCATTGAACCCAAAATATCTAAATTCATCCAACACACAAAATTCCTGATGATGATGGCTTCTAGACTCAAGTGGAGAGTATTAGACTTTAAGCAAAGGCCAAAGTCAAAAACAATGGGTGGAATTCTATTTTCCAGTGCCATTATTCTGTGCGTGAGTTTGAACACTCTGAAATGGGCTATCTAATTTCCATTAGAGGTGATAGTTTACAAAAATAAATAAATATTAATTCCATTATATATATATATATATATATATATATATATATATATATATATATATATATATATAACACTAATTTTGGAACCAAACATACAAAATTAAAATCACCTCCTTGAAAGTGATTAGTTAAGTTACCTCCTACTTATTCTCATTCCGATCTTTGACACGTCGTACCGCCATCATCTAAATTAAAGTTGTGTCATTTAGCTTAATCAAACCTCCTCAACTTTATTATCTACATTCAAACCCTTTATATATTCTTTCTCTTATTCATGATAAGACTCGGACTGTGTTTAGGAAATTTTGTTTTCACAAGTCGAATGTGTGAGTGGTGGGGGTGCAGCCCATCCATTCATATGGTGATTATGTTTATGTTTAGTTACTCGGAGTTTACAGTATTTATTATATTTAGAATCTTTGAAAATTCAAACGTATTTGAAAATTTTATTCCTTTAATAGTAACTTATTTTAAACGCAGCTTATTTAACTCAAAAA
Source organism: Hedera helix (assembly GCA_947179155.2). Classification (NCBI taxonomy): domain Eukaryota; kingdom Viridiplantae; phylum Streptophyta; class Magnoliopsida; order Apiales; family Araliaceae; genus Hedera; species Hedera helix. The sequence continues at coordinate 33,271,137 of OX359282.1, read as the reverse complement.
CGCAGTATTTAAACCTCAAAAACAACACACCAAAATAAGTATGATATGTTTTGATGTTTAAACACTATAAACGCTACCGTTACAAATGTTGTAAACGCTAATAGCCAAACAAATTCATTATGTCATAACTCATAAGTAGTCCAAATCTTACACAAAGTACAAGATTTGACAGTTCAGATTTTTAAAAATATAAGATCTCCTGTAATACTGGGAAACAACTTAATTAACTAACGCAACACAGTGTTGCTAAAGAAAATTTGAACCGTCCATTTAAGATTCTTCATTGCTTCCCATCACCATTGCTACTTTGCAAGCGCATATTCTTTTATAGAATCATATTAATTTGAATGGGCAATCTCTCATTTTTTTCGTACACATATACAGATCACTATATATAATATTCCCATTAATCATTTCATTTTATATAATTGGTAGTTGTTTGACTGTTGAATCATCTAATTACTGAAGCTTGAAAGAAACCGTATTTACAACGTGAATGATGAGTCCAACTTCATCAATCCAAAAGAACTAGTCCACCATGAGCTATCCATTCGCCAGATGCAGCCAAGGACATCCCCCGTTTTGAGTCTTTTGATTAAGACTTAATCCTATATGATCATATTGTTATATATATATATATATATATATATATATATATATATATATATATATATATATATATATAGATATATAGCCAATAAAAACCATATTCAATTGCCGCGTTGAATAGGGAGTTGACCAAAAGAACTACGTATGATATGGGTTGAGGTTCGTATATTGCCAAAGGAGTCGGGTAAAACTAAATAAATGATTCAATTTGGGTCAGCTACCTTATGATGCAAAAGTTGAATTTTTGACCGGTGAGCAAAAAATCAAAATCATATGGAATTGTCAGCTTGTAAAATAAGATTGAGTATTTTATTTTTTTGTACATCTGGATACAAAAGATAATTAACCATAGCGAAGCCACATACCTCCCATCAAATCAGCGACGACGAAATTACAAAGACCTCTAGGAAAAAGTATGGTTAGACATGAATATTATCTTTAATTACAAAGTGTGAATCTCATTGCAAATGACGCTGAAGAGAACTTTGGCCATTTATAGAAACTTGAGTCTATTGTAAACAATTATATATATATATATATATATATATATATATATATATATATATATATATATATATATATATATATATATATATATTTGTGGGATGAGATTTTCAATCACAAGGATTAAATGACTATATTCTCACGCCAAATAGGAAGTGTTTATTCACTTATATTTAAGACAAATAATATTTATATGTGGGATATCTATTTATACTTTTTAGTAATAAATCAATTATATTATTGGTATTTTTTTATATTTTTTTGCTACCATTGATTCATAATAATTACATGGGAGAAGGGGGGTTTGAACCCAAAAAAGTTATGACTCAAAAAGAATTTTTGAGAGTCTGCTTTAATATCATATATAACAACTTTGAGTTAAATTTTAAGTTCGAATTAAATTATATATCATAATAAAGTCCAATTCGATTTCTAAATAGTATTTTCTTTAAGGCAAAAGTGCGCTGGAGGGGAAATTAATAAATTTTACTTTCTTAAATATGTACATTTTATTTTGGGGCAGGGGAGTAATAAAAAAGAAGATAGAAGTTTTACAAATATCCTAAAATTATGTACTACAATATTGAATATTGAAAATTTTGGGCTAATGGTGCTCCCTCATCTAAATGAAAATGTCCGAATACTGTTTAAGGAAAGAATAAAGATCAATGATTAAAGAGATGTGAAGGGCTGGATCTTGGTTCTTCATGGACCATGCCATGCGGATGCCTGCAGCTCGACAGCCACAAAATAACTCCCATAATCCACGCCCACATTTCGCAGCTTTTTGACTGCGTGAACACACATGCTGAAAGAACAAGTCGGTGACCATGTGCATCAAATTAACATATTTTAATACAAATTCCACATTTACATACCTAGAAGACATTAGCCATGCAAAGCATTTACAATGCTAATTATGTTGAATAAATGTTCAAAAAAATCTTACTTTATTTTAAATGTTATTTTTTTAAGTGTTGGGCAACAATAAAAGCTATATAAAAGACACAAGCCATACTACTGAAAAAGACGGTTTCAATATTATTCATACGCAATCTTTCGTGCAAGTATTGGGGCGAAAAGACTTTTATTAAAATTATCATCTAAATTTATAGTAATATAACAAATTAAATATATCTTTAGTTTATATATAATTAGTCCTAATTCCGGTATTAGAGTAAATAGGACATATCATGGATTAAAGTTTTTAGGATTAAACGACTTCATGATGGCTCTATCAAGAGATACAAAATTCATTTAGTCACAAAGGCTTTTCGTTGAAATCTGTACGCCTTAAATTAATTACTATTTATTTTAATATTTATAAAAAAATTGAACCGTGTAATACTACAATGTATTATGTATAACATCACAATACATACATAAACAAATATGTATATATTAACACCCTCTTTTTTTTCTAACTTTTTGAATTTTAAAAGGGATGAGATATATATCACGTATTGATACAAACGTTTAAAACATAATCTTAATCCAACAACTTAAGTTACTAAAAATATTTATATACGTGTATAATGTATTGTTCTTTCCACGAGTATTATTTTTTTCTTAGATTTTCTATGAATATTAAAATTTATCTTAGAAAAAATATAAATATTTATTTGAGTATTTTTGTAATATTACTTTCGATATTTATGAATAAATAATTATTAAAAACATTTATCATATTCAGAAACAATGAATATATAAATTTTGTCTGATATGCTGTTTTCGTATGAATTTTTTTTTGAAGTTTCTTTGCTGCAGATTTTTTTAAACCTTTTGTGTAAAAAAATTATATTAAGTTTAACATAAGATTAACATTAATGTATTTAAGTATGATATATGCTCCCTCTTTTCAAAATTAGAGATACATTTTGAATTTTTGAAGCCAATTAACGAAATCGTAAAATTCAATATCAATGTGAATTTATTTTAATTTTAGTGAAAATAATTATAGTTATTGTAAATTAATTAAAAAGTGCTACTAATTATAAACTTTTTTGTTTTTCAAAATTTAAAGAAATCACAATAGTTTTGAATTTTAAAATATTTAAGATTGACTTTAAAAAATTATAATTAATTTTATATTTTGAAATGGAGTGAATAGTATTTAAAATTTCTTTTTAAGATCAATTAAGCATGAGTATTTTGATATCAATTAATATATTCCTTGTGTTCTAAAATATAAAATTAAGTTTGACTTTTCATAATTAATGTGAGATATTTTAAAATTCAAAATTAATATAATTTACTTTTTAATATAAAAATAATAAATCTTAACAAGATCTATAATTATATCCTCTAAAAATAAAAATGATTTGTATTATTTTTAAATTTAAAATCTCTCAAATTAATTTTAAAAATTTATATATTTTTTTTAAAACGGATAAAGTACTTCACATGAATAATCTCAATTTTTTTTGGTTCAAACCAAAGTTTGACAAGGGAAAAGAAAAGACATTACTCGGCCGCCGAAGAGTCCAACGCAACACGGCTTATATATATATATATAAAGGTGAAGTTTGTATATTGAAAGGTACATTGTATGAGATACAGAGATGCATGAATTTCTCACATTTTTTTGTGACAATTACTCATACAGGATTACCTCTCCAAGACGTTTGGATTTATAGAAAACGAGTGGATCATTCCCTCTCTCCCACCTTCCTCCTTTTATTGCAATATATAGAAAAACTCGTAAAACATGGTGGTTAGATTTTGCTACTTATAATTGGTTGGTTCCTCATGAAAACAATCCTATTTTTGCTGGTTTTTTAATGGTAAACTTTGTATTATATTATATAATCTCCCTATATATATATATATATATATATATATATATATACTGGTTTTTATAATTCTTTTAGTAATATATTTTAATGATCAAAAACTTATTGAAAACAATTGTGAGAAAATTTATGTATTTAATATTAGGAAAAATATAAAATATTAAAAATTAAATAGTTAATATTATTTGAAATTTATGAATGACATAATAAAATAAAAATTATCTAAAAGATAATTAAAAATGAATAGAGGGAGAGTATAAAGGACCGCAGCGCAGGAGATTGTTATTTTGTCCGGCGGAGCATGGTCCACCTTGTCACAAAATCCAATCTAGCAAGTGCAACATTCTTTGCAGCGGTCAAGATTCTCACACAATCACCACACGATATTTAATGGACGGTCTAAATTGCAACGAAAAAAGACATTGTTGATCACAGCCGTTCTTTATTCCCTTCCAACTTACTATTGCTACCAATCGCCACTTAATCCATTGGTATGATTAGGGATATTCATTGATAAAATACCTAATCGGTACTGAAAATAATAAATCAGTACCGATGTCGAATTTTATAAAAATCGATAATCGACATTGACACCAAAAATCGGTTTCAATACTAATTCGGTACACTTTAGATAATAGTTTTTTGGCTCGATTTTTTTTTACCACATTGATAATATACATCATAAATAAATAAATCTTGTGTTGCCTTACTTTTTTTCCTGGTGTTGTGCTTTCTTAATTTATAAAATTGATAATTTGATATTTCATTCATAAATTTGATATTACAAAATGTAAAGATAATATATTAAACTACCGTTCGCAGTATTAAACTGCGGTATATTAGAAACTAAACTACAGACGAGAGTCATTTTAATCATTAGATCTCAGCATAAACGACTGAGATCTATTGTATGAATAATTTTTTTTACGGTCTCATATATATATATATATATATATATCAAATGTATTTTATTTTTTTGGTATTTCAATTTTTACCCTTTTTTTAAAAAAACATGTATCGATATTTATACCAAAAAGTTTTAAAATACCAAAATATTAGTACTGAAAATACATATACCAAAAAGAATCATGGGGCACCTATTTTAGTGAGTCCAGAGCTACAAGCAGTGGGGCACCACTGAAATGGGGAGATGTGATTGGCCTGTGACACCCGTGACAGTACTCAAGAACCATTGAATAATTTATCAACAAAAACTTCATCTACACCATACCTCACTTTTTAATGATTTAGATGCAAGTTTGACTTTATGCACAAAGTTTGTGTACTTAGACTTATTCGTTTCGTTATCCTTAGGACTAAGGTTGTTTGGAAAAATTATTAATGGAATTTAATTAAATATATTCTTTTAGATAATCAATTTTATACAAACTATATGTAAACTATTGTTTTTATAGTATTCAATAAAAATTAGATAACTTATGGGGTGTTTATTTACGTTTGAATGCATTGAAGTGAGTCTGAATCTGGTTGAATTAGTCATTCAGACTATTTGTTTTACACTTTTTAAACTCTGAATGCATCTAAATGAGTCGGCTAAAAAATTATGACTGAATCAGTAAAAAGTAATGTTGAATGATACTTTTATATACATTTCTCAGCCAAAATTTGTTATGTGCAAATTGCTTTTGATTTTTCTTTAACAAATTAGTAACCAATTTAATGAATGTTGTTATAATCTTTTTGTTTTTGATTTTATGGACCAATAAAATGTCATTAATATTTTTAGTTTCTTATTTCTAAAATTATATTACTAATAATATACTCCATTAAAAATTATTCAAAAGTTTATATGTTTGTTTGAGTCCTACTTGAAATTTTATATGTTTGTTTTATTATTTATTTAAATGCATGCTTATGTGTACTAATTCCGTTATTGTTATTTATTTTATTATTTATTTAAATACATATATATGTATAAAAAAAATTATTTTACTACTATGATTTGTTTATTATATATTATTCCTATGAGATGTAAAAATTTACTATTAATTTTTTAATATAATAAATGTAAAAATACTAATAAACAGATGACAAAAAATTGATATAAAGTATTTTAAAGTATGAATATAAAAAAATAAACTAAATAATTTAAAATACTACCTCCAACCCAATACTAAAAATAATAAGTATGATTTTTCTTATACATATTTTGGGTTAAAATGATAAATATTATCATTTAGTTCGTTCAGATGAATTAGTTAACAAACAATTTCTTTCATTCAGTGTTAAATTTTAATCAGACCTTTGTTTTATTCTGTTCGTTCAGTTATTCAGAACTTTTTATCCAATTTTATCAAACAGTTCCTTAGTATTTTTAGGTAAAATTAAAGAGTTTTAATTTTTTTTAACATATTATATAATAAAAATTATTTAATAATATTAACACAATCAAAACTCCTTAATTTTCTCTCAAATTATAGAGTTGACAAATTTTTATTGAATAATATAAAAATACTAGTTTACTTACAATTTTGATAGAATTTATTCTTATTCTTTTAATACCTTTAATCTCATATGTCGTATTATTCCATACTAACTCGGTGTCTCATTCCAAACACGGAGTTTATAATTATGTTTCATTTAATAAATGTATTTTTAATATTAACTAAGTAATAGCAATGTGATATTATAAATAATAATGAAATAATAATAATAAATTAAGACCATAATGTCACTTTATTATTCTAAAATATAAATACATATTTAATTTTAGACCAAACTAAAAAAATTGTATCTGAAATTTCAAAACAAATGGAGTATTGAATTGTCTACAAATTCTATTATATATCTTATTATTAATAGGGGAATCTACTAATTCGCATATATATATATATATATATATATATATATATATATATATATATATATATATATAATTAAAAATATTAACAAATTAAATTTAAGTATAATTTTGTGAGTCAACTCAATCGAAGACTAACCAAAACATCTGAGTTAACTAATATAATAAAATATTATTTATATTATTATAATAAGTAATAAATTGATAGAAATATTTTATATCGATAGACATAACACAAATTTATATGTTGGTATATTTTTTATAATAAATTATTAAAATATTTGGAGAAAAAATTACAGAATGTGAAAAGTTATATTTAAGTATAAGTGAACACCACCAAACACAATATTTTGATCTTAATCATTGAAAGATGGGGTCTGACACGAAAATCCGTATTAGATCCCACTTTTTAATAGTCGAGATGTATGTAGCATTTGATATAGTATTTGGTTATAGTGTACGTAAAGTTACCCATTTTAAAAACTCATGATATAATGAAAATTTGTTTTTTTATCTATATGAAAAGAAAATGCTCATTAATTCTTATTATTACATAATGGATACAAATGTTATCTAGTAATTCTCGAGTAAATTTAGATGATCTTCTTACTTGTTTTTCATTGCTTGCAAATAAGCTATGAAGAGAGCCTAATTACTCCAACATTTTGAAAATAAAATAGAAAATTATGATTTTATTCCTTGTTTTAGAAAAATTAGGCTTCTATATATATATATGTGTGTGTGTGTGTGTGTTTGTGTGTGTGTGTGTGAGAGAGAGAGAGAGAGCATGGATAAAAAACTCATAAAATTAGGAAATTGATATTTTTACAAAGAAAAATAATATTTTCATAATATTTTTCTCATATAAATAGGAGACCTGTCTATTATTAATGTAAGATGGACTGTGTGAAATTATTATTTTTACTTATAAAAATATCAATTTCTTAAAATTAACGAAACTTATCTCGTGTCATCTATTTGTAATTGGCATAAGGTGTTTGTGATTTCTTAATTATAAGCACGTTTATTTGTAAAATGTTTTAAAAAGTAAAACATATTTGGTTTACTATTTTTTGAAACTGTTTATAAGTATTTTTATGAAAATAAGTGGAAGTATTTATTTGGTCCTTTTGGTTTAAGTAGAAAATCAATAAGTAGATTTGATCGTATACACATGAGACCTCACTTTCAACTAAAACATTTGGATTAATTTGATTATATATATATATATATATATATATATATATATATATATATATATATATAAAAGCTCTCGAACTACTATCAATAATATATTTAATCAATTTTTTTTGAATAATATGTAGTGGGTTCAGAAATTCAAAAGGATATTATTACAACAATAAATAAAGTTTAGTATAATTTAATTTGATTCGAACTTAAAATTTTATTTAAATTCTGATATATAATATTAGAGTCTACTTTTAAAAATTTAGATCATGTCATCTAATGGGATAACAAGAAAATAACTAATATCATTTCACAATAGACAAAGAATATGCTAAAGGTGGGGATAGAAACACCGCTAGTATTATTCCACAATTATTTATTGATGCAGATTGTAATACCCAGTCTTTTGTTAAAGCATGGGATTAATATGATATTTATATTATGTATTCATTTTGTTTTAAATTATAAGATTTATATTAATATTTTAAAAATTAATTTTAAATATTTTTAAATTTAAAATTGACATAAATTAATTAACTTTATTTCAATACAATTATAAATATCATAAATTAACTAAAAAATATTATTAATTATGAGATTTATTATTTTTAAAATTTAAATTAATTATCAATTTTAAATTAAAAAACTCTTGAAATAATTTTTAAAAATTTATTATTAATCTTATAATTCGAAAGAGGGAGTATATAAAATCAGGTTATGTTGTTTACTAATTAGTAGTAATAACTAATGGTGTTCATCGATAAAGAATCGAATTGTTATCGATTTTAAATTACTCAAAAATCAAGAATCGATACTGAATTATTGGTTTTGATATCAGTTCGGTACAATAATTATAATACCGCATACTAATATATATATATAATTATAATTAATATTAATATAGTATTATAATATATATTAATTTATTATTATATATAACAATTGGTTTTTTTGGTATATCAGTTTGTATTGAAATTTAGAAATTTTCGTACCGCTACTGATACCAAAAAATATAAAAAAATTGAAAAACGGTTATCGAAAAAATTGATACAAAAAAAACCCAGTATCAACGGTACCGGTACTGACCGATTCAATAAAAAACTGAATTTTTTAAACACCCCTATTAATAACATCAGTAATGACGTTAGTAGTTAGTAACTTAAATTAAGATTTTTTTACATAGAAATTTGGTACCTTAAGATATCCCAGAAGGTACCATAGAAATAATAAATTAAAAAAATTGATTTAATTTTGACTCGAAATTTAATTCTGATTGCTACAATATTACTATTTTATCTCTACTTTATTATTATTATTATAATTATTCAATTTCTACTTTATTACTATTTAGTAATATATTCTTTTTGGTTATTTTTCTCATGAAAATAATTTATAAACAACTTATTTAATACCAAACACTATTTTTTTAATTTTTATTCTTTTAAATACTTTTTATCAAATAAAAATTATTTTCTTAAAACTATTTATGAAAAAAAATTAGTAGACAATAAATAGTCGTGTTTGTAAACAATCCCAGGACAGCCTATTAAAAATCCGGTCGAAAACATAAATGAGATATCCAAACACGACCTTATTTTCCCAAGACGATATGAAATATAAGCGTACTGAGAAAGTGAGAATTAGACAGAGAGAGAGAGAAGAGAATACTTTAATGGAGGGTGAAGAAGACGTTTTGGGCAAAAGTGCGTCTAAGTTCGCTTCATGTAAGACGATGGGTCCCACCCCCAATAAATTTAATAAAATAAAATAAAAATACAATACCATACCATACAATACTGCTACCACCTCTTTCTCCTTCTTTCTGCCCCCATGTCAAACAACGGCGCGGACAATCCCAACTCTCTCTAAAAACAGCCCCCTCTTAATTTTCTCACCCTTTAAATCTCTGTTAAACCCCTCAGAAACTCCCGTCTTTGAAGCTTCATTATATTTTCAGAGACGAGCCAAATGCAATGGAAATGGAAGAAGAACTGAGGAACCTTCTCCTGTCTATGTAGTAAACAAGTCTCTCTATTTGTTTACTGGAGCTTGAAGAGCCGATGAAGATGAAAATCCGATTTTCCTGCAATGAATCAGAGATTTATGTTCGAAAATAGAAAAAGTGAAACGGAATTTCTTCGCTGGCAGATCGTACGTTTTTTTTCCTCTCTTGATTATTATTATTACTACTATTTTATTTTTAAGCGGGTTACTGGTATTATAAATGATATCTGAACCGGTGGGAGATTTGGTGAAGTTTTGGATAAAGGGAAAAAAGAGACGGTAAATGCCGATGGAGATGTACTCGAAGTTGTATGTACATATATACTGCATGTGAATGATTTATAAGATCTGAAGATTGGCTTGGAATCTGGGTTGCTTTTGTTTTCACGCCATGAGTCAAGTCTTTTCAGGTACGCCTCCTATTTTTCCCGCATTACTGTTCTTTAGTTTTCTTAAAGTTTAAATTTTGATGGGTAATTGTAAGATTGGGTTAATTTCTTGTTCTGGGTCCTATTTTGTTTTGTTAAGACAAGGCTATTTTTTTTATTCTATTTGTTGTTTTATTGAATGTGTAGATTACTGAGATTAGATTGGTGATTTAGAGTAATGAATTTAAAAATTGGATTAATAAAGGTTTTTGCGCTGGTTGGTGTGCTAGCTAGCTATTGGGCTACAATGTTTAATATTATAGATTTGCCAATTGGTGTCTGCCCAGATAATCGTGCTATTGCAAACGAATTCTTAATACACATATATAATTTTAGATATGTTGTGGAATGGGCCTTTGATTTGTTGAACATCTGTCCCCAGGTAATGAATTTCAGAAGCAAGTGTTCTGGGGATGAAATTGCAATGAGTTTTCTATATTTCATTTTAATCCATTTGGGTGCAAAAGGATTCGGGATTCAAGCATAATAAATGGAGTGATGGGTCTGATGGATGCAATGTCAAAATCATTAGTATTTGGGCTTTTGATTTTATGGGGGCTTTTCTCCATTTCGGCTGCAGATGATGGGTTTCCTAGGTGTAACTGTGATGAGGAGGGATTTTGGAGTCTTGAAAGCATTTTGGAGTACCAAAAAGTGAGTGATTTCTTGATTGCAGTCGCATATTTTTCTATCCCGATTGAACTTCTTTACTTTATCAGCTGTTCAAATGTCCCATTCAAATGGGTAATCATAGAATTTATAGCCTTCATTGTTCTATGCGGAATGACCCATTTGCTCAATGGTTGGACATATGGGCCACACCCATTTCAGCTTATGCTTGCCCTAACCATTTTCAAATTGCTCACTGCTCTAGTATCATTTGCAACTTCAATCACTCTTATCACCCTCATCCCTTTGCTGCTGAAAGTGAAGGTAAGAGAGTCCTTGTTAATAAAGAAAACTAGGGATCTTGTTCACAAGGTTGAAAACAAAAGGCAGCAGAAAGAAGCCGGGTGGCACGTTCGTATGCTCACCCAAGAGATCAGAAAGTCACTTGATCGGCACACTATATTATACACAACTCTAGATAAGCTATCTGAGACACTGGATCTGCACAACTGTGCAATTTGGATGCCTAATGAGAGTAAAACTGAGATGAACCTGACACATGAATTGAAAGGGAGGAATAATTCAACAATGTATAATCTCTCCATCCCAATTAGTGATCTTGTTAGACAGATCAAGGAGAATGATGGAGTAAAGATACTTGATCCTCAGTCAGCACTTGCTGAAAGAAGCAGTGGAGGGACTGGCGAGCCAGGAACTGTGGCTGCTATTAGGATGCCAATGCTGAGAGTTTCTGACTTCAAAGGTGGAACTCCTGAGATGATCCAGGCTTGTTATGCAATTCTTGTTTTGGTTCTTCCTGGTGGGCAATTTAGATCTTGGGGTAGCCAGGAAATTGAGATAGTAAAGGTTGTTGCTGATCAAGTGGCTGTGGCTCTTTCCCATGCTGCAGTGCTTGAAGAGTCCCAACTTGTGAGAGAGAAACTAGTCGAGCAAAATCGAGTCTTGCAACAGGCGAAACAGGATGCAATGATGGCTAGCCAAGCAAGGAATTCGTTTCAGATGGTAATGAGCAATGGACTGAGAAGACCCATGCACTCGATCATGGGTTTGCTTTCCATGATGCAGGATGAGAATTTGAGTAGCGAGCAACAGATTCTTGTTGGCACAATGTTTAAAACCAGCAATGTCCTCTCTGTCTTGATAAATGATGTGATGGATACTTCGCCAAAGGACAGTGGAAGGTTCCCCTTTGATATGCGGTCTTTCAGGCTACATTCCATGGTAAAAGAAGCAGCTTGCCTTGCCAAATGCTTGTGCGTATATAGAGGTTATCATTTTGCCATTGAGGTTGAGAAGTCACTTCCTGATAATGTTATGGGTGATGAGAGAAGAGTTTTTCAGGTAATTTTGCATATGGTTGGGAATCTTTTGAACGGGGGCAATGGACGAGGGTGTCTAACCTTGAAGGTTTTCTCAGAAAGTGGAAGTCAGGGAAGGAATGATCAGCGATGGGGAACCTGGAGATCAAACTCATCTGATGGGTATGTTTATGTCAAGTTTGAGATTGGGATTAACAATAGTGGTCCTCAGTTGGAAAGTTCTGGTGATCAGAGAAATTGGAGTGGGGGAATTGAGGAAGGCTTGAGCTTTAGTGTGTGCAGAAAACTAGTCCAGGTTGGTTATGCATGTGTGTTTTCAAGTGTGCGCCTGTGTGTGTTATATAAGTTTCTTATGATGAAAAATTAAAATGACCACTTACCAAATGAAGATTTCTGTGTACTATCCTTTATCAGATTCTGTATTTTTGAGCAAGTCCTATCTGATTTTTAGACAAACTAGTAATGTGCTCCTTAGAATATCTTTATGGAGTTCAATGGAACCTATTAGACAGTTTATTAGAAAATTTACGAAAGCTACCTTCTTCTTGAATAGTCCTTCCATTCTTTTCATTTCAAACTATTCAATCATCTCTTCTCTTATTAGGTCTGATATTTTTTGCCCCACTTTTTCCATTGTCAGATGATGCAAGGGAACATCTGGGTAGTTCCAAATCCAGTGGGTCTTGATCAAAGTATGGCCCTTGTTCTTCGGTTTCAACTCCGGTCATCAATTGTATTGGGCATCTCAGAAACTGGAGACTCATCGGAGCACCCGAATTCAAACTCTCTTTTCAGGGGCCTTCAGGTTCTGTTAGCTGATCATGATGATGTGAACCTGGCAGTTACCAGGAAGCTGCTAGAGAAACTGGGCTGCATTGTGTCTGCTGTTTCATCCGGATATGAATGCCTTAGTGCCCTTGGCCCATCTGCATCTCCATTTCAAATTGTTCTTATGGATCTTCACATGCCTGACTTGGATGGATATGAAGTTACTATAAGAATTCGGAAGTTTAGAAGCCGCAATTGGCCATTGGTCATTGCCTTGTCAGCAAGTGACAATGAGGATGTGTGGAAAAGATGTTTGCAAGTAGGAATCAATGGACTTGTTCAAAAACCGGTTCTTTTGCAAGGAATTGCTGATGAGCTCCGAAGGGTTCTGTTGCAAGCAAACAACAAGGTCCTATGATGTCTGATTATGGAAAATGTAAGCTAAAGATATGCATCATGCAGTACGGTATATAAATGATGATTGTGGGGTGTACTATTAAGGTTAGTAGAAAATATTGCTTCGGCCAACAATCCTATGTCCCACTATGAGAGCAGGCTTCAGCGAAAGATGTTTCACATACAACATTCAAAGTTTAAATGGTATAGAAAATTCATTTCCTTTATCCTCCCTTTATGTTGGACCTTTGATATAATATTTGTTGACTTCTATAGTCATTTAGTCTTAAGATCACAACTAGTTATTAATTTTATTAGCAAATCTAATGATGAATAACAGAATAAATATTAGAGAAATCCTAAGAACTAGAGTGCTACTTTATTGACATCAATGGTACAGCAGTGTGACAAGATTGTAAAGTTACTTGATTATTGACCCAAGGCTATAGTTGATTATGCTGAGGAACATTTGAAAATGACCAGTTTTTAGATTAGTGTAGTTATCGTAAAAATTACATTTTTTTTAATAGTTGACTTGGTTTCTCTAGTATATTTGGAAATGCTCAACAATTAAGTTTGTATACTGTAATCTTCAGTTGCAATCTGGTTGCATTTGATGATTTACTTGGACCTTATAATCTAGTTTCTCTGACATTCAATATTTTCCCTCTTTTGTTGAATGTGAGCAAAAGTGTACTGCCTTGTATGAATTTCAGTATCAATATAGAAAATCTTGGTTTAATTTGTGATACACTATTCATATGATTTAATCTTCACGTGGTAAAATTTTAATTTTAAAAAGATATATTGCATGTTATTTGTCACGTTTATATATAGAATAATGTGTTGGCATCATTAACAAGAATATGTGCTGAAAGTGTTTGATGGACTAAGTTATAACTGTGATAATTCGCTCTTTAAGAATCTGAGTTGTCTGTGATAATTTTCAGAAAATATTTGCATGTTATTGAATAATCATCATTAGTGTATATATATATATAGCTTCTTTAGCTTTTTTGTTGCCTCTTGTCCTCTGATTTGCAGTGGTTATACAGTAGTAAATACTAAAAAGCACAATGGGTGGTTGTGAGATCAGGTTCTTGTTTTCTTTCTATTGAAATGGACTTTAGCTTTGTTCTAGCTTTTAGAAAGAAATAAGGAGAATGCATTGTATCCAGGTTATATATTACAACTCAGTAAGTTTCTGGCTATAAATCTCTCTATATGTGTGGTTCATAACTTCATATCAACTTGGATAAAAATAACAAAAATTGATACTATCATGCAAAATTTTCGATTCATCATCATGGTTATACTTATATATCGACGCACATGATCATTATGAACGACCCATATCATAATAATACATCACTGTGCATGTGCGTTGCACGTGTTGACAGTTTGTCCTGTTTATGCTTGGGAAGCTGGTGGAATAGATGGTAATGGGATAGAGTATGGGTGGGTCAAACAGATCATATCTCATGTTGTTCTTCTCTGCGATAAAACTACTGTGAAAACAACATATAGAAGAAAAAACCATGCATGAATCTGAGAGTACGGATATAGACGCTATTTCTTTCAATGGTAGTGCATGTTACCACTCCATTCCTAGATTTTTTAAATTTATTTTGTAATACTCATTCCTAGATATTTCTGGTCCCCACCCCCAATTGAATTATCATTATCATAGTGTGTGTGTTTTTGTATATTATATAATGTCCAAATCAATGTGAAATAATACTATTTTGAAAGAAATGGACATAATATCTTGAGAATATTGTAGACCATATATAGATATAGAGGCTAAAAAGCACATGATCATTTTCTTCTTATATGCCCATCCATCATCAATTACATTTTTGGTGGTATTATTGTACATGTGGCAAGATTATTAGGTAGAACTAGTATGGTTGGTGAGTCCTTGTCAACACCACCTATATACATTATGATGGCTTTTTTTCACCTAGGCAGTGAGATCCCACAAACTGCCCCTCTTTGTATTTCTTTCTGGTCTCAATCGTATGTATTGTATATTTATTATTATATGTGAGATAGAGAAATCCTGGATCTGAAACCTCTGTTGGAGTAAGATTTTCCTTTATTTTTTATTGGAAAAGAAGTGAAGTGTCAAAGAGTACTAAAACTATAGTAGTAGTAGTATATACTATGCCTTATGCAAGGTGAATTATGGCAGATTAATTTAACATTCATTAGTGGGAGCAAAGAAATGCCCACTCTGTTCCAAAAGAAGGACACCTTTTTAAATAATAAGATTTGTTCAAGAAACACTTATATACAACTATTTTCTACAATATTTTTTAATTATAAATTTAATATATAAAAAATTATCCAAAAAACATATATTATTCACAAACCTAATGCTGTAGGAAAATGTGAATAGTTTAATTAATTTCTTGTAAGGGACAATATTAATTAGCAGACTATTGTTGACCATGTGACAAGTGGAACCGTATCAACTTATTTTATTTTTAATTTTTAAATATAATTTAGGATACCTACATGAATCAAAATAGTGAAGTTGTCCATTTGCCTGCCTGTTAAGATAATAAAATAAGAAGAAAAAAAAATCCCAATTTAGTAATTTGTGCTTTGTTGTCTGTTAAAATTAATCTACTAGTTTTTTAGAATTGCATCAAATTAGATATCTAGGGCCTCTAGATCTTGGACTATATGTTAGGCTAGATTAAAATCATCAACATCATTATGTTTTTCTTTGGCTTTATTATGAAATCAATCACTATTTGGAACATATATAGTTCATTGAGTTTAGATTAATTAAATTAGACTAAAGTAACGATTAAATTTCAAAATTTTAAATTTTTTTAGTTTCACATCTTAATATTTAAAACGTAATTAAGTGTATTTTAATTTTTTTTAATAAGATAAAATTCATTTTTTAAAGTTTTTCACCAGATAAAATACACTCTAAAGTTCTTTCTATTAAAAAAATATATCCTCAATTTTGAGTACAAATTATTTTTTTTAATCAAAAAAAGAATTTTAAGATATATTTAAATATATTTTAAATATTAAAATACAAATCTCAAAATATTTATAACTTTAAAATTTAATCTGTACTTTAGTCATTAAATTATAACTAACCCCACTGCACTAGATCACGGAGATAGATTTGGTCAGGTAGACCTTTGTATAAAAACTGATTATTATTTTCATCAAAGTTCAAACAAAAGCACATGAGATTGAATCTCTGGCTTAATTAATTGCCATCTTTAACATAAAATATAATTCAATTTGCACTAAAACAAGTCCAATCACTACCAAGGCATCGTTCAAATCAACAAAATATTCTAAATTAAGTAAAATTAATAATAAAACAATGAAATTCTTTGAATACTATCGCATCCAAGATAATGAACGTTTGAAAGATTCAAGGCGTGCAAGTGGTCCAATTTAACAATAACACATATAACCACCACTGGCCTAGTGGCTCAGTTGGTGTACCAACAGTCTTGCCATGTGGCAAGTAGCGTTGAGTTCAAAACATTGCAATAGCAATGACTTAAAGATAATAATAATAATAAAAAAAAAACATATATAATTGATTCTATTATTATAGAGTAATAATGCATTCAATTGATTAATCATAGGATGGGATGCTATGGTCACTTATATATATATATATATATATATATATATATATATTATATAGATAATTTATGCTTGATATAAATATATAAAGATATTAAACAATATTTTGAAAATCGGTTCGAACCCGGTAATTTAACTTATTAAACCGAAAATTGGCCGGATAAATAAATCGATTTGGTCCAGAAATCTTTCTTTCATCGAATCGATCAAAAATCTGGTTGACCACCAGTCGAACCGGTTAGTTAATCCAGTGAACAGGTTTTAAAATAATTTTTTGGTACAATATTTTTTTATTTTTAAAATTAGATATTTTTAATAATATTATAACATAATTTTATTATATTTTAGCTTATAAAAAAATATTATTTTAAAATTTTATTAATTATTATTAATATATATATATATATATATATATATATATATATATATATATATATATATATATATATAATATTTATGACGTCACTGATTTAATAACGGTTTAACCACCGATTGAACTAGTGATTTATCTACTCTGTATTTTTTTTAATTTGATAACATATTCGGATCTAAAAATATTGATATTAAATAAAAGCCCCAAAAAAGAATGCAGAGACGATAGACGGTCATCTAGGTCCCACAACGCTGATAAAGAGTAGGACAAAATATATCGATGCAATTTAAGCTCTTTCTATTGGTTTTCACACTAATATAGAAGGTCCGTGGTTATTGGAGTTGTATATTTGTCGGAGCTTTTGGGCCAATGTGGTGAATGTTTATTGGAAACAAAGGGGAAATGCTTTGGAGAGCCAAATTTGAAAAAAATGAATACCCTTCTCTCTCTCTCTCTCTCTCTCTCTCTCTCTCTCTCTCTCTATATATATATATATATATATATATATATTAATTTTAGATGATATAAATATAAAAATTGTAACTATGCAAAAAACACTATTAATTATAATACTTATTCTTAAAATAAAATAAATCGTATGAATTTAAAAATATTTCATATAGATTTTGAAAAATTAAACTTGATTTTATATAAGGATTAAGTGATATGATATGATGTTCCAAATTCTTTAAAGGGGTTTAAATTAAGCAAACAATGTGAAATATTGTACTTGCAAATACGAGTATTATTATTATTATATACGAGATTCTTCTTGTTAAAATTACATAGCTTGTGAGAATTTTGAAATTGGGGCTCAAAATTTGTGACAAAGGGTATTCCGCACTGGTCCAAATTAACAAATGGACGACTCATTACTCTTTATTTGCTTAGCCCATGTTTTCATGGTAGAGCTTAAATTTTAGGAGACTACCATATGTAGGCCCAAAACTATCGTTTAACTTACTTGGGTTCTTTACAGTAATATACAATAATTAGTAACAAATTACAAGATTAGTGTACAAATAAAATATTTACAAAAAAGAGTATAACTAGAAAAAATTAATTACACCACACATCTTTAAAACCCTTAAAATAAGGGGATACTGTCATATCCGGTAGTTACCATTATTTTCAAAACCAAACAAAATGATCAAACTAAACAAATCCCTCCATAACTGCAGCAACTTTGGGATCTAACAACAAAAATAAATTCATAATACAAAATTCAAATAAAAAAGAATGAAAAACAACTTGCAAAATCACCGCCTCCGCCGCCTCTTCACCATCTTTATCTTCTTCATCATATTTTTCCGCCGTCTCCTCACCATCTTCGTCACCGCCTACGCCGCCGCGAATCTCCGTCTTCCCTTCATCATCCTCCTCCACCGTCTCACATTCATCATTATCTTCATCATCCCAACTGCATCACATTAAAAATAAATTTGTAACCTAATAAAACTGAATTGGTTACTTTGGTCTGAAGGTTTGGCAACCAACTGCATGAAGGTTTGGCTACCAACTGCATCACTTTTAAAAATAAATTGGTAACCTAAGATTTTGGTTACCTTGATATGAATGTTTGGTTACCTTGATATGAAGGTTTGGTTACTGACTGTGTTTGGTTACCTATAGTTACTGCACGTAAAAATTAGTTACTACACATTCAGGAATTAGTTACCTCCATACTAATGTTTGGTTACCTGGATTTACTGTCCGAAAAAATTAATTACTACGCATTCAGGAAGCTGATGAGAAGCTCACTGGTGGCTTTAGGGAGGGCTGGGAAACGGTGGACAGCGGTGGCTGTGTTGTCGTAATGGAAAAGGATTTAAGAAGGAGGGTAACCAACTCATAATACAAAAGTAACTAAACCTTACTACAAAGGTAACCAACCTTAATACAAAAGGTAACCAACCCTTAATACAGAGGTAACCAAACCTTAAATACACAGGTAACTAACTCTTAATACACAGGTAACCAAACCCCTAATACAAAAGATATCCAACCTTAAAACAAAGGAAACCAACATTTAATACAAAAGGTATCCATACATTTAAGAATTGGTTACCTCCATACTAGTGTTTGGTTACCTTCAGAAACCTGCAGATTGTGTTTTAAAAACAGAGCACCGTTTTGGTTACCTTGATATGAAGGTTTGGTTACCTCGGTATGAAGGTTTGGTTACCAACTGTATTAAGACAAAATTGCATTTCAACCGTGAAAATCACTGACATGTGCTTCGGATTTCTCTTCTTAATGAAGACATTTACCAGAAAAATGAGGGTGATTAGGATTTGGGATTGGAATAATCCAAGAGACATAACCACATATATTTTACAGAGGTTCACTTCTTGGGTCAAGGATAAAGGCGGGTGTGGAAGATGAAGAACAGAGAAAGCTTAGAGAGAAGGAGGAGACCCAAAATAATGGTGGGCAAGGATAAATGCGAATGTGTAGCAACCAGGAGGAAAGAGAAAATAATAAAAGAATTTTAAAAGTGGGCAAAGAACTCAGGTCTCAGGATGGGACGGGATGAGAGTAAATAGAGAGAAGGAGGGTAGGTGGGTAGGTGGGTGGGTGTTTGAAATTTGAATTTTGAAAAGTAATTTATTATAAGGGATAAAGTGAGTAATGCATTAATTTTGTAAATAAAATATTGAACATTTATTAATTATGTAAATATTTTTTGGATACACTTTTATTGTATTTTTTTTTAAAAATATATTAAAAAGTGTAATTTTCCCAACTTACTTCGTCACATACCGTTGTGTCCATGGGTTATGTTTACTGTTTATCATGGGTAGGCCCAATCGTAATTTCTTACTTTTTGTTTATCATTTACAAAGAAAATCTCTTAAATGCACCAGACCGATATTAAGGGTGCACCTTTAAAATTATCCGGAGAAGGATTTAATCTCGGTTGATGCGTAAGTTAATTCGAAGATATTCTTATTATTTAAAAAAAAAAACAAGTCAATAAAAAATTAATTAAGTCAAGGTCCTATTAATTCATAATTAGTTATAGCACCACAGTAGCAAAATATGCAGCCGCAGTAATTAATTGGGCTCAGCTTTTGAATTTTTGTTGTTCCTTGTAGATTTATCAAGAAGACTGGTGAAATGTTTGTATACTATTTGTGTCCTTCATTATTGCATTAATAATTGTTGTGGACCATATGTTATAAATGTAAATACACGTGGGGTACTTACTAGTTGAGGAGTAATTATTAGATATTTTTGGAAGAGATGTCACGCGAAATGATTTATTTTAAATATTAAAATAATAATATATAAATGATATGGAGTATTATGTGATAGGTGTTATAAAAATATTTAATAATTTTTCTTAGTTGAGATCATAAAATTTAAATTTTTATTTAAAAATAGAATAAGTATAAGTGTATAACATTCAAACACTATATCCATCTTAATAATTAAAAAGTAAAAGATATCATTGAAATCCGTATCATTTCTTACTTTTTAATAATTAAGATAAATATAATATTTAATTTTATATTTAAATATTATATATGTAAATTTGTTTTTAAAAAAATGCATCGAAACCGGTTTATTTTTCTCTTTTATTGAATCTTTTGGACAAATTTATTTATGTTAAGAAAACTGGGAAGTCAATAATTTCTAACAATAACTTTTTATTTAATACACAAATAATTGTGTGAAATATGAAAAAATATATATTTATATATGTACAAAGTGTAACCTATATATAAAATATAAACCAATAATCCGCCTATATTTTTTTATTTTTCTTAAAAAAGTTGTCTTTTTACTAATATCAATATATATAAAATTAATGATTTTTTCAAGTTTGCTTTCATAATTTCATCCGTATGTCATTATTATAATAATACTTTTAGGAGAAAATAATAAAACAAAATATATTACTTTAACATTTTTTAATCAAATCCAATTTGTTAACCAAAATAAAGGCAGAGAAACTCTTAACTCCCGCAAAGCCAGTTTATTAATTTTCCTAGAGGAAAAATTGCTGGATCAAAAATACAAAATTAATGATGGCCGATGTTATTAAAAAATAAAAATAATACTGCTAGAACACATAGATATATTTTATAATAATTACTAACAACACTTAATATTTTAATTAATATTATTTTTACTTTAATATGAAGTACTATTGTACTAAAGTACTGGTAAATAAGCATTAAAAATTAATTGGACCAACACCCGAATTTAACGGAGGACGAGACAGTGGTGACAAGCGCCGATTTGTAGGGACAGCAGTGAGAAAAATTATTTTGTAATTTTGGGACATGATTATATAGTATTGTAAGATCACTTATATATTATTACTTTAATATATATAATAATTTTATTTATTATATATATTAAAATAATAATATATTAATAATCTGATATTATGTAATAATATTTCAAAATCGCTGCATAACTTTTCATAACAATGAGGGTTTTAGACAGATGCCACGTGGTAGCATCATACCACACATGGACGGACAATATTTCTCCCTGTTCGTAAAGTGGGAGAATGTGGGTCCCGGTACTTCCGGAAATTGATCCTATACCCTAGTTTTTTGTATCCCACTAGTTTTTTTTTCCCTCGTCTTCCATTTCCCCAACCTTTTCCATTATTATCCTGTTTAATTCCTACGATTTCCATTTTTTGAGTTTTTTTCCCTATAATTTCCCCCCCTTCTCCCCTTCTCTCCTTCTCTGCTTTTGTTTTCTTTATGTCCACCAAAGTATTAAAAGTAAGTTTAAAATTTTGACATAATTTTTAATTATTCTCATTACCTCTCTCGAGAGAAAATATTGTATCTAAAAAAAAACTATAAATCTCTATTAATAAACCTATCAAAGTATAGAGTATAATCTAATAATAATTTTTAATTATTCATTATCTTATTATATTATATCCTAGCCCTTATAATTTTTGTTCCTTCTAATTCTAGCTTTATTTATTAACGAATAAAATATGATCTGCACACGTTAACAAATCGGTGGTCTGACCTTGGCAGCTGTCGAGGTAAAGTCCAGTTAATTATATTGTATATCATAACATTGTTGTTAGATGTAGGCACAAAAATTACGTGCCTTGCTAGAGTTAGTGTTCATAGTTATGATGAAGGCGAGAAATTCGCAAAAGATACAGAATCGGTTGAAAGATTGGAGAGGGGAGAAGAACTGGTGAGCAACTACCAGAGTAATACGTGGCAGAACTCTCAGAATCACGGCGTAACCGCCGGTGTTCTAGAGCCGTGACAAGTGTTTCGAGTGAATTCAAGATAACCAACACTTTCATTCACTCGATTTAGAGTCGATCACAAGTTTCCAATTCCTTCTAACGTATCTTTCGTTTTAAGAGAGAGAGCATTTAGATGGTCAAAGTTCTCAAAATTTCAAAAGTCCTTTTGTGACAACCCCAAATCCGAGTCCCTCGAACCTCGGATTCAGTGCTTACTATTCATCTCTTGACAAACATTAATAAATTAAATCTTAAATAATTCGTGAAAAATATACATAAATTCGTTATAAAACATACCATCAATCTCAGGTTCCACTAACCTTAAATACATCACAATTACCTTATAATTAGACTTGGTAAAATAGGTTCGGGCCCGCGTGTAATGTCCTAGAATTTCCACGTCTTTATTAATTAAATTTCTAACGAGTTAGTTTTACGAGATTATTTAAATCTTTTTATGTGATTAATTAATTATGTGATTAAATAATTATGTAATTAATTACTAGAATTAATTAAAGGGGGTTACTAATATGTTATTAAATTAGTAAACAAACCCTAAAGTTTTAATATCAAAATAATTGATAAGTTTCCTATTAATTAAATATTTAATTAAATTGAATATAATGAGTTAATTAAATATAATAAATTAATTAATATGATTATTAATTAATGTAAATAATGTGAAATATTAATAATAATATTTATTAGTTTATTTAGTAATTTAATACTAATGGGTTAAAATATTTAATTATTTATTCAATCTAATTATTTATTTAATCATGGATTGAATAAGTAATGTGTAAATTATTAAATTAGCCCAACATGGGTCAATTAGTAGCCCAAGTGGAGAATAATAAAATTTGACAATTTAGTAGCCCAAACAATTTAATAGAAACCCAATTGGTATTTTAAATAAAGCCCAAAGCTTGAGCCCACTTGAAATTTAATTGTTTAAACTATTATTTAATTAAAAAAGGTGACTTAGGACTTTAATTTTGGGACAAGGAGGAAGAGATCAGCCGACCATGCATGGAATGAGAGAGAAAAAAATGAGTTTTGTTTTTATTTTGTTTTATTTTTATTTATTTAATATTAGGTTGCTTGTTTTGATTTTTGGGAAAGTCTTTTCCCACAAAATCCTCACCAACTAAGTCATGGACTAACTTTCTTGTGCAAGTATCCAAGTAGGAGCATCATGACTTATAGATATAATTTTTGTATCTAAGAATTTGGCAAGTATACTTGAAATTGGTAAATATTGCACTTCATTATTTTTCTCCAAGTCCAAAAGAGAGAGCTAGAGAGCATTTGAGAGTGAGAAAATAGTGAGAGCAAAATACTAAGAGAGGAGAAGGAGTTCTTGGTGCATGTCATCTTCTTTCACCACCTATTTTGGAAGAAAAAGAAGAATAACCATTAAATCAAGGTAATGGTTATTTTAAATGAAGTTTTGTTTTTAAATTAAATAAATCATCATGTTAGTATAAACATGTTAATATAGTTATTAATGTGTAGTTGTAATATTTATGCCATGCTTGAGTTTAATATGTTTGGTTTGTATTTTAGTATATTTTATATGCTAAAATATGTGTTTAGAAGTGTATAAACAAGTCTTGAAATTTATGACCAAAAATATTTTTATAAACCTTAGGTTTAATGTTCTAATATTATAGAACATTAAATCATGAGAAAAACAAAGTTTGAATCACTCAAAATGGAGTTTTATATAAAAAGTTATGATTTATGGTAGTTTATGTGATGTAAAAATTTTTATAAAAAAATATGATATTAAATCATGAAAAATTAATTTTTTCATGTTATAAATTAATATAAGGTGATTGGTAATTTTTTTGGATTTTTATTGAGGAGCTAAAGATTTATTGATGGTATATTTTTATTTAAAATGTGTATGCCGGAACACTGTTCACATTCTGCTTGGAAGAAAAAAAAATAACATTGCCGCGCAATGCGCGAAGCACTGTTCACGACAGACGCGGAGCCAAACGACGTCGTTTGGCATAAGAAAATAAATTACTCCGCGCAGTCGCGCCGCCAGCAGAATGGACTTCAAAACGGCACCGTTTTGGGCCGTTCATTTTATTACGCGCGCCATGCGCGGAAGACAATTTCGGAGAAATTACAAGTTTGCCCCTCCTTGTTTTTCTCGGCGAAATTACTATTTTGCCCTCGGATCAGTTTTCAACTTATTTACGGAAATGCCATTCGGGTTAATTTTAATTAATTTAAATATTTAAAAACTAATTTAAAATTATAACAAAAATAATAATAATACAAAAATAATATTGGAGAGGATATTTTTCATTAAGTTTAATATTTAAATATTTTAAATATTAATCTAGTTAGCTAAATCATGGTTAAGTTAAATAAATTTATTATGTATTTATTATTTTAAATGTTAATAATAAATAAAGGTGATAAATTAGCAATTATTATTTAATTCCTATTAAATAATAATTAAAGAGAGATAAAATTTATAAATTAATTATTTATTATTTAAATATTATTAAATAATAAATAAGGATAATTAAGTAATTAATTATTATTTAATTAACATTAAATAACGATTAATGGAAATTAAGTTATTAGATTTAATAATTTATTATTTAATTTAAATAATAAATAAAGATGAATTGATTATTATTTAACCTTAAATAATAATTAAAAATAATTAAATAATTAATTATTATTTAATTGGCATTAAATAATAATTAAAGAGGATTAAAATTAGTAAACTATTATTTAATTTCCTTAAATTAAATAATAAGTGAGGTTAATTAATTAATTAATTATTAGTTGATTAATATTAAATTAAAGAAGGTTAAAATTAAATCAATAATTATTTAATTATGATTAAATAATAAGTAAGTACAATTAGTTATTATTTATTTTAAATAATAACTAGAGTTAATTAATTAATTTCTATTTAATCAAGATTAAATAGTAATTAAAAAGAGATTGAGTTAATAAAATAAAATAAATTGAATTTAATTATGATTTAATTAAACAATTGTAATAAGTGTTTAAGGGTTTAATAAGTGTCTAACGCTTAAGAAAAATATTTTCTAACTTATTAAATTATTAACCTAAAATGATTAAGGGTCTATAAGGTTAATAATATTGTTTTGACTAATGTAAATTATGTGTTAGTACTTATGTGTGGTAAATAAGTTCATTATTAAGTGTATAGTTATGCAAATACGTCGTACTAATTATTAGACCGACTTTATTAATGTTAGGTCTTTCAAAGCAAGTTAGTTAAAGCTAGACATTTATTGTAGCTGAGCAGACATGCAAGTTCTCTAACCCTACTCATTTATTGTTGAACAAGTTTATATACTTGTATTTATTGTCAAAGTTTGACGTGGTTTAATTATTTAAAATTGTCCCACATCCATATTGTTTATAAAATCGCACTTAGTGCACTTGAAGCTTATTAGTTCTTGATTCATGAACTGTATTAAAAATGTCAAAAACTAATAGTTCAGCTAGACATTACGTTTATATATTCAATACTTGAATACTTTTAAAAGCTTATCCAAACCATTGTTGGGTGCAGATTTCTTATATTAAGTCTGAGAATTGAACAACCCTAAATTAGGGGATTTTGTGTCGGGAAACCGACTTTGGGCGCCAGTGACTAAATGTAATGCATATACAGCGGGTTGAATAGGCTGATCCCCTTGAAAACCAAACAACTCAAAGGGTCAGAGGAAATTCTAGTATACCCTCGTTAGTTCAAGGTCCTTAGTAACCACTCAGCATTTTAAGATTCAAATATTCTGTTTATTAAAATTTGAATCCTGTTTCATTCACAATTGTTATATCTATTGTTGAACCATTGATGACATTTTCCATTTATTCATGATATATTAAATCTATATGATTGTTCTAAACTTGCTGATCAAACTAGTTGCTCATTCTTGCTATATCATGAACCATTTTTCAGATAATCCTGATTGCTCAAAGAAGGATAAGGGAAAAGGAAAGGCCAGAGCTTAAGTTAGTTTATGCATGCTAATTAAATGCTTAAATTTGTGTTTACTGTTGTTAAACCTTTTGTAATTCCTTATGATAAGAACTGTTTACGTTAAGGTTAATAGACCCTGGTATTGTAACCTTTTTGTAAGGGAACCAATATGTATTATTCCGCGATATTTAAATACAATGTATGTATTTAATTGTTAGTAATGTGTTGAATAGTGAGAACCAAACTCAAGGTTATGGAACCCGGATTTGGGGTCATCACACTGCGGGCCGGGCTTGCCCAATTGCTCAAAAAAATTGGGTTATGGGCTCCCATTTTTCAACCCAAAAAAAATTGGGCGTTTTAGCCCGGCTCGTGGCCCATTTTTTTTTCTTCTTATTTTTATTATTTGTTATTGATGACAAAAAAAAAATATTAACTTAAAAAATGAATTAAATAGGGAATTATGAAGAATATAAGAGTAAATTTTAACATGTGATATTGAAAAATAATACAAAAAATAATTATGAATTTTATATATATATTACTTTTAGTCTTTCTTTTACTATCTTATCTTTAATATTAATATTATATACATTTATCAATTAATTAATCACAAGATTAGTTATATTTTAATATATATCACTATAAAATTATAAATTATTTTATTTACTAATACTATTAAATGATTATGTATAAATTATGTGTTATAATGGTAAATAATTAGAGTTAATATTTATTTTAAATTATGTATTATAGTTTTAAATATATATATATATATTTTAAAAAGAATTATTATTTTTAAATATTTAAAAAAAAAAAACTTACAAAGCCCGCGGGCGGGCCCGGCCCGGCCCGGGCGGGCCACGGTGTGACGCCCCCAAATCTGGGCCCATACAGCCCAAACCTGAGTCGTCAAAAGACTACAACTAAATTATTACAAAATAGAACAACGTTCAACAATACAGTGTATAATAATACACAACTAAGTCTTCACTATTATTATCACACTATTTTATAACGCTTGAAGACTACGACAGCTATCCCTCAGACTCTCACTCTATTCCCCGGCTAGACCCAGCTACATTCCCATCTCCTGTTGAAAAACAATGGAACAAAAGAAAGGGTGAGCTCAAATAGCCCAGTAAAGAATATCATGACTAAGTTAATGACGAATAAATTATCATTAGTCTTCAACAGTTGAGTTCTTGATAGAATACAATAGACTACAAGGTTTATATCAAAAACTGCAGTTAAATTCTTGAACAATGTTCAGATCAATAATAGTAGCAGAATGAGAAATCTATTAGAAGAATAATTATTAGAAGAATAATGCAGACTATAATGTCCACTCGGTTCTCTTTTTAGGAAAAACATTATCAACTTTTATCATCTGAAATATCATTAGTCAAGATAATACAATTTCACAGTTCCTGATCATAATGATGCAGATTAACAGTTCATCTTTGCACTACGGGCCAAAGACAGTCAATATAACACCAATGATCATGATTATACCAGATTCAACCTTTGGTCATAATCATACCAAACAACAGTTCATCGTTGCACTACGGGCCAAAGAAAACATTCACCACGTGCCATAAAAGACACCGAACAGATGTATCGCCTTTAACCTATTATATCGCCTTTAACATATCATCTGTTCAACAATTATATCGCATCTGTGCCCCCGGCCACAGATATTCACAACAACTTGATTTTGGATGATTAGAATGATATAAATGATGAACAGAAGAAACAGGATAAACAATAAGTATCAGAAGTTTACTTTGTACAGATTCAAATAATGTCCAAATTGTCAACATGATGTGGAATGAAATTTAAAAATGATATTCAATATCCACAGTTCAGAATAACGGTTACAGTTCAATAGAAAGGTTCACGTAAATAGGATGGTTCAATTGAAATGATGAAGTGCAACTATTATGGAACATATAATATTTTCAAGAATTATAGAAGCAATAGTTCCATAATAAGTTTCGATTTAGGTGTATGAAAGAAAATAATATCCCTTACCGTAGCAGGTTTGATTAACAAAAGGTGAAAGAAATTAATATCCCTTACCATAGTAAGTTTGAATAATGGAAGATGAGAAAGATGGTATCCCTTATGAGTATAAAGGAAAATAATATCACTTACGAATATGAAAGAAAATGATATTATAAACGAATATGCAATAAAAGTGTCATGTGATAATTCGTGTAGACAAATTATTTCCACAAGAGACAAATAAGAAATGAATACAAAGAGTAATTCACCAAACATGCGGTAATCCGCGTAGTCAGGTTATTCTCAGAGATTAATAAGGAATGAATACGAAAGGTTATTCACCAACATGCGGTAATCCGCGCCGTAAGGTTATTCCCATAATTTAATAAAAATTGAATACGAAGAGTTATTTACCAAACAGGCGGTAATCCGCAGTAAGGTTATTCTCAGAGATTAATAAGGAATGAATACGAAAGGTTATTCACCAACAGGCGGTAATCCGCGCCGTAAGGTTATTCCCACAAATTAATAAATGAAATTAAATGGTACATCTTATGAGTAAGAAAGAAACGATATTATTTTCGAGAATCAAATAATGATAATCCATTACCTTAACATGTGACTGTATGTTGATTTAAATGAGGTTGATTAACTTGAACAGTACACGTACACTTATAAATCTTCACAAATACTCAAGATGACTTAAGCACACTTAGAGAAAACTTTCACAAGAAGTACTTAGAGAGAGAAAGAAAGAACAAGTAAGGAAGTTTATGAAAAATCCTTAAGTTAAGACCTCTATTTATAGCCAAAAATCTTATCATAACTAAGATTTCTTAATTTAATCCAAACCGTTCATTTCAAGATAATGTTTAATCTATACCATTAATTTCATCTTTTAAGATTTCTTTAATCTAAATCATTCATTTAAAGATCATCTTTTAATCTACACCATCCATTTCAAATTCTATATTATCTTTAATCTATACCATTCATTTTATCTTTTAAGATTTTCTTAATTTAAACCATTCATTTAAAGATCATCTTTTAATCTACATCATCTATTTCAAATTATATATTATCTTTAATCTATACCATTCATTTTATATCACCTCACTTTATATTATAAACAAATAACTTTATCAATTCAATTATTCAACAATAATTCACACTTATTAATTATTATGACTAATTATTATAAATACAGTGTAGTTGGCTTTCTGAGTTAGATATCAAGTCAATTAATTAATGAAATACAACTGTTTAAATAACACCATAATAGAGATAACAATAATGCAGAAAGTATGTAAAAGAAAGATTACGTTACTGTGTCATGACAATTATTGATTCAATAATGTGAATTACTGTGCATATGCTACGGTGATAATTATCAGTTTAATAATATGAATTATTGTGCATGTGACAATAAAGTCAAATATTGTACGATAAGCACTTTATCAGTTTAATAATACGAAACACTGTGCAATGCCGTGTACTACTGTGCAATACTGTGTGCTACTATGCAATACCGTATGTTACTTGTAATACCGTATATTACTATTCTTTTACCATTGGATATTTTAACAATTAAAAGTGATAGTACCATTGACCATTTAAAAATTGTTTATGTCAT
Organism: Hedera helix; assembly: GCA_947179155.2. Classification (NCBI taxonomy): domain Eukaryota; kingdom Viridiplantae; phylum Streptophyta; class Magnoliopsida; order Apiales; family Araliaceae; genus Hedera; species Hedera helix. The sequence goes on along the minus strand of OX359282.1, from coordinate 33,240,805 downwards.
TTTCTATATCCGACAATTATTCTTTGTGGGGTCCACCAATGATTGGTTCGTACGGCGCCGCCGTACGAATATTCCCCGACAAAACAAATATTCCTCGACCAAATGAATATTGTCCGACATAAAATAATTTGCATATAACATCCCTAACTTATAACTTTTTCAATTTAACTACTTACTGTTTCAGAAAAAAAAATATATGAAGAAAAAGTAAATTTTGTATTTCATAAAATTCGAGGTCTTACAACCTCCCCTCCTTATGAAATTTCGTCCCCGAAATTGACGTACCTGGCATATCGAAGAGGTAAGGATACTTAGATTTCATCTCAGATTCTAGCTCCCAAGTCATTTCCTCAGTATCTTGGTTCCTCCATAAAACCTTAACTTGAGGTATAACCTTTGAGCGTAGGATCTGCTCCTTCTTATCTAGGATCTTAACAGGAACCTCCTCGTATGTTAAATCTTCTGCTATAACATCTGGTTCTAACTCAATAACGTGGTTTGGGTCCTTCACATATTTACGTAACATAGATATGTGAAAAACGTTATGGATGCGAGACATACTTTGTGGTAGGGCTAGTCTGTAGGCTACGGTCCCTATTCGATCGAGGATTTCAAATGGGCCAATAAATCGAGGGTTGAGCTTTCCTCTCTTTCCGAATCTCGTAACCCCTTTCCATGGAGAAACACGTAAGAATACATGATCTCCGACGTTGAAACTTTCGTCTCTCCGATGAAGATCAGCATAACTCTTTTGTCGTTCTTGTGCGGTCTGTATTCGTTGTCGGATCATTTGGATCTTTTCTGTTGTCAAGGATACCAACTCGGGTCCCAACAATTTTGCTTCTCCTACCTCATTCCAACATACTGGAGAGCGACACTTCCTTCCATATAAAGCCTCAAATGGAGCCATGCCTATGCTTGCTTGATAACTGTTGTTGTAAGAAAATTCCACCAATGGCAAGTACTTATCCCAACTTCCTTTGAAGTCTAGTACGCAAAGTCCCAAAAGATCTTCGAGGGTTTGGATTGTCCTTTCCAATTGTCCATCCGTTTGAGGATAATATGCAGAACTAAAATGTAGTTCAGTGCCCATAGCTTTTTGTAGACTGATCCAAAAGCATGAAGTGAATCTAGGATCTCGATCAGAAACTATAAAAACTCTCATGCCATGCAATCTCACAATCTCATTTATGTACATACCAGCAAAGGTTATACCAACTTTAGGAACTTCAACAATCTACAATAATTATGAAGACATGTAACTTTGAATAACAACTTTCAATTGATTTAATAGTACTGCTTCTTCATGCTGAAAGGTCACAAGACCGTGAACATACGTTTTGAGTATTTATAATACTCTGTAGACATAAGACTGTTATTTCGTTTTGAATATTAACAACCATTTCAATTGCAATATCCAAATATGGGTACTCTAGCCTATCGTACGTTTATATTGTGCACATTATAATCATCTAATTTCGTTTTAACCAGAATTATTCCATTCGACCATAATTTTATCCTCTCAAAATGATTTGTTCATTTCAGTTTTTTCCATCAGATTCTGTACCACAACAATATGGTTTGGGCTAGCTTCAACAATATTCAGATTTATGAATTTAATATATACATGGTCTAGCCGAAACAATTGACATATGTCTTCGTTTTTAAATAGTTCATAATAAAAACAGTCATAATAACACATGTAATATCTAGCTGAAACAAATAACGTAGATATATATAATTAAATAGTTCATTTTGAGAACTCGTCATCATAATTCATGCAATATCTAGCCGATACAATTGACATAGATCTTTCTCTTTAAATAGTTCACAACGTGAACAATCATACAAGTGTACATAAGTGCGATTATCAATAATAACATAGAGATGAAATAATTCCTAATAATTATTTCATCATGTACTACGAAACTAATTTCAATTTCTAGATACTTAACATAATAGAAACAAGTATATGAAACTTGCATAATGAAACGAGTTTGTGTTTTAGAATAACTTGCTAAATAAATACAAGTTAAAATTCAGAGAACTTACCTGTTCTACTGACTACTGTTATTCAACTTAAAATAACTTCTTTTGAATGACCTAACATTCAACAACATTGATATTCTAATTAACATATCACATAACTTTATTTTACATCACTTAAATCATCTAACATTTAATCAGAACATTTAATCACTTAATAATATTATCAACTTTTGATAATATTTTAATCACATAAGTATCATTTAAGAACATATCAATTATTTTTTAATATTATCACTATTGATCATATATCATCCTCAAACAAATATTATTTTCTATTTAATAATATTTTAATCGTTTACGAATACTATTAACCATTTTAATATTATTTTATTCAATCATCAATATTATTAATCATTTAATAACATCTTAATCACATATTAACATTATTAATCATTTAATAATGTCCTACTCTTTCTAATAATATCATTTATTAAATAATATCTTAAATTATTTATAAATATTATTAACTATTTAATAATATTTTATTCACATACTAATATTATTAACCATTTGATAATATTTTATTCCTTTATTAATATTATTAATTATTTAATAATATTTTGTTAACTTTCTAATATTATTATACATTTAATAATATTTTAATCATTTACTAATATTTATTAATCATTTAATAATATTTTATTAACTTTCTAATATTATTATCCATTTAATAATAATTTATTAACTTTATAATATTATTATCCATTTAATAACATTTTAATCCTTTACTAATATTATTAATTATTTAATAAAATTTTAATCATTTACTAATATTTATTAATCATTTAATAATATTTTAATCCTTTATTTATTGATATTATTAATCATTTAATAATATCTTAATAACTTTCTAATATTATTATCCATTTAATAATATTTTAATATTATTAATCATTTAATAATATTTTATTAACCGTTTAATAATATTTTATTTATTTATTAATATTATTAATTATTTAATAATATTTTATCCACTTATTAATATTATTAGCCATTTAATAATATTTTAATCATTTCTTAATATTATTAATCATTTAATAATATTTTATTAACTTACTAATATTATTAACCTTTTAATAATAATTTATTCATTTATTAATATTATTAATCATTTAATAATATTTTATTTACATAATAATATTATTAATCATTTAGTAATATTATAATTATTTACTTATTCAATTAAACATCTACAATATTTAAATTACATTAATTGTATTCCATATTAATATTATTAATTTTAGAATATTTTAACATTTTATGACCCGAACCGAACCGCCAAAACCCGACCCGCCCCGGTACGAAAAAATTAATTTTCTAGAAAATAGCATTGCGCCCTGGTGCAATGTTTTGTACTAAACACTGCACCCCGGTGCAGTTCGACATAATGCATTTTCAAAATTTTCAGATTTTCTAATTTTGACACTTTATTCAAACTTGCATAAAATGAAATTTAGACATTCAAATGACACCAATTTGGTCTTGTTAGCTTCGTAACTTAATAATCTATAATATTTCATGGATCGATCATATTTTTTAAATCGTTTTTGACTCAAAATTTATGATCGATCGACTAGAGTTTTCAAAACGACATCTTTTAGTAAAAAGACCATAACTTGTTCATTTCTTCATATTTTTCAATCATTCAAGGTGGGTTATCTTCATAACACTTACACCTATCATTCAAGACTCATAGATCATAAAAATAACTTACACATCTCAAATCATAAATCATCAACCTAGATATTTAGCTAGGGTTTTTACTTAAAACATATTCATCTTCATATTTCACCCATCTTTTCACATACTAACTATATCAAAAAACTTATCATGCATTTTCAACCATAAATCTTCTTTACATAGATCATTCCATAACTAAGCTTGATTAAACTCATACATAAAGAAAATCATAACTAAAGTTTAAGAAACTTTTAAACCTTCTATATAAATCTTCTTCTTAAAAATAGTTGAAACTCCTTCTTGACCTTCTTGTATGGACCAAAAATCACCCATACTTAGTAACACTCAAAGTGTTTGCTTCTCTAGAACTCTCACAAATGCTTTAGCTTCTCCCTACAACTTTCTCTCTCTAAAATTTAGTGAATGGAACAAATGAACCAACATTTGCACAAGTGTTGAACATTTCTATTTATAGAACTCTATGATTTCACCATTAACTCTCGTAATCAACTAACATTAGTTCATTAAGGCTTTAATCTTGCTTACTATTGCTTGGAATGATAACTTGAGTGACATTTTGAATGACTATATGAATGACCAGGGTTGGTGGGGAGTTGTTAAGCAACTTTGTACCAAAAATCACCAAACAAACAAACTTCCCATCCATGTGGGGCCCAAAATTCGGGAATAACATTATAATTACTCCAATTTAGCTTTATTTTTCTATCCTATATAATTATATAAGCATCCATATATATATATATATATATATATATATATACACACACACACCAATATATGTATCCATATTCACTTATACTTGCACATTGGGCTCCACTTTGGACCTTTGAATTAATTTTATTTGGACTTTGAATTACAATTATTTGGGCTCAACAATTTAATTTATTTGGCTACTACATTCATTCATTTAAGTCATTAACATTTAGGCTCCCAACAATTAAATTAATTGGGCTAATTATGACACTTGAAATAAAAACAAGTATTGAGCTAGTTTAAATTAATGTGAACTCACCATATATTTTATATATGATTCATTAATTAAATCATATAAGGCTAACATAATGACTCATTAAATAAATACAATAGTTTAATTACATAATCCAATTAGACTCGTTATTTATAAGTCTATTGGACTACTTAATTGAGTTAGCTTACAAAACACCATTACGTACAAATTCTTGGGTTTGTTTTAATGAAACCCTAATACACATTAATACAAGTATTTTGACTTGATTAAATTTAATTCATTAGCTATCTCTTTCATCAACTTGTGTTTATAATATAGTTACCTGTAAGACCCCGAATTTTATGAAATACAAAATTTAATTTTTCTTCATATATATTTTTTTTGAAACAGTAAGTGGTTAAATTAACAAAATTGAAAGTTAAGGATGTTATGTGCAAATTTTATTTTGTCGGACAATATTCGCTTTGTCGGGGAATATTCGTTTGGTCGGGGAATATTCGTGCCGTACGACGGCGCCGAAATAATAAATTATTGGTGGACCCCACAACGGAATATTTGTCGGATATAGAAAACGACAGAAGTAACCTTTTTAAATAAAAATAGTCAACGGAACTGTTAAAATACCGGTGATAAAAGAATAGTAGCATACGGTAGTTTATGGTATTTTCTGTAGCACACGGTACTCTACAGTAACACACGGTATTGCATAGTGTCTCATATTATTGGTCTGATAATTGACACCGTAACTGTTACGCATCATTTCATCGATAATTGTCACTGCATAATATTTTATATTATCAATTCAATAATTGTTGTTACACAGTATTTTGCATTATTGATTTAATAATTGTCATTACACTGTATTTTATATCATTGAGTCAATAATTGTTGTTGCACTGTTTTTAAAATTATTCAACCTAATAATTGTCACAGTAACATATGCACAGTAATTCACATTATTGAATCAATAATTGTCATTACACAGTAACGTATGCTTTATTTTACATTATTGTTATCTCTATTATGATGTTATTTAAACAGTTGTATTTCATTAATTTATTGACTTGATATCTAAGAGCTAACTATACTGTATTTATAACAATTAGTCATAATAATTGAATTGATAAAGTTATTTGTTTATAATATAAAGTTAGGTGATTATTAGGTGATATGAAATAAATGGTGTAGATTAAAGTGTGAATTATTGTTGAATAATTGAATTGATTTGTTTATAATATAAAGTTAGGTGATTATTAGGTGATATGAAATGAATGGTGTAGATTAAAGTGTGAATTATTGTTGAATAATTAAATTGATTTGTTTATAATATAAAGTTAGGTGATTATTAGGTGATATGAAATGAATGGTGTAGATTAAAGATAATATAATATTTGAAATGGATGGTGTAGATTAAAAGATGATCTTTAAATGAATGGTTTAGATTAAATGAATGATAAGATTTTTGGCTATAAATAGAAGCCTTAACTTAAGGATTTTTCATAAACTTCCTTACTTGTTCTTTCTTTCTCTCTCTAAATACTTCTTGTGAAAGTTCTCTCTAAGTGTGCTTAAGTCATCTTGAGTATTTGTGAAGATCTATAAGTATACGTGTACTGTTCAAGTTAATCAACCTCATTTAAATCAATATCCAGTCACGTGTTGAGGTAAGGGATACCATCTTTTTCATCTTCCATTATTCAAACATACTATGGTAAGGGATTATCATTATTTGATTCTCGATAATAATATTGTTTCTTCCTTACTCATAAGACGTGCCTTTTATTTCCATGTATTAAATTGTGGGAATAACCTTACGGAGCGGATTGCCGCCTGTTGGTGAATAACCTTTCGTATTCATTCATTATTAATCTCTGAGAATAACCTTACGGAGCGGATTGCCGCCTGTTTGGTGAATAACTCTTTGTACTCAAATTCTATTAAATTGTGGGAATAACCTTACGGAGCGGATTGCCGCCTGTTTGGTGAATAACTCTTTGTACTCAAATTCTATTAAATTGTGGGAATAACCTTACGGAGCGGATTGCCGCCTGTTGGTGAATAACCCTTTGTATTAATTTCCTTCACCTTTTGTTAATCAAACCTGCTACGGTAAGGGATATTATTTTCTTTCATACTCCTAAATCGAAATTTATTATGGAACTATTGCTTCTATAATTCCTGAAAATATTATATGTTCCATAATAGTTGAACTTCATTATTTCAACTGAACCTTCCTATTTACGTGAACCTTTCTATTGAATTGTAACCGTTATTCTGAACTGTGGATCTTGAATATCATTTTTAAATTTCACTCCACATCATGTTGACAATTTGGACATTATTTGAATCTGTACAAAGTAAACTTCCGATACTTATTGTTATCCTATTTCTTCTGTTCATCATTTATATCATTCTAATCATCCAAAATCAAGCTGTTGTGAATATCTGTGGCCGGGGGCACAGATGTGATATATTTGTTGAACAGATGATAGGTTAAAGGCGATATAATAGGTTAAAGGCGATACATCTGTTCGGTGTCTTTTATGGCATGTGGTGAATGTTCTCTTTGGCCCGTAGTGCAAAGATGAACTGTTGTTTGGTATGATTATGACCAAAGGCTGAATCTGGTATAATCATGACCGTTGGTGCTATATTGAATATCTTTGGCCCGTAGTACAAAGATGAACTGTTGATGTGCATGATTATGATCAGGAACTGTGAATTTGTATTATCTTGACTAATGATATTTCAGATGATAAAAGTTGATGATGTTTTTTCTAAAAAGAGAACCGAGTGGACATTATAGTCTGCATTATTCTTCTAATAGATTACTCATTCCGCTGCTATTATTGATCTGAACGTTGTTTAAGAATTTAACTGCAGTTTTTGATATAAACCTTGTAGTCTATTGTATTCTATCAAGAACTCAACTGTTGAAGACTAATGATAATTTATTCGTCATTATCTTAGTCATGATATTCTTTACTGGGCTATTTGAGCTCACCCTTTCTTTTGTTCCATTGTTTTTCAACAGGAGATGAAAACATAACAGGGTCTAGCCGGGGAATGGAGTGAGGGTCCGAGGAATAGTTATCATAGTCTTCACGTTTTGTAAAATAGTGTGGCAATAATAGTGAAGACTTAGTTGTGTATTATTATACACTGTATTGTTGTACGTTGTGCTTTGTTGTAATAATTTTGTTGTAGTCTTTTGACGACTCAAGTTTGGGCTGTGTGGGCCCAGATTTGGGGGCGTCACATTACCTATACACATACAGTTATTCCCCACATTGAGTTAAATTTAATAATTCATTTATTTCTTATTTCTCATTATTCATACAAGTAATTCACTTGTTCATTATTAATCTTCTTATTTGTTATTCAAGGCCCATATTCAAGTCATCACATAAGCTTCTTTTGCATTCATTTTTCATCTTTAGTTAATTCAAATAAATTTAATTAACCAACTTATTACATCTTATCATACAATATAAACACATACACACAGACTTAATATATCATATTTTCTCATGAATATAAATATATAAAAAACAAATTAAGTTTGGAATTTTCCTGGTTATTACACCCTTCACTTGTTAGGTGAAGGAATATTTATAGGCTCCAAGCCATGTGTCAGACACATGTCAAAAGGAAAATTTTTAGAAATACCCTTAATAATAGAAAAATTCCTAGAATACCCTGGGTTACCCAGGTAGTGCCCAAATCATCCAATTCTTCTAGTCGCCAATCGAATTCCTCAACTGATTCCCAGTACAATTTGTTGTCACGAGCCCTCTACCTTGGGACTCATGATAACACCTCTCAAATTATACTTTTAAGGTTGTATAATGTCTAGAAAGATCGAATAAATAATTTTATTGTCAAAGAAATACATCACAAGGCGAAAAAAGACCACCCCAAGGGGGTACACTCTAGGGGGTCTTCGTTCCGTCTTTTTCGGTCTTCATTCGTTCGTTGTCCGTTTGTTCGTTATTCGTTATTTTTTATTTTAGTTAATTCAATGTGAACTCCAATTTTATTCATGAGCTCACATTTGCCCCTTACACGTGAGTTATAGCTTGAAAGTGAGGATCGTGCACAAAATTTGGAGTTTTTGAAGGGCAATATTGTTTTTATCATATTTTTTGACTTGTTTGGAGTTTCAGGGCCTATAATATGTTGAAACGATCGTATCGACAAGCACTACAAAATTCATTGCCTAAGGTCATGATGAAAATTGTAAAAAGCCCAAAAAATACTCAAAAGAAGGTGTTTTATCCTTTCAGAGCTTTTTTTATTTTTTGTTTTTTTTAGATGTATTCAAATTTTGATTATTTCATTCATATTTAAGCTTTCAAGCTCACTTTTTAGTATTTCAAAAATATTTTCACACATTCTAAGGTTGAACCCTTCGCGAAATTAAATACTGCAAGTAAAATTTTTAGGCATCCGAAATTCAAAACTTAAGAGACACATCCCTAGGACCGAATCCTAAGGTACAAATCTGAACCATAGGGGTGAACCCTAGGGTTTGTCGCAATTTGGGATGATTTTTTTAGAGTTATTGTTTCTTTTCGGAAGTTCAAATGAAGTTCACTTGAGAGGGGATCGTCGAAAATTTGCCTCAAGGCTGGACCACCTAGAGTGGGCGAACCCTAGGGGTCTTTCCCCTCTTTTGTGAATTTTATTTTCCTTTTTTTTTGTATGTAATTGCATAATTTTTGGTATTTAAATCTTCTTTTGATAATTATTTTTTCGAAAGAGGTATGCGTGAAAAATTCCTACGGGGCTGAACCCTAAGGGGGAAGAACCTTATAAATGTTTTTTTACCACCCTAGGGGGGTCGAACCCTAGGGAAAAACTTATGTTTTTCGCTCCTTTATTCATTTCTTCATGTTTCGTTTCGGTAGTTCAAATCAAGTTTGCCTTAGGAAATTTTTTATCAAAACCTTGCATCAAGACGAGATCACCTAGGGTGAGGGAATCCTAGGGGGACGACCCTAGGTTTTTGTCTTTCGATCAAGTATGTTCGTCTGAGTTTTTGACTTTTTTTCTCTTTCATTTAATTCTTTAAGGTTACCTGTAAACCCTAATTTATATTTGGGCTCACATTTGTCCCCTACGCGTGAGAGTCACACTTTGAGTGAGTTGTGTACATAATACTCAACTTATTGAAACCTGCTTTAATTTTTTGAACAAATTCTTCAGAGTTCATTATTGCATATTTCTAATGATGTCATCTTTAGGGGGCTCTCCTAGGCTATCTCATACAGTCGCTTTTGAGATTTGTAAGTGTAACTATGGGGTCGCTTTCCAAAGTTTAGAAATCATAAATGTCGGGTTGAGGTTTTACGTTCAAGTGCCTTGGTCGATTTTGTAGTTTTAAAAGCATAACTTTTCGAGTTCGAAGGCTGATTAATCAAGTACCTTATCACTTTTAAAGAAAAAAGTGTAACTTTGTCGGGTTGAGACCTTAGGGTTAATTATCTTAGTCGCTTTTGAAGTTTGAAAGCATAACATTTCGGGTCAAGTGCTTAGGGTCAAACGGCTTATCACTTTTGAAGTAAAACTGTAACTTTTCCAGGTTGAGGGCTTAGGGTTAATAATCTCATCACTTTTCAAGTAAAAGTGTAACCTTTTCGGATTCGAGGACTTGGTCAAGTCGGGATGCCTCGATCACTTTTGAAAAAAAAGTGTAACTTTTTGGGTTTAGGACTTGGTCTTAAGTCGGGGTACTTCAATCACTTTTGAAAAAAAGTGTAACTTTTTGGGTTCGAGGACTCAACGTCAAGCGCCTCATCACTTTTGAAGTAAAAGTGTAACTTTTCCAGGTTCGAGGACTTGGTTAAGTTGGGATGCCTCAATCACTTTTGAAGTAAAAATATAACTTTTTCAGGTTCGAGGACTTGGTCAAGTCGGGATGTCTCGATCACTTTTGAAGAAAAAGTGTAACTTTTATGTATATAAATTATTTTGTCACTTTTAAAGTTCAAAATGTAACTTTTAATAAGTTCTTTGCCCAAGATATAATGCATTTATTTAATAATATCAAGAGACAAATAAAAACAAGAAATTAACTTATTTGACAATGGCTCGTCTAACATGCCATCTCACTACAGGTAATGGCCGATGGCTCCAGATTGTTTTCATTCTTTTCTCTCTTGTCCCCCCTGTGGCTTTAGCTGAGAATCTGGTAAAACCATAGTAGATGTCCTCTTACCCTTCCATGTAACGGTCTCGTGGTTCTCGGGTAATAATTTAATTCCTCCCAAATCCTGTGCAAATGATGCAAGTGTTGTGAAGGAGTCGCAAGCCTTGGTAATAAAGTGGGGCCTGAAGGCATCCAGAGCACCGTTGTTGCATATGCTGATGAGGTTCTTTTCTTCAATGGGTTCTACACACTTTTGTGCTTGAGTCTTGAATTTATCTACATAGTCTGATAACTCATCTGGTGATTTCTGTGTGATTCTCATTAGCTCTACTATGGTCATATGTTTCTGCACATTGAAAAACTTATTAAAAAATTATAACTTCATGTCATCCCAATTCTGAACCGACCCCTTTTCCATATTGTCATTTTTGGTTATATACTGACTTGAAAATGGTGAAATGGTGGTTTGAATTGTTGTTGGTCGAGTCAAATTTGTTTCTGTTCAAGGTAGTGGCATGTCAACACTATTATGTGGCTCTAAAGTGTTTTGGGGCTCTAAAGTGATAGTTGGAATTTGTTGACTTTTCGTTGTTGGAGGTGCGTTTTAAGTGTCCGCGTTGCTGTTTCCCACTTCTACTCTTGTTCCCTGCAAACTTTATGAAAACATGGCTCTAAAGGCCTGGATTTGCGTAACTTATTGGCGAAAACTCATCATCTCCTCCTGTTGTTTCTGCATTTTCAGCATCATGGACATTATCACTTTTTGCCCTTCATGAGTTTCTTTCAATACCTTCATCATCACCCGCTGCATGGCCTCTATGGTATTTTGCTCTTTTATTACTTCCTCACTTTGTGCTCCCGTGTTTACTGTCATGACACTAATGAGTTGTTAATTAGCCATTTGCATAAGCAGTGAATCTCTTCTCATGGCTCTTCCAGTCTAAGTCGTGGGCATACCCTTTACAAATTCTCACCTCCCCAGCGGAGTCCCCAAAATAATGTAGGCACGAAATTACGTACTTTGCTAGGGTTAGGGTTCGTAGTTATGGTGGAGGCGAGAAATTCGCAGAAGATACAGAACCAGTTGAAAGATTAGAGAGGGGAGAAGAACTGATGAGCAACTATTAGAGTAACACGTGACATAATTTTCAGGATCACGGCGTAACTGCTGATGCCCGAGAGGCGTCGTGACAAGTGTTTTGAGTGAATTCAAGATAGGTAATGACAACACTTTTGTTCACTCGATTTAGAGTCGATAACAAGTTTTCAATTCCTTCCAACTTATCCCTCGATTTGAAAGAGAGGGAGTATTTAGATGGCTAAAGTTCTCCAAGTGTCAAAAGTCCCTTCACTTGACAAGTGAATGAATATTTATAGGTTCCATGTCAAGTGTCAAGCACATGTCAAAAGTAAAAATTCCAGAAATATCATTAATGATAAAAAAAAATCTAGAATACCCCGGATAGTGCCTAAAGCATCCAATTTTTCTAGCCACCAATTTAATCTCTCAACTGATTCTCAATACAAGTTGTCTCATAAGCCTTCTGTCTTGGGACTCATGACAACACGTCTCAAATTATACCTTTAAAATTGTATAATATTTAAAAAGATCGAATAAAATAATTTTATTATAAAAAAAATGCATCACGGGACGAGAAAAAACTACCTTAAGGGGGTCCACCTTGGAGGGCGAACTCTAAGGGATCTTCATTCTGTCTTTTTTTTTTTTTTTTTTTTTTTTTTTTTTTTTTATCTTTATTCGTTCATTATCTGTTTATTTGTTATTCATTATTTTTTATTTTAATTCATTCAATATAAACTCTAATTTTATTTATAACCTTACATTAGGCATACTTTTAAGCACCATGTCTCGAGTGATAAGTACGTAAAGCCCTTGATCATTCTTCGAGTGTATTTTTTATATTCTATAATTGATCATTTCTTCTTTTAACTAGGATATCATTTATAACTCTACTCAAGTACTCTATCACTTGTTCTACTTAAAAAATTATAATATCTTTATGCTCTTTGTGTAAAATTAAAGAAGCATAACAAAATGATCCCTTAGGTGTTAAAAGCGATTGACTGGGTTAATTATTTAACAAAGTGACAGTAATATATTGTTTTCATCTTATTAAAAAATTGTTGGCCGAAAAGGTTAAATTAGTACGTAATATTGTTTTTTTAATGTCCCTAATGTGGAATTAATTTAATTATCCGTGGTTGAGAAGTTTAACTTTACGGCTTTACCCACTATATCATTTTAACTAATATTATAAATTACTTTTCACCATTAATTAATTAGTTATACTTACAAACTCTGAGAAAAAAAATGTAGAATAATGTAAATCATTCAAACTTTACCTAATTAATTAAATTAAGTACTCTAAACAGTGAGAAAATTAATTTACTCCTTAAAAGTATCAGTATACCATGCATACATCAGCCAATCTAGAACTGGCATTTTTGGATAAGAAATTATGATGAATCCACATAAAAGCAATTATAAAGAAACAATCTTTATATAGATGTGGACTATATATGGATACTAGAGAACACTAACAACTTACACATGAGAAACCACAGAAAAAATTAGGGTTTTTGTTCTTTTGTTGTCTCTTCAATTACCCTAGCCAAGCACATAATGTATTTATACTCTTAAGTTCAACTAGCCCTAATTTAGCTGCATTTTCACACTCAAGAGGGAGTATAATGACATTAATCGGTTTCCCAAAATTAGGTCTATTTGTTGGATCCACAACGGCGTGTACTCCACAACAAGCGCACTCTGTTGTTGAATTAAATCTCGCCATCAAAATGGACTTGATCGATATTAAGAAAAGCTAAAAAAGAAGTTCTTGACTAATTTTCGCTTGGTGACCCAATGATATGTGTTTAAGCCCCCACCATTAAACTAATCACTTTTTTTCTCGCACTAAAATAATAGTATAATCTAGGGCAATGGGTGGTCTACATGACATTTCAAATTTAGTGCAGTCGCTATCAAGGTGATGTAGTGCTTGTTGCTTGGCCTCTGATTGTGCCAAAAGATAGGAACTTGTCGCAAATGCAAATGCAAGTTGGGCCATGCCTAAAATTGTAAAGTTGAAAATGTGAAAAAAAAAGGTAGGAATACATGAATATAATCAACTGGGTCCTAAGATTAAGGCTATTATAATATTGAGCACCAAGTAATTATTGAAGGAACGAAGGGACATCAAATTGCGACTTTAGCGTTGGAATGTTGTATTAAAGTTAAGTACGTAGGAGTTCTATTTGTTAATCAAGATTTATTAACTATAACACGTGAATTCATGTGAAGAGGGTCCTACATGTTTTTTAATATCTAATTTTTATTATTTATTTATTTTTATGCAACAGGCGAAAGAAATTATAGTACTGAAATGTTTCCTAATCCAAAATGGCATGGACCAGGGTCCTCCATGTTTGTTATATACACAACTGTAAAGGATCCTTTGAGTGTTAGTATAATAAGTTCTACTAAATACTTTTGAGTGATTTAATTATAATTTCATAGTACAGATTAAAAATATTATCATTTTTTAATGAATTAGGTAGCTTCTAGCTCTAATGGCATCAGGAATTAATTTAAAAGAGCTGCTGCAAATGAACATTTAATCATTACAGCCATTAAAGAACCCTACTTTTGAAGGTTAAAACTAACTTTGTAACTTCAACTTCATTCTTTCAATTTATTAATAGTAGACAAAATATATGGTTAATTAATAAAGTTGGGTTATATTCTGTTATCGTTTAAATGTTAATGACCAAAATTATTATGCTATTTCAAAAGTTACAATAATTATATATGCTGTCATAATTTTGATTGATTTTTTTTCCTTTCTAAAGCAGTGAGAATCTAGCTATATGCATATGTGAATAGCAAATTGGTGAAGCAAATTCATGCATGTGTATACGTTTTATATGGCTATATAAATACGCAGCTGATCAAAGTGTTAGTTTATATATTTATTTCTTTTCATTCTTTCTTTCTGGTCGTACCTATGCTGCAAATAATATTCTTAAGGCAGTCAAAAGCAAGCAATCATAATTTAATACAAATATATTAAATTAAGAAAAATAATATTCACATTTTTATTTTAACACGAACACAAGGACCGAGATATATAATTAATATGATTAGAAAGTTGAGATTCTTTTTTGAAATTGGTGACTAGTAAGAGGTGGATGGGGTGCGTTCAGAAAAAGAAAGAGAAAAAAGAAAAAGAAAAAAGAAGTGGATGGGGTATATGGAGAATTAAAATATGTAATTATTTGATTGTCTTGCTTTAAAGAAAGAAGAAGTGGACGAGGTATGTATATTTCGTGTCTTCCCTTCTTTCCTTCCATTTCGCCCCCTTGGTCAGATACAAGTGGGCAAGCAGCAATTAACCACTCTTTAATTCCTTTGAAATACAAAGAACTGCAATGCTAAAATAATTTAAGGGTCTTTTAGCACAAATTTATTTTTCATGTGACTTTATTGTGTGGACAAAAAAATCCTTTTAAATTAAGTCATTTTTTTTAAACAGGAAGAACAAATGAATTAGGGGAGATGAGTCATATTGTGATGCCCCCAAATCGGGCTCACATCATCTAATTTGAATCGTCAAAAGACTACAACAAAATTATTACAATAGTGTAAAGTACAACAATATAATGCCCAATATTACACAACTAAGTTTTCACTTTTATTTTCACACTATTTTACAATATGGTGAAAACTAATGTAGTAACTATCTCGGACCATCACTCAATTTCCCTATTTTCTTCGCTAGTCCCGACTACATTCTCATTTCCTAAACAATGGAATAAAAAGAAAAGGATAAACTCAAATAACCCAGTAAAAAATATCATGATTAAGATAATGATAGATAATGATGAATAAATTATCATTAGCTTTCAACTGTTAAGTTCTTGATAGAATAATATAAACATCAAGTTTTCAGAAGTCAAGTTTAAACATTGAGTACATGTAGGTGAAATAAAAGAGTGAGTAGAGTCAGTATCTAATAGAACATGGACTTTATAAGAATTTATGAGTAGCTTACAAGTTATCATCTCATTTGAATTTTGTGCTCTTATGATGTCACAACAAAGGTTCTCTCTTGAACTATAGATTTTTTCTTGTCTGTACTAGCCTTTGGAATCATCATTGCAGCTAGATTTAATTTTATATCATGACAAAATCACGCAATATGTCCTTCATTCCCATAACTGTAACACAACTTAGACGGCTGAGTACAGTTTGGGCTGATGTGACTCTCCTGACCACACTTGTAGCATCTTACTAGTGATCGATCTCCTTCTCTTGAAACTAGTACCGGTGCTGGTGCTGGTGCTGATGCCTGTGCCCTTCCATAATCATTGTGAGATTTCTTCCTTTTGACGTTGTTTCCACTTGATTCCCCTCTGCTGCTATTTGAGCCGAGATTACCACCGAAGTGGTTATCATTTCTGAAATGGTGATTGTCTCCTCTATATTTCTCATTTCGATGATTGTTGTTGTTATTTATCTCTCTGCGCTGGTCATTGACTCTTGGCTGCAATATATCATTTTCTTGCTCCACCATTTGAGCCCTATCCATAATATCTAAATATAAACAAAATTTATGATAGATGAGGTGTTAACGAATTTTGGGTCTCAAACATCGTAAGAACATATAACTCATTTGTGCTTCGTCGTTCACCAGATGGGGTGCAAATCAGGATAACTTGACAAATTTGACCTCATACTGTGAGATAGTCATCTTCCCCTGTTCCAGCTTGATAAACTTCACCTCCTTCATGTGACGGATACTTTCTGGAAAGTACTTCTCGTTAAACAGTTCCTGAAACTCTGCTCAGGACATCTCGAGGGCCAAGTGATGGATATGTTTTACCGCTTTCCACCAATGATCCGTCTCTCCTCGTAACATGAAGGTAGTGAATAAAACTTTCTGATCATCAAGGCAACGTAGGACATCAAATATCTTTGTTATATGTTTGATCTATGCCTCTGCCTTGAGTGGATGGGGCTTTCCTAGAAACTCAGGTGGTCCTAACTCATGCTTAACAGTGACCATCCGTGTAATGACCACGAATTCTATATGTCATTATAATTATAATTATTAAATAACTAGCAATGAATTAAAATTTTTGTACTAATTAATTGTGCATTAAATAATTGAATGAATATATATATATATATATATATATATATATATATATATATATATATATATATATATATATATATGTGTGTGTGTGTGTGTGTGTGTGTGTGTGTGTGTGTATTTATTTAAAGTAATGAAGTAAGGTGTTATAATTAATTTAAAGCAAATCTAATTGGATTATATTATAAGTCCAAATGAGATATTAAACTAGGTTAAATAAATTTACCTGGTAGTCCATGATTTAATTAAACTTTGATTTGCTTCATGTTGCTTCTTCCACACCACATTTGATTTTGGTGGTTCAACCACCCTATGCATTCACCATGTCAATCAACCTATCAATCCATCAAATAGTAATCTCAATTAGCCTCTAATTTCACTATGTTAGTTGATTAAGGAAAGTTGATGGTGATTAAGTAGACTTTATATATAGAGTGCTCCACTCATAGGTTATGTTTGCTTGACAATTGCTAGAACACAAGAGAGAAAAGAGAGAGAGTTCTTGAGAGAGAAAAGAGAGATCACTTGTGTGTTGAGAGTTCACTAAAGAAATTGCTAGAAGAGAAGCTTGGTGGATGTCACATATACTCATATCTTACTTTGGAAGGAGAAGAAGAAGAGCACACAAGTCCATAAGGTTCAAAAGTGCTCCAACCCTTCTTTAGTTCATATTTGTAGTCTATATATGTTTTCAATGGTTAAAAAAGTATTTTTAACCGATCAGAAGTTATTTTGATGGTCTAAAAGTCTTAAGCTATGTTATATTGGTAGATTCATGGTTTGATATGTTTAAATCATATTTTGGCATGTGTTGTATGCATATAAACGGAAGAAAAGTCTATATTGAACTTTACCGGTAAAATCCTAGTTGAGCATATGCTATTTAATATTGTAGTTTGAAATGTATAAGTTAAATATGTGATTTCTATGTCTAGAAAGTTGTATGTATGAGTTATGAAGACAACACAACTTGAATCTCTCAAAAATATGGAAAAACAAAAAAATTATGGCTTTTACCGCAAAACATGTCGATTTGGAAACCCTGGGTGGTTCGATCTTAAATTTTATGTCAAAACGTTTTCAAAAATGTGATCGAACTATAAAATATTGTAAAACAAGAAGTTAGGAAGATAACAACACTGTTTTTGTGTCATTTGGATGTCTAGATTTCATTTTATGCAAGTTTGAACCAAAGAAATCAAAGTTGAAAAATTAGGATTTTGAAAAACATAGCTACCGCTGCAGCGGTAGGTCCCACCGCCACAACGGTGAAATACCCTGTGATTAAAAATTAAGCCACCGCCATAGCGGTGAAACTTTCTGCAAGTCACAGCCGCAACAGTGAACCAGACAGTTTGAAAAATTAATTCCGGACCGGGTCGGGTCAGGTTAGAAAATGAAAAATATTTTGTAAATTATTTTATTATTTTTGGATCCAATAAAAGTAATTTAAATATTATGAAAGTTAAATTAATAGGTAAAAGAGGATAAATATTATTAAAGAATTAATAAAATAAATAAAATATTATTAAAGGATTAATAATATTATAATGTCAATAAAGTATTATTAAATAATTAATAATATTAGAAAATAAATAAAATATTATTAAATAATTAATAATATTAATAAGGTAATAAAATATTATTAAATGATTAATAATATTAGAATATGAATAAAATATTATTAAATAATTAATAATATTATACTGTAAATAAAATATTATTTAATGATTAGTAATATTAGATAATGAAAAAAATATTATTAAATGATTAATAATATTATAAGAGTAATCAAATATTATTAGTTATTAATAATATTAGATAAGAGTTTGAACTATATTAAATAATTAATATAGGTTTTATGTGATTAAAATATTATCAAGTGATGATAATATTTTCTAAGTGTTTATATGCACTTAACTATATAATTATTTGGTTAAATGTTAGCGGTGTAAGATTATAGAGGTTATCATATGAATGTATATATGATACTAATTGAAATATCAACTTGATAAATTGTTAGATCTATCCAAAGGATAGTAAATTGAATTGGTTAGCAGTAGACAACAAACTAGGCAAGTTCTCTGACCCTTAGCTTGTATTTATTTTTGCAAGTTACTTAATCTTACTCAAATTTTATATTGAGCAAGTTCTCTAACTTTATTCAATTATCATTGAACAAGTTTCCACACTTGTATTTATTTGTCAGAGCTTTAAGTGGTTTAATTATTTAAAGTTATTCCACATCGATATTATTATTGTAATCGCACTTGGTGCATTTGCAAGCTTTATAATTCATTAATTCAAGAACTGTTTAAGAGTGTTTAAGCTAATTGTTTCGGCTAGATAATGCATGTTTAAATTCATCAAATTGACTATTTTAAAAGTTTATCCAAACCATTGGTTGGTGCGGATTCTTATTATAAGACTGAGAACGAACAACCCTATATAAGGGGATTATTTTGTCGGAAAACTGACATTTGTGCAAGATGTTTGAATGTTATGCGTATACACATATACATAGGTACCAGAGGCTGATCCTCTCGAGCATTAAACTATCAAGGTGTCAGATATATATATATATATATATATATATATATATATATATATATATATATATATATGTTCTACTTTTAGTAGCAGTTCAGGTCTTTAGAGGCCACTCAGCAGTAAATAGTCAATCCATTCTTTTATTGAAAAATTGATTCTTGTTCTTTCACAATTACTATCTATTGTTGAAACACTTGATGTTATTTCCCATTAAAACATGATATATCTTCTATTATCTATTCTTAAACTTGTTGAGTAAGCTAGTTGTTCATTCTTGCTATATCATGACTTATTTTTCAACTAAGCCCGAATACTCCAAAACGGACAAATGCAAGGGAAAAGCCAAAGCATAGAATAACTTAATGCATGTTAAATTAATTGCTTCCATGTAATTTTTTTTGTAAATCTTTTGTAATCCCTTAAGATATATACTGTTATGTTAATGTTCGTCGACCTTGGGATTATAGCCTTTTTTTATAATAATCTTTATGTATTATTTCGCGATGTTTAATTAAAGATTATGTTTTAGATGCTATTTAGTAAAGTACAATGAAGAACCAAACCCGAGGTTATAGAACCCGAATTTGGGGCCGACACAATCCGAGCATTGTCAGTAGTTCCACCGTTATTGTTGATTTGATTTTCTCTTGCCTGGTTTTGTATAAATTACATGAAGTTCCTAAAGAAATCATCATTTATCATGTTATCAGGAGCATTATTTTCTAAGTTTGTAGGAGAATTATTCATCACTTCCTGATTCTCAGTCACATTCGCCTCGGGTATTAGATAATTCATTCCTTGATTTTTAGAAGTCATTCTTAACTATAGTAACAAAATAAAGGTTAGTTAAATAAACTGACTCGTCACTTTTTGTCCCTACATCCAAACCGACTCATTAGATAACAAAAATTAATTTATGTAGGACAGTAGTGATGGATTCTATTCGTCTCTCCCCTCCTAGTTCTAATCTCAAATCTCCATTAAAGGCCACATTCCTAAGTTCTGATACCAACTGTGACAATTATTGATTAACGATACAAGATGTTGTGCATTGTGACAATTATTGACTTAATAATGTAAAATATTGTGTAATGACAATTATTGATTTTATAATGTAAAATACTGTGTAATGACAATTATTGATGAAATATTGTGCAAACATTTATCAGTTCAATAATATAAAACATTGTGCAATACTGTGTGTTATTGTTAGAATAATGTGTGCTATTATAAAATACAATGAAATACCGTATGCTACCATTCTTTTATCACTTGGTATTTTAACAATTAAAAGTGATAATACCGTTGACCATTTTTATTTAAAAAGGTTAATGCAGTCGTTTTATATATCCGACAATATTTCGCTGTGGGATCCACCAATGATTGGTTATTTCGACGTTGTCGTACGGATCGAATATTCCTTGACAAATCGAATATTCTCCGACAGAACGAATATTCTATTTTATTTTATAATTTACACATAATATTCTTAACTTTTAATTTTTATCAATATAGCACCTTATTTTTTCAAAATAATATATGTAAAAAATTAAATTTTGTTCAATAAAAGTCGAAACCTTACGCATATTTCCCAATTTTATATATAGGAAGAGTAATAGGATGTATTTGTGAAAGTTGGAGAGATAAGAGATAAATGGAAGATATTACAAAAATTGAAATATCACGAAGTACATTGTAAAATTGAGTATTTAAATATGGTGTTAACAGTAAACATGAGAATTGAAGATACTTTTGAAAATTACCCTAAAATTTACTCATAAGCACACATCATGTTATTAATCGTGCACATATTGCACCAATCCCTAGCTTTAATAGTACATACTGAATGTAGGTTTAAAATTAGATCATCTCCTACCTAGTACCGCAGATGGACATTATGATAAAATATAACTGATATTACATTTAAAAATTAACATATCCTAAGATCCAGATCATATAATCAATGAAATAAACATCATTACTTAATAATATCAACCATATGCTATTGTGTAAAGAAATTCATACATTTTAGAACTTTGATTTGCTATCATATAGGAGTACAATTGTTATGTTCCTTCTCTCGTCTTTATTTCCTAGAGGTAGTAGTTGGGTTCAAAACTCCAAGTGCATTAATTGTTAAGTCCTTGAGAAGCATAGTACTAATTTAAAAACGGCATCAATCACAAAAATATACACGCATACATATATAAGGTTTTGATTTATTATAAATAATTATTATAAACATTATTCTTCTAAATCCATCTCCAACCATTCAATATAAACCACAATTCTGATTAGTGAATGCCTATTCCCCTTTTAGCACCCAGACCCAAGCCTCAATTAAAGAGGAGCTCCTCCTTCCGCTATTAAAGGTAGCTAGAAGGAGTTTTTTAATATTAAATGAAAGATATTTTGGTCTGTACTCGATCCGCAATTAAATTTTTTACTTCCGCTATTAAGAGTAGCGAAAGCGCTTTTATTTAATTATTCTTCTCCATTGGATCTTGTTTTGGATAACTAAAGATAAATTTATTAGAATAGTGTTTATACTAACCATTAACTTGACTAAAACTATTTAGTAAAACTTTTGTAAAATGACGTAGTTTTACCTTTAGGATTAAGTTTTTTATTTTTGAGTTTTATATAAAAAAAAAAGTCTTTAATTATATTTTTTATACAAAATTACGTGTTGCAAAACTTTTACTAAGTAGTCTTAGTCGAGTAGTTTTAGCATGCCTTAAATTACCTTTTCTTAAATATATATTTATAAATTAATCCTGTAAGTGTTCTATTATATTCTTGTCTCTAGCTGACTTCATCTTTAGCAAAAATTAATTAAATACAATTTCCACTATATTATTAAAAGAATATAATTAGCTGATGAGGAGGAGGTCCCTTTTGAATGGAAATATGCAGGGCCTTTCTCCAAAGCTGCTAAGCAACTACAATTTCCAACCACGAATTCATAATGCCCCCCTAATACTTGTGTGTGTAACCAATGAAGAAATAATTGAACAAAAAAATAGTAAGGAATTAATTTAGGCGTGGAAAAGACTCCCTCAAATGCGTCATGTATATATATATCAAGATCTTCACTTTCATAACCAAATAAAAAAATTAGAATTTTTTTTATAGAAATCCTTCCAGTTGATATCAATGTTAAGCATTGATTTTAAAAATGTAAAGAATGCAAAGGTAAGATAATATAACTTGCTTTCACTAACATTCATAAAACCAAAAACAAAAAGAATGTAGTCACTGTGACTAGTCCTAGTTTCCATCTTTCAGGTATACGTATCATCATGATCATTCATCAACAAAAATCAAGAACCAGATTTTAAACTACCATAGACTTGAAACATATTTAAAACTCCACCATAGCCCCTGTTTGTTACTAATTAAGATTGATTTTATACAATAATCTAAGGTATTTGTTATATCACAAGATTGAAACAGCTATGAAACAGTTGTTTTTCAGAAAATTAATTTTTTTAATGAAAGACTGTCAATTGAAGCCACTTATCTACCGGACATATTGTTATCTTCAGATCTCCGAAATCTTGTCCATAAATATCAAATGATATAAAGCATAAACTATTAAAAAGAAAATGGGGGAAGAGAAAATTATTATTATAGTTTTCATTATCTATGTGCACAGATAAATAAATTATAAGGTATATAGAAAACAATTAACAAAGCAGAAAACAATCATTTTATTGCAAACACAAAAGAAGTTTAATACATAGAGAACTATGCTTTCTCTTCTTCACTTCACTCTTCTTTCCACTTGCTATCTCTCAATACAAACAGAAAACTTCAACATTAAAATTACCTTCTTCTTGCTTTTCTTTTCAATACGGTGGCCGAGCATGAACCCAAGCATATGCATCATGATTCAACTGTCCCCCATTAGGCAGTAGATTGGGCGGCAAATTGTAAATTGACAGAGCAGAGGGATCGGGCAGCCATGGATGGTGCTGTCCCCCACTATTCCCAATACCAGGAGGTGAACCCTCTGCATTGTCCGCCAGCTGAGTGTGCTGCCCGGCAACACCCGCCTCATCTTCATCCTCCAGAGGTAATCTCTCATAAGTCGCATTCGAAAAAGTCGCGGCAATGACCATAACTGGCCCTGCCGCGACAAGTGACCCCACCACACTCCCCCCCACCACCTGCCCTTGTCCACCTGCCAAGTACACCGCAAGCCCAGTCGAGCCTGATGGAGTTGGACCGGGTAAAAACGCGCCCGTTAAGGACAAAATCTCAAACCTTCCGTTAAAGGCCACCACAGCACCCGGTGCAGCCGGCTGCCTGAGTGTCACGTTGGCCACCGAACCGCTGCCACTTAAGACAAAAACACCGCGCTGACGCCTCCGTGCAAATTGGGCTATGCTCTCGGCTACATCGGTTCCACTAGTTACCTCCATAACATGGCTACGGAGCGAATTAGGGCTGTCACGTGTCACAAATACGGGCGGTTTGGGCCGGTTTTTGGACCCCGGTGGCCGGCCTCTAGGTCTACGAGAACCAAACACAACCGCCCCCTCATTAGGCTCATCTCCATTATCTCTGTCTTCATCTTCATCGCCTCGGCTTCCGTTATCATTTATGGACAGCTCGCGGTGGCGCTTGTTGTTCATCATAGGCGAACTGCCGGCTGCCGGGTCAATTCCCTGTAGCAAGCCCACTTGTCCGGCCCACCACCGATTAGCCAGTCTTGCAAAATTTTATCAGACAACCAGAAATGAAAACTTTTGAGCAACTAGAAATGAAAATTTTTAAGATCAAGAAAATATTGACCAAATTAAGCACGAGGGTTTTTAGTCAACAAGTTTAAGAGAGAGAAAGAGGTGATGGTGATCATGGTGCTGTGATGAAGAAAGAAAAAACAGAGAATTAGATGCTATAGTTAATTACCTGGAATAAGGTACAAAGGGGGTTGAATGTAGAAGATGAATCAAAAAACAAGTAATAAAATCGAGTGATATGTATAATTATTAAGTGGAGGTATATAGAGAACAAAGAACAGATGCAAAAACCCTGGAATGGATAGAATCAGTTGGCACAAAAGAAAAAGTGTAAAGCAGATTAGTAGCTAAGCTAAAGGGAGAGAGATTGTTTGAAGACCCCTCCAAAAATACTAGTAATTAATATACAACATAAGATATAATATTGTGCATCTATATATAATTACAATAGTATATTATAGTATAATTAAGAAAATGGATGAAAATGTTTTTCTTAGTTTGTTTTTTGATGTGTTTGTGTAGTGAGCTTGGGGCTGGGGCTGAGGTTTTCTTTCTTTTGTTTTACACTCTTTTTCTGTCTCCATGTAGTGCTCGTTCTTTCTATCTTTGGCCTTTGGTATGTGGGAAAATTTAGGGTTTGCCACTCGTGAGCTCGTGTGCTCGTGGGTAGGTGGGAAGCACATCACTGTCTCATGCCTCGACAACCTAATGGAGGGCGGTCCGGTAGAGACTTAGTGCATTATGTGTAGAAAAAATAATTTTATGTAGTCGTCTAAGGTTTAGTTCAATTACTAGCGTTTGGAGCGGTAACATTTGGAATATTTGGTTATCTAAACGCACCGTATTAATTTTGATGTATTGCGTTTAGGATCCAAATACTATATTTGTGAGTTAAATAAATTACATTTAAGATAAGTTATTCTTAAATGAATAAGATTCTCAAATGAGTTTAGTTTGTTTAGAACTCTCAAATGCATCAAACACTCCAAAGGTCGGTAACCGAATAACCAATATTTTTCAGTTGGATGCGAATTGCGACCAATGCGGGACTATAAATGATAAAACAAAATATTAATATGTGGGCCTATTATTTACACTTTTTTTTATCTCTTGCATATGTCGATATTTAATAACAATATAAATTTATCCTTAAATATAGTAAAACTTTTAGAATGCTTCATATCTAGACAAAAAGTTAATTATATATGTATGTAAACATTTTTCATTTTGTACCACAGTCTTGCATCAAAACATGTGGAAAGACTTTGTCCGTATATAAGAAATTTAGTTACTCACCAATAGTACCTTAAGTGATGACCTTTTGAATGGAATTGATTTAATTTAACTCAAGATTTGTTTCGAACTTCAAATTTAACCCGGGTTGTTATATATGATAATCAGAGTCGACTACCGAAAACTCGAGTTGGGTCATCCGATAATGGCTAGAGAGGTAAAAATCTATGAATTATTGTGTGAATGATTGATTTTGATGGGAACGCAAGGGCATCAAAAATATAAGTGGGCCACCACAAAGCATGTGGGAAGAAGTCTGGTCGATTTTGACGTCCCAAATTTAAGTTCAGGAGTTTGTCTTCAGTCTCACATCGAAACGCGTGATCTTTATATAAGAAATTAAATAACTAACCGTTTCAATCATGACATTTTTGTCTGTACAACTTATTCTTACTTTTTTAAATATAATTGTGATAATTTTTTGTTTAGATATCAATCATTTTTAAGGACTTGCACCCTAAAAAATAAGAAGAAGAAGAAGAAGTATACAAGTCACTTTTTGTTAGCCTGGTTGTCACACTTCTAGAATAGAAATTAGAGTGATGAATTAATTTGACATAAAATGGAAGGCTACTCAAGGTTGATTATGAGAAAAATAGTCTGTTTAAAATATGTTTGAAGGTTAATGCAAAAAATAAAAAATTTACCACACTTGTTTAGTGTGCCGATTGTCATACTTATAGAACAGAAAATAGAGTGAGCTTGACATAAAATGGGAGTATGCTTAAACTTGATTAAGTAAAAATAGTCCGAGTTAATTTGGCTATTAAACAATAATACAGGGGGAAAATAGTCTTAATGACAATTGATGTGAGCCAGTAAAGCATACTATAACTTTATGTTTTTGAAATTACAGAATATTCCCTTTCGTTAACTTTTGATCGTCTTTAACTTTTGATTTTAGGAGGAAAGTAGTTAAGCTTTTAGAATAGTTGGTTGCAGATATAATACGAAATTAATTAGTCTCATCTATAATCAACTATCTATCTATACTATAATTAAATAAACAATTTAATTTGTCCTTCTTTTTTTGATTTGATTCTACATTTGACTCTTTTTTTTATATTAAGTCAACTTTTATTATTTATCAATTTAAAATAAAAATTGGAAATAGTATCGTAATTTTATAAAGAAACAAGAATTACTAATATAGTGTTATAAGAAAAATAATGAAAATAAGATTATCTTACCTAATATAAATTTGTTACTTTTATGCAAAAATTATAATTAATATCATAGTTTTATGAAAGAAAACATGAATTCGTAATATAATTTTATAAAAAAATAATTAAAATAAAATCATCTTACTTAATATTAATTAATTTCTTTTATTCAAATATATATACAATAATACAAGTTTAAGTAAAATTATATTATCACTTAAATAATATAGTTTGCGATGAAAAGTTAGAAAATTATCATAAAATTCATCTACCTCACTTAAATCTATTGTGACGCCCCCAAATCTGGGCCCACACAGCCCAAACTTGAGTCGTCAAAAGACTACAACAAAATTATTACAACAAAGCACAACGTACAACAATACAGTGTATAATAATACACAACTAAGTCTTCACTATTATTGCCACACTATTTTACAAAACGTGAAGACTATGATAACTATTCCTCGGACCCTCACTCCATTCCCCGGCTAGACCCTGTTATGTTTTCATCTCCTGTTGAAAAACAATGGAACAAAAGAAAGGGTGAGCTCAAATAGCCAGTAAGAAATATCATGACTAAGATAATGACGAATAAATTATCATTAGCCTTCAACAGTTGAGTTCTTGATAGAATACAATAGACTACAAGGTTTATATCAAAAACTGCAGTTAAATTCTTAAACAACGTTCAGATCAATAATAGCAGCGGAATGAGTAATCTATTAGAAGAATAATGCAGACTATAATGTCCACTCGGTTCTCTTTTTAGGAAAAACATCATCAACTTTTATCATCTGAAATATCATTAGTCAAGATAATACAAATTCACAGTTCCTGATCATAATCATGCACATCAACAGTTCATCTTTGTACTACGGGCCAAAGATATTCAAAATAGCACCAACGGTCATGATTATACCAGATTCAGCCTTTGGTCATAATCATACCAAACAACAGTTCATCTTTGCACTACGGGCCAAAGAGAACATTCACCACATGCCATAAAAGACACCGAACAGATGTATCGCCTTTAACCTATTATATCGCCTTTAACCTATCATCTGTTCAACAAATATATCACATCTGTGCCCCCGGCCACAGATATTCACAACAGCTTGATTTTGGATGATTAGAATGATATAAATGATGAACAGAAGAAATAGGATAACAATAAGTATCGGAAGTTTACTTTGTACAGATTCAAATAATGTCCAAATTGTCAACATGATGTGGAGTGAAATTTAAAAATGATATTCAAGATCCACAGTTCAGAATAACGGTTACAATTCAATAGAAAGGTTCACGTAAATAGGAAGGTTCAGTTGAAATAATGAAGTTCAACTATTATGGAACATATAATATTTTCAAGAATTATAGAAGCAATAGTTCCATAATAAATTTCGATTTAGGAGTATGAAAGAAAATAATATCCCTTACCGTAGCAGGTTTGATTAACAAAAGGTGAAGGAAATTAATACAAAGGGTTATTCACCAACAGGCGGCAATCCGCTCCGTAAGGTTATTCCCACAATTTAATAGAATTTGAGTACAAAGAGTTATTCACCAAACAGGCGGCAATCCGCTCCGTAAGGTTATTCTCAGAGATTAATAATGAATGAATACGAAAGGTTATTCACCAACAGGCGGCAATCCGCTCCGTAAGGTTATTCCCACAATTTAATACATGAAAATAAAAGGCACGTCTTATGAGTAAGGAAGAAACAATATTATTATCGAGAATCAAATAATGATAATCCCTTACCATAGTATGTTTGAATAATGGAAGATGAAAAAGATGGTATCCCTTACCTCAACACGTGACTGGATATTTGATTTAAATGAGGTTGATTAACTTGAACAGTACACGTATACTTATAGATCTTCACAAATACTCAAGATGACTTAAGCACACTTAGAGAGATCTTTCACAAGAAGTATTTAGAGAGAGAAAGAAAGAACAAGTAAGGAAGTTTATGAAAAATCCTTAAGTTAAGGCTTCTATTTATAGCCAAAAATCTTATCATTCATTTAATCTAAACCATTCATTTAAAGATCATCTTTTAATCTACACCATCCATTTCAAATATTATATTATCTTTAATCTACACCATTCATTTCATATCACCTAATAATCACCTAACTTTATATTATAAACAAATCAATTTAATTATTCAACAATAATTCACACTTTAATCTACACCATTCATTTCATATCACCTAATAATCACCTAACTTTATATTATAAACAAATCAATTCAATTATTCAACAATAATTCACACTTTAATCTACACCATTCATTTCATATCACCTAATAATCACCTAACTTTATATTATAAACAAATAACTTTATCAATTCAATTATTATGACTAATTGTTATAAATACAGTATAGTTAGCTCTTAGATATCAAGTCAATAAATTAATGAAATACAACTGTTTAAATAACATCATAATAGAGATAACAATAATGTAAAATAAAGCATACGTTACTGTGTAATGACAATTATTGATTCAATAATGTGAATTACTGTGCATATGTTACTGTGACAATTATTAGGTTCAATAATTTTAAAAACAGTGCAACAACAATTATTGACTCAATGATATAAAATACAGTGTAATGACAATTATTAAATCAATAATGCAAAATACTGTGTAACAATAATTATTGAATTGATAATATAAAATATTATGCAGTGACAATTATCGATGAAATGATGCGTAACAGTTACGGTGTCAATTATCAGACCAATAATATGAGACACTATGCAATACCGTGTGTTACTGTAGAGTACCGTGTGCTACAGAAAATACCATAAACTACCGTATGCTACTATTCTTTTATCACCGGTATTTTAACAGTTCCGTTGACTATTTTTATTTAAAAAGGTTACTTCTGTCGTTTTCTATATCCGACAAATATTCCGTTGTGGGGTCCACCAATAATTTATTATTTCGGCGCCGTCGTACGGCACGAATATTCCCCGACCAAACGAATATTCCCCGACAAAGCGAATATTGTCCGACAAAATAAAATTTGCACATAACATCCTTAACTTTCAATTTTGTTAATTTAACCACTTACTGTTTCAAAAAAAATATATATGAAGAAAAATTAAATTTTGTATTTCATAAAATTTGGGGTCTTACAACCTCCCCTCCTTATGAAATTTCGTCCCCGAAATTGACGTACCTGACATGTCGAAGAGGTAAGGATACTTAGATTTCATCTCAGATTCTAGCTCCCAGGTCATTTCCTCAGTATCTTGGTT
This sequence comes from Hedera helix, assembly GCA_947179155.2. Classification (NCBI taxonomy): domain Eukaryota; kingdom Viridiplantae; phylum Streptophyta; class Magnoliopsida; order Apiales; family Araliaceae; genus Hedera; species Hedera helix. The sequence continues at coordinate 33,210,735 of OX359282.1, read as the reverse complement.
CCTCCATAAAACCTTAACTTGAGGTATAACCTTTGAGCGTAGGATCTGCTCCTTCTTATCCAGGATCTTAACAGGTACCTCCTCGTATGTTAAATCCTCTGCTATAACGTCTGGTTCTAACTCAATGACGTGGTTTGGGTCCTTCACATATTTACGTAACATAGATATGTGAAAAACGTTATGGATGCGAGACATACTTGGTGGTAGGGCTAGTCTGTAGGCTACGGTTCCTATTCGATCGAGGATTTCAAATGGGCCAATAAATCGAGGGTTGAGCTTTCCTCTCTTTCCGAATCTCGTAACCCCTTTCCATGGAGAAACACGTAAGAATACATGATCTCCGACGTTGAAACTTTCGTCTCTCCGATGAAGATCAGCATAACTCTTTTGTTGTTCTTGTGCGGTCTGTATTCGTTGTCGGATCATTTGGATCTTTTCGGTCGTCAAGCGTACCAACTCGGGTCCCAACAATTTTGCTTCTCCTACCTCATTCCAACATATTGGAGAGCGACACTTCCTTCCATACAATGCCTCGAATGGAGCCATGCCTATGCTTGCTTGGTAACTGTTGTTGTAAGAAAATTCCACCAACGGCAAGTACTTATCCCAACTTCCTTTGAAGTCTAATACACAAAGTCTCAAAAGATCTTCGAGGGTCTGGATCGTCCTTTCCGATTGTCCGTCCGTTTGAGGATGGTATGCAGAACTAAAACGTAGTTCAGTGCCCATAGCTTTTTGTAGACTGATCCAAAAGCGTGAAGTGAATCTAGGATCTCGATCAGAAACTATGGAAACTGGCATGCCATGCAATCTCACGATCTCATTTATGTACATACCGGCAAGACGTTCAAGTGAAAAGTTTTCTCGTATAGACAAGAAATGAGCAGATTTGGTCAATCTATCTACGATCACCCAAATTGCATCTAAGCCTTGAGAAACTTTTGGAAGACCCGTCACGAAGTCCATATTGATGTGTTCCCACTTCCATTCGGGAACTTCAAGTGATTGTAATGGACCTTTAGGAACTTGATGTTCTGCCTTGACACGTTGACAAGTTAGGCACCTTGAGATAAACTCCGCAATCTCTCTTTTCATATTGTTCCACCAAAATGTATGTCGAAGATCTCGATACATCTTGGTACCTCCTGGGTGGATTGCAAACGGCGTGTTGTGTGCCTCCATCATGATTTTATGCTTTAATTCAGGATCGTTAGGAACACAGAGTCGAGAGTTGACTCGAAGTATTCCTTTCTCGTCGATTCTTGCTTCGGGAATGGCACCTTCTTGTACTTTCTTTATCATGTTTATCAGTTCCGGATCGGTAGCTTGAGCAGCTTTAATTTTATCGATTAAAGTTGGTTCTACTCGCACGTGAGCAATCTTCGAGTGGGTCCCTGGTGTCTTTAGCTCTATCTCCATCTTTTGCTAGTCGTACAAAATACACTTTTGTGTTGTCAGCAGTGCACTTGTACTTGCATAAGATTTTCTGCTCAAAGCGTCAGCTACAACGTTCGCCTTTCCCGGGTGATACTGGATTGTGTGGTCATAATCCTTTAACAGTTCAAGCCAACGTCGTTGTCGCATGTTGAGTTCCTTCTGGGTGAAGAAATACTTGAGACTTTTATGATCCGTATAGATATCCACTTTTTTTCCGTACAAGTAGTGTCTCCAGATCTTCAACGCGAAAACGACTGCTGCCAACTCTAGATCATGAGTAGGATAATTTTTCTCATAATCTTTGAGTTGTCGAGAGGCGTAAGCTATAACCTTTCCATGTTGCATAAGGACACAGCCTAGACCTTTGCCAGAAGCATCGCTGTAGATAACAAATTCTCTTGATCCTGATGGTATGGTCAGAACAGGAGCTGAAACCAGTCTCTTCTTGAGTTCTTGGAAACTTTTCTCGCATTCCTCGCTCCATATGAATTTTGTGCTTTTCCGAGTAAGCTGCGTTAATGGAGTGGCGATTCGAGAAAATCCTTCTACGAATCTCCGATAATAACCAGCTAGACCCAGAAAACTTCGGACTTCGGTTACTGTTTTGGGTTGTTCCCAATTTAGTACCGTTTCAATCTTCGCAGGATCGACTGATATTCCTTGACTAGAAATCACATGCCCAAGAAACGCGACCTCCTCAAGCCAGAACTCACATTTCTTCAACTTGGCATATAATTTGTTTTCACGGAGCTTTTGTAGTATCAATCTCAGGTGTTGTTCATGATCCTCGCGACTCTTGGAGTATATGAGGATGTCATCAATAAAGACAACCACAAAATGATCCAAATGTTCCTTGAATATCCGGTTCATCATGTCCATGAAAGCTGCAGGAGCATTAGTTAGTCCAAAAGGCATGACTAAGAACTCATAATGCCCATAACGAGTTCTGAAAGCAGTCTTTGGAATGTCCTCAGCTTTAACCTTTAACTGATGCTATCCAGAACGGAGATCAATCTTTGAGAAATGTTGAGCGCCTTGCAATTGATCAAACATGTCATCAATCCGAGGTAACGGGTACCTGTTCTTGATGGTGACATGGTTCAATTCTCGGTAGTCAATGCACAATCTCATACTCCCGTCTTTCTTCTTCACAAATAGAACAGGAGCACCCCAAGGTGATGCACTCGGACGAATGAAACCGGTATCCAACAATTCCTGTAGTTGGACTTTTAACTCTTGAAGTTCAATGGGAGCCATTCGGTAGGGAGCTTTGGAAATGGGCTTGGTACCGGGTTCAAGATCAATATAAAAATCAATTTCACGGTTTGGGGGTAAGCCAGGAAGTTCTTCAGGAAAAACGTCAGGAAACTCATTAACAATGGGAATATCATTCAAGTTTGACGTATTTTTGTTCAAATCAGTGACATGAGCTAAAAAGGCTTGACATCCGTTTTTCAATAAACGAATGGTTTTATGGCTAGAAATAACAGTTATAGATTTCAATGGTTTAGTTGCTTGAATTTGCATGACAGGTTGATTAGGAATATGAAAACTAATAATCTTATGAAAACAATTAATTTTAGCATGATGGGTAGTCAACCAATCAATTCATAAAATCACATCAAATTCATGCATCTCCAAAGAAATAAGGTCAACAGGTAATGTGAGGTTGTTGATTTGAACTAGGCAAGATTTATAGACAGTAGATGTAATGGTCATTTCTCCTAATGGGGTTTCAACTGATAAGTCAAAGTCCAAATTTTCAGGAGTTAAGTTTAAACGCTGAGCACATGCAGGTGAGATAAAAGAATGGGTAGAGTCAGTATCTAACAAAGCGTAGACTTCACGAGAATTTATGAATAGCTTACCGGTTATCACCTCGTTCGAGTTTCGCGCCATTTGGGATGTCACAACAAAAGCTCTCCCTTGAACTACAGATTTTCCCTTATCCGCGCTAGCTTTTGGTATCATCATTGCAGCTGGACTTGATTTTGTGGCAGGACAGAACCGCGCAAGATGACCCTCTTTCCCACAACTGTAGCACTTTTTGGACTGCAGTGTACAGTTTGGGCTGATGTGACCTTCCTGACCACACCTATAGCATCTCACTGGTGGTCGATCTTCTCCCCTTGAAACTGGGGTCGGTGCTGGTGTTGGTACTGGTGCTGGTGCCCTTCCATAATTATTATGGAATCTTTTTCTTTTGAAATTGTTCCCACTAGATTCTCCTCTTCTGTTATTTAGTATGGAATTACCACCGAAGTGTTGGTTACCTCCTCGATGGTTCCCGTTCCTGTGGTTGTTGTCACTCCTTTCTCTATGCTGATCATTAACTCTTGGCTGTAATGTTTCATCTGTTTGCTCCACCCTCTGAGCCCTATCTACAACATCTGAATACAAACTAAATTTATGAGAGCTAAGTTGTTGACGAATTTTGAATCTCAAACCTCTTAGGAACATCCGACTCATTCGTGCTTCGTCATCCACAAGATGGGTGGCAAAGCGAGATAACTCGGCAAACTTGGCTTCATATTGGGACACTGTCATGTTTCCCTGCTCCAGCTTAATGAATTCCACCTCTTTCATATGGCGGATGCTTTCTGGGAAATACTTCTCGTTAAACAGTTCTTCGAATTCTGTCCAAGACATTTCGAGTGCTGAAGGTTGGATACGTTTTACCGCTTCCCACCAATGGTCCGCCTCACCTCGTAACATAAAAGTGGCAAATGACACCTTCTGATCATCAGCGCATTGTAAGACATCAAGTATTTTTGTCGTCTGCTTTAGCCATGCCTCCGCTTTGAGTGGGTCAGGCTTCCCGTGGAATTCAGGTGGTCCTCATTCTTTAAATTGCTTAACAGTGACCATCCTCAAATTGCCAGCGTTTCTACCGTTATTATTGACTGGATTTCCTCTTCCTTGATTCTGTATGAACTGTATGAAATTCCTAAAGAATCCATCGTTCATCATGTTATCAGGAACATTATTTCCTGAGTTGGCAGGAGGATTGTTTGGGGCCTCTTGATTCTCGGCTACATTTGCTTCAGGCATTCCATAGTTAACCTCTTGATTTTCAGATGCCATACTTAACTGTGGTCACAAAATAAATGTTAGTTCAAATAAACTGACTCATCACTTCATGCTCCTACATTCAAATCGACTCATTAGATAATAAAATCTATTTTAGGTAGGACACACTAGTGACTGATTCTATTCGTCTCTCCCCTCCTAGTTCTACCCCAGATCTCCATTAAAGACCATATCCCTAAGCTCTGATGCCAACTGTGACGCCCCCAAATCTGGGCCCACACAGCCCAAACTTGAGTCGTCAAAAGACTACAACAAAATTATTACAACAAAGCACAACGTACAACAATACAGTGTATAATAATACACAACTAAGTCTTCACTATTATTGCCACACTATTTTACAAAACGTGAAGACTATGATAACTATTCCTCGGACCCTCACTCCATTCCCCGGCTAGACCCTGTTATGTTTTCATCTCCTGTTGAAAAACAATGGAACAAAAGAAAGGGTGAGCTCAAATAGCCCAGTAAGAAATATCATGACTAAGATAATGACGAATAAATTATCATTAGCCTTCAACAGTTGAGTTCTTGATAGAATACAATAGACTACAAGGTTTATATCAAAAACTGCAGTTAAATTCTTAAACAACGTTCAGATCAATAATAGCAGCGGAATGAGTAATCTATTAGAAGAATAATGCAGACTATAATGTCCACTCGGTTCTCTTTTTAGGAAAAACATCATCAACTTTTATCATCTGAAATATCATTAGTCAAGATAATACAAATTCACAGTTCCTGATCATAATCATGCACATCAACAGTTCATCTTTGTACTACGGGCCAAAGATATTCAAAATAGCACCAACGGTCATGATTATACCAGATTCAGCCTTTGGTCATAATCATACCAAACAACAGTTCATCTTTGCACTACGGGCCAAAGAGAACATTAAGATGGTATCCCTTACCTCAACACGTGACTGGATATTTGATTTAAATGAGGTTGATTAACTTGAACAGTACACGTATACTTATAGATCTTCACAAATACTCAAGATGACTTAAGCACACTTAGAGAGAACTTTCACAAGAAGTATTTAGAGAGAGAAAGAAAGAACAAGTAAGGAAGTTTATGAAAAATCCTTAAGTTAAGGCTTCTATTTATAGCCAAAAATCTTATCATTCATTTAATCTAAACCATTCATTTAAAGATCATCTTTTAATCTACACCATCCATTTCAAATATTATATTATCTTTAATCTACACCATTCATTTCATATCACCTAATAATCACCTAACTTTATATTATAAACAAATCAATTTAATTATTCAACAATAATTCACACTTTAATCTACACCATTCATTTCATATCACCTAATAATCACCTAACTTTATATTATAAACAAATCAATTCAATTATTCAACAATAATTCACACTTTAATCTACACCATTCATTTCATATCACCTAATAATCACCTAACTTTATATTATAAACAAATAACTTTATCAATTCAATTATTATGACTAATTGTTATAAATACAGTATAGTTAGCTCTTAGATATCAAGTCAATAAATTAATGAAATACAACTGTTTAAATAACATCATAATAGAGATAACAATAATGTAAAATAAAGCATACGTTACTGTGTAATGACAATTATTGATTCAATAATGTGAATTACTGTGCATATGTTACTGTGACAATTATTAGGTTCAATAATTTTAAAAACAGTGCAACAACAATTATTGACTCAATGATATAAAATACAGTGTAATGACAATTATTAAATCAATAATGCAAAATACTGTGTAACAATAATTATTGAATTGATAATATAAAATATTATGCAGTGACAATTATCGATGAAATGATGCGTAACAGTTACGGTGTCAATTATCAGACCAATAATATGAGACACTATGCAATACCGTGTGTTACTGTAGAGTACCGTGTGCTACAGAAAATACCATAAACTACCGTATGCTACTATTCTTTTATCACCGGTATTTTAACAGTTCCGTTGACTATTTTTATTTAAAAAGGTTACTTCTGTCGTTTTCTATATCCGACAAATATTCCGTTGTGGGGTCCACCAATAATTTATTATTTCGGCGCCGTCGTACGGCACGAATATTCCCCGACCAAACGAATATTCCCCGACAAAGCGAATATTGTCCGACAAAATAAAATTTGCACATAACATCCTTAACTTTCAATTTTGTTAATTTAACCACTTACTGTTTCAAAAAAAATATATATGAAGAAAAATTAAATTTTGTATTTCATAAAATTTGGGGTCTTACAACCTCCCCTCCTTATGAAATTTCGTCCCCGAAATTGACGTACCTGACATGTCGAAGAGGTAAGGATACTTAGATTTCATCTCAGATTCTAGCTCCCAGGTCATTTCCTCAGTATCTTGGTTCCTCCATAAAACCTTAACTTGAGGTATAACCTTTGAGCGTAGGATCTGCTCCTTCTTATCCAGGATCTTAACAGGTACCTCCTCGTATGTTAAATCCTCTGCTATAACGTCTGGTTCTAACTCAATGACGTGGTTTGGGTCCTTCACATATTTACGTAACATAGATATGTGAAAAACGTTATGGATGCGAGACATACTTGGTGGTAGGGCTAGTCTGTAGGCTACGGTTCCTATTCGATCGAGGATTTCAAATGGGCCAATAAATCGAGGGTTGAGCTTTCCTCTCTTTCCGAATCTCGTAACCCCTTTCCATGGAGAAACACGTAAGAATACATGATCTCCGACGTTGAAACTTTCGTCTCTCCGATGAAGATCAGCATAACTCTTTTGTTGTTCTTGTGCGGTCTGTATTCGTTGTCGGATCATTTGGATCTTTTCGGTCGTCAAGCGTACCAACTCGGGTCCCAACAATTTTGCTTCTCCTACCTCATTCCAACATATTGGAGAGCGACACTTCCTTCCATACAATGCCTCGAATGGAGCCATGCCTATGCTTGCTTGGTAACTGTTGTTGTAAGAAAATTCCACCAACGGCAAGTACTTATCCCAACTTCCTTTGAAGTCTAATACACAAAGTCTCAAAAGATCTTCGAGGGTCTGGATCGTCCTTTCCGATTGTCCGTCCGTTTGAGGATGGTATGCAGAACTAAAACGTAGTTCAGTGCCCATAGCTTTTTGTAGACTGATCCAAAAGCGTGAAGTGAATCTAGGATCTCGATCAGAAACTATGGAAACTGGCATGCCATGCAATCTCACGATCTCATTTATGTACATACCGGCAAGACGTTCAAGTGAAAAGTTTTCTCGTATAGACAAGAAATGAGCAGATTTGGTCAATCTATCTACGATCACCCAAATTGCATCTAAGCCTTGAGAAACTTTTGGAAGACCCGTCACGAAGTCCATATTGATGTGTTCCCACTTCCATTCGGGAACTTCAAGTGATTGTAATGGACCTTTAGGAACTTGATGTTCTGCCTTGACACGTTGACAAGTTAGGCACCTTGAGATAAACTCCGCAATCTCTCTTTTCATATTGTTCCACCAAAATGTATGTCGAAGATCTCGATACATCTTGGTACCTCCTGGGTGGATTGCAAACGGCGTGTTGTGTGCCTCCATCATGATTTTATGCTTTAATTCAGGATCGTTAGGAACACAGAGTCGAGAGTTGACTCGAAGTATTCCTTTCTCGTCGATTCTTGCTTCGGGAATGGCACCTTCTTGTACTTTCTTTATCATGTTTATCAGTTCCGGATCGGTAGCTTGAGCAGCTTTAATTTTATCGATTAAAGTTGGTTCTACTCGCACGTGAGCAATCTTCGAGTGGGTCCCTGGTGTCTTTAGCTCTATCTCCATCTTTTGCTAGTCGTACAAAATACACTTTTGTGTTGTCAGCAGTGCACTTGTACTTGCATAAGATTTTCTGCTCAAAGCGTCAGCTACAACGTTCGCCTTTCCCGGGTGATACTGGATTGTGTGGTCATAATCCTTTAACAGTTCAAGCCAACGTCGTTGTCGCATGTTGAGTTCCTTCTGGGTGAAGAAATACTTGAGACTTTTATGATCCGTATAGATATCCACTTTTTTTCCGTACAAGTAGTGTCTCCAGATCTTCAACGCGAAAACGACTGCTGCCAACTCTAGATCATGAGTAGGATAATTTTTCTCATAATCTTTGAGTTGTCGAGAGGCGTAAGCTATAACCTTTCCATGTTGCATAAGGACACAGCCTAGACCTTTGCCAGAAGCATCGCTGTAGATAACAAATTCTCTTGATCCTGATGGTATGGTCAGAACAGGAGCTGAAACCAGTCTCTTCTTGAGTTCTTGGAAACTTTTCTCGCATTCCTCGCTCCATATGAATTTTGTGCTTTTCCGAGTAAGCTGCGTTAATGGAGTGGCGATTCGAGAAAATCCTTCTACGAATCTCCGATAATAACCAGCTAGACCCAGAAAACTTCGGACTTCGGTTACTGTTTTGGGTTGTTCCCAATTTAGTACCGTTTCAATCTTCGCAGGATCGACTGATATTCCTTGACTAGAAATCACATGCCCAAGAAACGCGACCTCCTCAAGCCAGAACTCACATTTCTTCAACTTGGCATATAATTTGTTTTCACGGAGCTTTTGTAGTATCAATCTCAGGTGTTGTTCATGATCCTCGCGACTCTTGGAGTATATGAGGATGTCATCAATAAAGACAACCACAAAATGATCCAAATGTTCCTTGAATATCCGGTTCATCATGTCCATGAAAGCTGCAGGAGCATTAGTTAGTCCAAAAGGCATGACTAAGAACTCATAATGCCCATAACGAGTTCTGAAAGCAGTCTTTGGAATGTCCTCAGCTTTAACCTTTAACTGATGCTATCCAGAACGGAGATCAATCTTTGAGAAATGTTGAGCGCCTTGCAATTGATCAAACATGTCATCAATCCGAGGTAACGGGTACCTGTTCTTGATGGTGACATGGTTCAATTCTCGGTAGTCAATGCACAATCTCATACTCCCGTCTTTCTTCTTCACAAATAGAACAGGAGCACCCCAAGGTGATGCACTCGGACGAATGAAACCGGTATCCAACAATTCCTGTAGTTGGACTTTTAACTCTTGAAGTTCAATGGGAGCCATTCGGTAGGGAGCTTTGGAAATGGGCTTGGTACCGGGTTCAAGATCAATATAAAAATCAATTTCACGGTTTGGGGGTAAGCCAGGAAGTTCTTCAGGAAAAACGTCAGGAAACTCATTAACAATGGGAATATCATTCAAGTTTGACGTATTTTTGTTCAAATCAGTGACATGAGCTAAAAAGGCTTGACATCCGTTTTTCAATAAACGAATGGTTTTATGGCTAGAAATAACAGTTATAGATTTCAATGGTTTAGTTGCTTGAATTTGCATGACAGGTTGATTAGGAATATGAAAACTAATAATCTTATGAAAACAATTAATTTTAGCATGATGGGTAGTCAACCAATCAATTCATAAAATCACATCAAATTCATGCATCTCCAAAGAAATAAGGTCAACAGGTAATGTGAGGTTGTTGATTTGAACTAGGCAAGATTTATAGACAGTAGATGTAATGGTCATTTCTCCTAATGGGGTTTCAACTGATAAGTCAAAGTCCAAATTTTCAGGAGTTAAGTTTAAACGCTGAGCACATGCAGGTGAGATAAAAGAATGGGTAGAGTCAGTATCTAACAAAGCGTAGACTTCACGAGAATTTATGAATAGCTTACCGGTTATCACCTCGTTCGAGTTTCGCGCCATTTGGGATGTCACAACAAAAGCTCTCCCTTGAACTACAGATTTTCCCTTATCCGCGCTAGCTTTTGGTATCATCATTGCAGCTGGACTTGATTTTGTGGCAGGACAGAACCGCGCAAGATGACCCTCTTTCCCACAACTGTAGCACTTTTTGGACTGCAGTGTACAGTTTGGGCTGATGTGACCTTCCTGACCACACCTATAGCATCTCACTGGTGGTCGATCTTCTCCCCTTGAAACTGGGGTCGGTGCTGGTGTTGGTACTGGTGCTGGTGCCCTTCCATAATTATTATGGAATCTTTTTCTTTTGAAATTGTTCCCACTAGATTCTCCTCTTCTGTTATTTAGTATGGAATTACCACCGAAGTGTTGGTTACCTCCTCGATGGTTCCCGTTCCTGTGGTTGTTGTCACTCCTTTCTCTATGCTGATCATTAACTCTTGGCTGTAATGTTTCATCTGTTTGCTCCACCCTCTGAGCCCTATCTACAACATCTGAATACAAACTAAATTTATGAGAGCTAAGTTGTTGACGAATTTTGAATCTCAAACCTCTTAGGAACATCCGACTCATTCGTGCTTCGTCATCCACAAGATGGGTGGCAAAGCGAGATAACTCGGCAAACTTGGCTTCATATTGGGACACTGTCATGTTTCCCTGCTCCAGCTTAATGAATTCCACCTCTTTCATATGGCGGATGCTTTCTGGGAAATACTTCTCGTTAAACAGTTCTTCGAATTCTGTCCAAGACATTTCGAGTGCTGAAGGTTGGATACGTTTTACCGCTTCCCACCAATGGTCCGCCTCACCTCGTAACATAAAAGTGGCAAATGACACCTTCTGATCATCAGCGCATTGTAAGACATCAAGTATTTTTGTCGTCTGCTTTAGCCATGCCTCCGCTTTGAGTGGGTCAGGCTTCCCGTGGAATTCAGGTGGTCCTCATTCTTTAAATTGCTTAACAGTGACCATCCTCAAATTGCCAGCGTTTCTACCGTTATTATTGACTGGATTTCCTCTTCCTTGATTCTGTATGAACTGTATGAAATTCCTAAAGAATCCATCGTTCATCATGTTATCAGGAACATTATTTCCTGAGTTGGCAGGAGGATTGTTTGGGGCCTCTTGATTCTCGGCTACATTTGCTTCAGGCATTCCATAGTTAACCTCTTGATTTTCAGATGCCATACTTAACTGTGGTCACAAAATAAATGTTAGTTCAAATAAACTGACTCATCACTTCATGCTCCTACATTCAAATCGACTCATTAGATAATAAAATCTATTTTAGGTAGGACACACTAGTGACTGATTCTATTCGTCTCTCCCCTCCTAGTTCTACCCCAGATCTCCATTAAAGACCATATCCCTAAGCTCTGATGCCAACTGTGACGCCCCCAAATCTGGGCCCACACAGCCCAAACTTGAGTCGTCAAAAGACTACAACAAAATTATTACAACAAAGCACAACGTACAACAATACAGTGTATAATAATACACAACTAAGTCTTCACTATTATTGCCACACTATTTTACAAAACGTGAAGACTATGATAACTATTCCTCGGACCCTCACTCCATTCCCCGGCTAGACCCTGTTATGTTTTCATCTCCTGTTGAAAAACAATGGAACAAAAGAAAGGGTGAGCTCAAATAGCCCAGTAAGAAATATCATGACTAAGATAATGACGAATAAATTATCATTAGCCTTCAACAGTTGAGTTCTTGATAGAATACAATAGACTACAAGGTTTATATCAAAAACTGCAGTTAAATTCTTAAACAACGTTCAGATCAATAATAGCAGCGGAATGAGTAATCTATTAGAAGAATAATGCAGACTATAATGTCCACTCGGTTCTCTTTTTAGGAAAAACATCATCAACTTTTATCATCTGAAATATCATTAGTCAAGATAATACAAATTCACAGTTCCTGATCATAATCATGCACATCAACAGTTCATCTTTGTACTACGGGCCAAAGATATTCAAAATAGCACCAACGGTCATGATTATACCAGATTCAGCCTTTGGTCATAATCATACCAAACAACAGTTCATCTTTGCACTACGGGCCAAAGAGAACATTAAGATGGTATCCCTTACCTCAACACGTGACTGGATATTTGATTTAAATGAGGTTGATTAACTTGAACAGTACACGTATACTTATAGATCTTCACAAATACTCAAGATGACTTAAGCACACTTAGAGAGAACTTTCACAAGAAGTATTTAGAGAGAGAAAGAAAGAACAAGTAAGGAAGTTTATGAAAAATCCTTAAGTTAAGGCTTCTATTTATAGCCAAAAATCTTATCATTCATTTAATCTAAACCATTCATTTAAAGATCATCTTTTAATCTACACCATCCATTTCAAATATTATATTATCTTTAATCTACACCATTCATTTCATATCACCTAATAATCACCTAACTTTATATTATAAACAAATCAATTTAATTATTCAACAATAATTCACACTTTAATCTACACCATTCATTTCATATCACCTAATAATCACCTAACTTTATATTATAAACAAATCAATTCAATTATTCAACAATAATTCACACTTTAATCTACACCATTCATTTCATATCACCTAATAATCACCTAACTTTATATTATAAACAAATAACTTTATCAATTCAATTATTATGACTAATTGTTATAAATACAGTATAGTTAGCTCTTAGATATCAAGTCAATAAATTAATGAAATACAACTGTTTAAATAACATCATAATAGAGATAACAATAATGTAAAATAAAGCATACGTTACTGTGTAATGACAATTATTGATTCAATAATGTGAATTACTGTGCATATGTTACTGTGACAATTATTAGGTTCAATAATTTTAAAAACAGTGCAACAACAATTATTGACTCAATGATATAAAATACAGTGTAATGACAATTATTAAATCAATAATGCAAAATACTGTGTAACAATAATTATTGAATTGATAATATAAAATATTATGCAGTGACAATTATCGATGAAATGATGCGTAACAGTTACGGTGTCAATTATCAGACCAATAATATGAGACACTATGCAATACCGTGTGTTACTGTAGAGTACCGTGTGCTACAGAAAATACCATAAACTACCGTATGCTACTATTCTTTTATCACCGGTATTTTAACAGTTCCGTTGACTATTTTTATTTAAAAAGGTTACTTCTGTCGTTTTCTATATCCGACAAATATTCCGTTGTGGGGTCCACCAATAATTTATTATTTCGGCGCCGTCGTACGGCACGAATATTCCCCGACCAAACGAATATTCCCCGACAAAGCGAATATTGTCCGACAAAATAAAATTTGCACATAACATCCTTAACTTTCAATTTTGTTAATTTAACCACTTACTGTTTCAAAAAAAATATATATGAAGAAAAATTAAATTTTGTATTTCATAAAATTCGGGGTCTTACATCTATTATCATTAATAAAATAAATATATAATTATTGTTTTGAGTATAAGAAAAATTTAATCATTATTTATATTATTATTAAAATAAAGATATAATATACAATTTGCCGATAATCATTAATCTCAAATACCCGACAATCATTAATCTCTCAATTAAGTTGGTAAGTTATATGTTACATTACACTTACAATAACTTGGTATGTTATAGTATTTATGAATTCATCCCCATCATTGCTCAATTTATTGTTAAAAATAAAATATGGTATTTATTAGTATATAATTGAGTTTTATTGTAACGTCCTCAAATCGGGCCAACACCACCTAATTTCAGTTGTCAAAAGACTACAACAAAATTATTACAATACACTGTATACTATCCAATAATACACAATTAAGTCTTCACAATTATTACTATTCTACAATTTAGTGAATACTACTATAGCGACAAACTCGGACAGCTACTTCATTCCCTTTCCTCCCCGCTAGTCCCGGTTACACTCTCATTTCCTGAACAACTGAACAAAAAGGAAAGGGTGAGCTCAAATAGCTAGTAAGGAATATCATGACTAAGATAATGAAAAATAAATTATTCTTAGCGTTCAATAGTTGAGTTCTTAATCGAATATAATAGACAATAAGTTTTAAATCAACAGTTGTAGTTGAGTTGTTAATAAAGTAATATAAACAACAAGATTTAAATCAAAAATAACAGTTAAATTCTTAAACAAAGTTCAACTGCAGTGAAACAATCACCACTAAGAGAATCAAGTAGATCATGATGTTTACTAGCTTCTCTTTTTAAGAAAATCATCATCAACTTTTATCATCTGAAATATCACTGGTCATGATCATGCCAAACTACAGTTCTTCTTTGCCCCCGGCCAAAGAGAACATTCATCACTTGTCTTTGTCATCCGACCAAAGACACCCAACAATTATATCGCCTTTATCCTATATCGCCTTTAACTTATCATCTGTGTCCTAGGCCTCAAATATTAAGAACAACTTGATTTTTGATGATTGAAATAACAACAAAGATATAAATAATGAACAGAAGAAACAGAATAAACAATAACATTAGAAGTCAGCAAATTTTACTTTGTCCAAATTCAAATAATGTTCAAATTGTCAACATGGTGTAGAGAAAAATGTGTTCAAGTCCAAGAGTAATGTCCAAGATCCACAGGGAAGAAGTTCAACAGTAAGGCTTACGGTACAAGGAATTAGTCTAAAATGTTCATACTTTAAATAAATGTCCACAGTTCAAAAGTTCAAGATCCATAAGTTCACAGTTCAAATATAACGACGGAAATGTAGTAGGAATGTTCTTCTCCAAGGGTATTAGATGAAGTGTAACTATTAATGGAATATTAATGAATTATTAATTCAAGAATTTTCACCGTTTAATAATATTAGAGATACAAATAAGATACTTTCTTACCGTAGTACGTTTACGTGATAGAAGATGAAAAAGATGGTATCCCTTACAACTAAGAAAATGATATCCCTTTATGATGATGAAAAGAATGATACCCCTTACCGTAATAAATTTAAGAGTTTGAAAGAAAATGATATCTCTTACCTTATCTCGTGACTAAATACAGCTTTTATGAGGTTGATCAACCTATATGTATATTCATAATTTAATTAGTAAGTAACACATACCAATTTTAGGTATATAAAATCATCGAAGTGACTATGTAGTATAAATATACTTCAAAATAGTTTTTAAAGAAAATAATTTTTCAAAGTAAAATCTTTCAAAGAAAGTTTTTCAAAATAAATCTTCTAATAGAAGAGTCTTCTAAAAGAAGAGTTGTAAACTGATGTGTGTGTGAGTGTTTATATAACTTTTATAAGAAAAAAAAACTTACTTGAACAATACTCGTACCCTTCCAGATCTTCAACGCTGAAGATAATTTTAATTCACTTAGAGACATTTATACTAAAAAATATTTAGAGAGTGGAAAGAAGATTTAGTGAGAAATGTATGAAACTCCTTATGCTAAGCCCCCTATTTATAGTCAGGGCCTAACCAACTTTTTCACACACATTTTACACATTTTTATCTCATCTTTTAAACTAAATCATTCATCAGCCAGCACACGTTTCGCACTTTAATTTGCACCGTTTGTTGAATAACACACATTTCACGCCTACACGTGTTACATATTTTCACGCGTTACACATTTACACGTGTTACATAGTTACGCGTGTTACATACTTACATATTATTTTATTGATTTAATATCTCAATTATTGAATATACAATGTTTTTTAAATAATAAATATGTCTAACTGTTTAATATCCTGACTACTACCGTAACAATTATTGGCCCTATAATGCAAGGCGTTGTGCATTATGACAATTATTGATTCAATAATATAGAACACTGTGTAATTAATAATGTTGTGTAATGACAATTATTGATTCAATAATATAAAATATTGTGTAATGACAATTATTGATGAAATACTGTATAATAATCACTTTATCAGTTCAATAATTGTGTAATACCGTGTGCTCCTGTAAAATATCATATGCTACTATACTTTTGCCACTGGATATTTTAACAGTTAAAAGTGATAATATCGTTGGCCATTTTTATTTAAAAAGGCTACAGCTATCGTTTTCTACATCCGACAATATTTTTTTATGGGGTCCACTCATAACTAAATATTTCGGCGCCGTCGTACGAATATTCTCCGAAAGAACGAATATTTTTCGGCCATTCGAATATTGTCCGACATAAAAAATTTTCACATAACATACTTAACTTTAATTTTTATTAATTTAACACCTTGTTGTTAGGTATAAAATTATGAGAAAAATTAAAATCTATTTATAAAAATTCGGGGTCTTACATTCTCCCCTCCTAATGAAATTTCATCCCCGAAATTTAAGTGCCTGGCATTTCGAAGAGATTAGAATATTTAGCTCTCATTTCAGATTCTAACTCCCAGGTCATTTACTCAATATCTTGATTTTTCCATAAAATCTTGACTTGAGGTATAATCTTTAAGCGTAAGATATGCTCCTTCCTATCCAAGATCTTGACAGGTACCTCCTCATATATTAAATCTTCCGCTATCTCATCTGGCTCCAACTTAATAATGTGATTTGGGTCCCTCACATATTTACGTAACATAAATATGTGAAAAACGTTATGAATGCAGGACATATTTAGTGGTAGAGCTAGTCTCTAGGCCACAGTTCCTATTCGGTCAAGGATTTCAAATGAACCAATAAATCAAGGATTGAGCTTTCCTCTCTTTCCAAACCTTGTAATTCCTTTTCATAGAGAAACATATAAGAATACATGATCTCCAACGTTGAAACTTTTGTCCTTTTGATGAAGATCAACATAACTTTTTTGTCGTTCTTATGCAGCTTGTATTCGTCGTCTGATTATTTGGATATTTTCTATTGTCATGGGTACTAGCTCAGGTCCCAACAATTTTGTTGCTTCCACCTTATTCCAATATACTGAAAAGCGACACTTTCGTCCATACAAAGTCTCAAATGGAAGCATTTTTATACTTGCTTAATAACTGTTGTTATAGGAAAATTCAATCAATGATAAATACTTGTCCCAACTTTCTTTGAAGTCTAGCACACAAAGCCTCAATAAATCTTTAAGAGTTTGAATTGTCTTTTCCTATTGTCCATTTATTTGGGGATGATAAGCAGAACTAAATTGTAGTTCGGTGCCCATAGCTTTTTGAAGACTGATCCAAAATTGTGAAGTGAATCTAGGATCCCAATTAGAAACTATGGATACTAGCATGCTATACATTCTCACAATCTCATTTATGTACATATTAGCTAGACGCTCAAGTGAATAGTTTTCTCGTATAAACAAGAAATGAACGGACTTGGTCAATCTATCTACAATGCCCTATATTGTATCCAAGCCTTGAGAAACTTTGGGAAGACGCATCACAAAATCCAGATTGATATGTTTCCACTTCTATTCGGGAACCTCAAGTGGTTGCAATGGCACTTGATGCTCCGCCTTAACACATTGACACGTCAAACACCTCGAGACAAACTCAGCGATCTCATTCTTCATATTGCTCCACCAAAATGTATGTTGAAGGTCGCGATACATTTTGGTACTTCCAAGATGAATTAGAAACGACATATTTTGTGTCTCCATCATGATTTTATATTTCAATTCAGGTGTGATGTCGCAAGCACCCAAAAATAAAATCTTACTTTGGAAAAATAAATATGTAGTAGTGCAAGTAAGAGTCGAACCCACAGAGAATGATTATTTAATTTTATGTTTTGTAAATAAGAATTGGGGGGGTTTTGTAAATAAAGAAATAATTTAAAATAAACTAATTAAAATAATTATGCAAGAAATAAATATAAATAAAAAGCCTTGGTTTAAGTTAATATCCACCATCAAGAATTTACAACTGATCACTGATGCAAAAATAAATCAATTAATATTTTGAAGATTCACCGTAGAAAGAACTACTCGCAGGTGGAATAATTTTTCTCCTCTCTCCTTAATTTTAGATAAGTAGAGCCACTTGGTCTAAATACCCTTACTAATAAACAACCTCCGGCACTTGCTAAAGATTTAATTTAATAGCAGCATAAAGAATTAGAGAGATCGTTGAACTAAACAACACAAGCCACTTGTTTGCATTTAATTTAGATGAATATTCTTCCTAAGATAAAATAATCTTTTGATCTGCAAAACAATTATTAAACTTAGTTGTTTCAAAAATAGCAGTAGATTAATATGAATAATAAACTAGTAGTACTCCTAACAATTAAACAAATCAATCATAAAATTAAGCATAGAAGAATATTCAATAATCAAAATATAAATTGAACAATTAAAATAAATTAGATCTCACGGTGTATAAATCTTGATGGCTTCAATCACTTAAACCAAGAAAAATAAATTAACTACTCATAAATATGAAGAACACTAAAGAATAGAAGAGAGAATTTTATTCTAAGAAAAGTTGTGTTTTACAATGTGTCTCAAGCCCTCTATTTATAGGCTCCATAATCCTCCTAAACCTAGTAGGATTTACAATTAAAAATAAAAGAAAAAGAAAATAATTATTTTCCTAACCCTAATTGGAAGTCTAAATAAAATATTAAAAATAAAATAAAGAATTATTGCATCCTTTTCCAAATTAAAATCGGATTTTTATTCTACTGATTTGTTGCATTGCAGTGTAGGAAATCCAAAATAAGGAAGGAAAAGGAACAAACTGCCAGCCGCCTCTTTCTCTCTCTTCTCTGACGCGCAGCGCGTGTAACACACGCGCCAGACTTGTTACCGTTACTGCGTGTTTCTCACGCGCCAATTCATCCGCCAAACGTTCGCGCATTGCGCGGCTTATTCTGTCCAGTAATTGAAAAACGACGTCGTTTCATCGCAGATCCGCTTTGTGCGCGCATGGCGCGGTAGGCCTCTTTTCCGGAATTTACAGAATTGCCCCCGATCTTTGCTGTTTTTACAGTTTTCTCCCTCAAACTTTGCTGAAATTACAAAAATGTCATTAGACTTTTATTTCCCTACAAAATCAAATATAAAATAAATAAAAATAATATAAAAATACTAAAAATCCTAAAAACACATAATAATAAATAAAACACCTAAAACACTAAAAATAAATAAAAACACATAAATAAAAATAAATATAAAAATACTATAAAATTATTTAAATTAACATAAATTAACTAAAATCCTATAAAACCTATCAAAATCAAGATAAACTAAATAATTAAACATTTAAGCACACAATAAATATAAAAACTAAGTATTAGGGTATAAAAATATCGTATAATTTAACTCTATCAAATACCCCCACACTTAGCTTTTTGCTCGTCCTCGGGCAAAACAGAAATAAAAACTATAAAAATAAAACTAATAACCAAACAACTTACTTGAGCAACAGAGCAATATAAATTTCAACATCAGCCTCAAAGAATTTTAAATGATAACTCAAAGAAAATTTCAAAACCATGCAAAATCTAGAATTTCAACATATTTATTAATCTTACTCTACTCAAGACCTTTTGTGTGTATGTGAATCCAAATGTATCAAACTAATTAAAACTCAGATAAGTCTAGGTTATTAATTACCTTATAAAAGACATACAACAAAACTCAATATACTTATTTTTCTCATCACTTTTAGCTAATACAGACAAATATAAAGCAGAAGATCAAAAGGTTTTAATCAATTATATACACTAGGATTATTAATATCATTTTTTTTTCAAATTTTTTTCTTTTAATGGATGCATTTTATGCTCCATCCCATTTTCTTTCTTTCTTCATTTTTTTTCACTTTTTCATTTTTTTTTTTCACGGTGAGTGCATTTTATGCTCCATCTCACCAACGAGTGCGTTTTACGCTCCATCTCGCTTTTTCATGTGTTTATGAGTGAGTGCGTTTTACGCTCCATCTCAACCCACCACAAGATTTTTCTTTTCAATAATAATCCTAGAAAAATTACCTAAATCATCTCTTCCAAATTATATTTTGCCTTATATTTCACTTCAAATAATGATCAAATAAGATATAGAGTTCAAAAATATCTTTCATAAGCATTTAACCATTTAAACTTTCTCTTCATTAAAACTAGCTCAAACAAATGGATATAAGTGCATAAAAATTTACAGAATCTCAAATAAAGTAATAATCAATAATAAGCCAAAATTCAAACTAAGCAAAAATTTATCATTTTTCCAAGAGTTATTAAATAAAAACCAAAATTTTTATCATTGGCTAAAAATTTAAAATTCAATTAATTCATTGCTCAAGTGACACATCCTAAAAATAAAAATAAAAACTATCCCATTTTCGTAGGAAATACGGTTACACTTAGCATGTGCAACAAGCCTTTGAACCCCAAGTGGACGAGTTTTGTCTCGTGAGGGTTTGCAGTGAATTTACCCACAAAATTCCAAAATTTTAAAATAAAATAAAAAATTTAAAATTTCCTAATTTTTTCAAAATATGACCTAAAAATAAGAAAAATCCTAAATCCCTTCCCCCACACTTAAAATTTACATTGTCCTCAATGTAAAGTAAAATGCAAAGAAAAAGACACAAATAAATATAAAAAGAAAAAGGAAAAGAAATGCAAATCTGATTTCTTTGGGTTGCCTCCCAAGCAGCGCCTTTGTTTATTGTCATTGGCTCGACAGCATGCTTAAACACTACGTCACTCCAATTTCATGAATTTTGCGTACTCCATCCATCACGTTATTTGTCATTGGTAGATTCAGTCTCCCTTGCACGTGACATGAACGTTTTACTCCCTTTTTAACGAATAGACATTTAAGATGATTGGAGAGAGTCTTTATATTTGGAATGGGATCCTGCAAAATAAAAGATGAAAATTTGTTATGAGTAACAGGCAATGGAATGGAAGGTGCTACATAATTATCTAAAATCACTAGCATGGAATTTAATGGAGCTTCAGCCTCTCTCAAATCTTGTTTCAGCTCATTTTCTTTTTCCTCCTTCTCTAACAACAAATTGTTAGTAATCGCAATATCCAACTCTTCCTTCTTTGTTTCCTCAACAATTTCCTCCACCTTAGGCATGTCATCATCAAAAAGAACATCATCGTCTACATTAACACTTTCCGCTTCTTTGATGTTATTTTCTTTCTCTTGCTTCGGTGGAAATACTGTCTCTTCTGGATCGTTACCACTGCTTAACACTTGTGCACTTGTATTCTTCGTTGGATTATTCATCGTTTGAGAAGGTACTTGCTTAGAACTTTGCCCCTCCAATTGATCGATTGTCGTTTGTCCTATTGAAGTACCCAAACGTTGAATAATTGCATCATTTTCTTGAATACGTGCCTGCATGTCTTGTTGAAATTGCAAATTATCCTGTCGTAATTGTAAAGTGTTAGCTTCCATTAATTTAAGCATATCTTCTATAGACATATCAGAATAAAGTGATTGGTCCTGTTGTTGTTGGGTATACGGTTGCATGTATTGTTGATAGCTTGAAAAATTCTGATTGGCAGCCGGATTCATTGGTGGATTCTCATAGCCAAAATTAGAATGATCCCTCCATCTTGAATTATACGCGTTTGAATATGGATCATATCTCCATTGGGGTTGACCAGGGAAACCACTTGCTATATTGGCTTGCTCATAGGACTCCTCTCGAAGAATGGGGCACATATTAGTCGGATGTCCTACCACCGCACAAATCCTACAAGCTTCCATTCGTTGTGTACGATCTGCAACCATTTGATAGACAAGAGAAGTTAAGGTATCAATTTGTTGCTCAAGAGAAGAAATAGTGACCTCATTGTCATAATCACGCCTCACTTCCATCCTTAACCTGCACAACTCAATTTATTATGAAAAACTAAAATAATAAAATCTAACAAAAATTAATAAATTAAAATACAGTTTACAAAAGCACAAAATTAAATTTAAATCATTCCCCGGCAACGGCGCCAAAATTTGGTGTGATGTCGCAAGCACCCAAAAATAAAATCTTACTTTGGAAAAATAAATATGTAGTAGTGCAAGTAAGAGTCGAACCCACAGAGAATGATTATTTAATTTTATGTTTTGTAAATAAGAATTGGGGGGGTTTTGTAAATAAAGAAATAATTTAAAATAAACTAATTAAAATAATTATGCAAGAAATAAATATAAATAAAAAGCCTTGGTTTAAGTTAATATCCACCATCAAGAATTTACAACTGATCACTGATGCAAAAATAAATCAATTAATATTTTGAAGATTCACCGTAGAAAGAACTACTCGCAGGTGGAATAATTTTTCTCCTCTCTCCTTAATTTTAGATAAGTAGAGCCACTTGGTCTAAATACCCTTACTAATAAACAACCTCCGGCACTTGCTAAAGATTTAATTTAATAGCAGCATAAAGAATTAGAGAGATCGTTGAACTAAACAACACAAGCCACTTGTTTGCATTTAATTTAGATGAATATTCTTCCTAAGATAAAATAATCTTTTGATCTGCAAAACAATTATTAAACTTAGTTGTTTCAAAAATAGCAGTAGATTAATATGAATAATAAACTAGTAGTACTCCTAACAATTAAACAAATCAATCATAAAATTAAGCATAGAAGAATATTCAATAATCAAAATATAAATTGAACAATTAAAATAAATTAGATCTCACGGTGTATAAATCTTGATGGCTTCAATCACTTAAACCAAGAAAAATAAATTAACTACTCATAAATATGAAGAACACTAAAGAATAGAAGAGAGAATTTTATTCTAAGAAAAGTTGTGTTTTACAATGTGTCTCAAGCCCTCTATTTATAGGCTCCATAATCCTCCTAAACCTAGTAGGATTTACAATTAAAAATAAAAGAAAAAGAAAATAATTATTTTCCTAACCCTAATTGGAAGTCTAAATAAAATATTAAAAATAAAATAAAGAATTATTGCATCCTTTTCCAAATTAAAATCGGATTTTTATTCTACTGATTTGTTGCATTGCAGTGTAGGAAATCCAAAATAAGGAAGGAAAAGGAACAAACTGCCAGCCGCCTCTTTCTCTCTCTTCTCTGACGCGCAGCGCGTGTAACACACGCGCCAGACTTGTTACCGTTACTGCGTGTTTCTCACGCGCCAATTCATCCGCCAAACGTTCGCGCATTGCGCGGCTTATTCTGTCCAGTAATTGAAAAACGACGTCGTTTCATCGCAGATCCGCTTTGTGCGCGCATGGCGCGGTAGGCCTCTTTTCCGGAATTTACAGAATTGCCCCCGATCTTTGCTGTTTTTACAGTTTTCTCCCTCAAACTTTGCTGAAATTACAAAAATGCCATTAGACTTTTATTTCCCTACAAAATCAAATATAAAATAAATAAAAATAATATAAAAATACTAAAAATCCTAAAAACACATAATAATAAATAAAACACCTAAAACACTAAAAATAAATAAAAACACATAAATAAAAATAAATATAAAAATACTATAAAATTATCTAAATTAACATAAATTAACTAAAATCCTATAAAACCTATCAAAATCAAGATAAACTAAATAATTAAACATTTAAGCACACAATAAATATAAAAACTAAGTATTAGGGTAATTTAACTCTATCAGTCGTTAGGAACACAAAGTCAATAGTTGACTCAGAGTATCAATTTCTCATCGATTATTGCTTCTGAAATATTACATTCTCGTATTTTCTCATCATATTCATCAGTTTTGGATCAGTAGCTTGAGCAGCTTTGACTTTATCGATCAAAGTCGATTATACTCGTATGTGCGTGATCCTCATATAGGTCCCCCGGCCAAAGAGAACATTCATCACGTGTCTTTGTCATCCGATCAAAGACACCCAATAATTATATCGCATTTATCCTATATCGCCTTTAACCTATATCGTCTTTAACTTATCATCTGTGTCCTAGGCCTCAAATATTAAGAACAACTTGATTCTTGATGATTGAAATAATAACAAAGATATAAATAATGAACAGAAGAAACAAAATAAATAATAACATTAGAAGTTAACAAATTTTACTTTGTCAAAATTCAAATAATGTCCAAATTGTCAACATGATGTAGAGAAAAATATGTTCAAGTCCAAGAGTAATGTCCTAGATCCATATGAAAGAAGTTCAACAGTAAGGTTTACGATACAAGGAATTAGTCTAAAATGTTCATACTTCAAATAAATGTCCACAGTTCAAAAGTTCAATGTCCATAAGTTCACAGTTCAAATATAACGATGGAAATGTAATAGGAATGTTCTTCTCCAAGGGTATTAGATGAAGTGTAACTATTAATGGAATATTAATTCAAGAATTTTCACCGTTTAATAATATTAGAGATACAAATGAGATATTTTCTTACCGTAGTAAGTTTATGTGATAGAAGATGAAAAAGATGGTATCCCTTACAACTAAGAAAATGATATCTCTTTATGATGATGAAAAGAATGATACCTCTTACCGTAATAAATTTAAGAGTTTGAAAGAAAATAATATCCCTTACCTTATCTCGTGACTAAATACAGCTTTTATGAGGTTGATCAACCTATATGTATATTCATAATTTAATTAGTAAGTAACACATACCAATTTTATGTATATAAAATCATCAAAGTGACTATATAGTATAAATATACTTCAAAATAGTTTTTAAAGAAATAATCTTTTAAAGAAAAATTTTCAAAATAAATCTTCTAATAGAAGAGTCTTCTAAATGAAGAGTTGTAAACTGATATATGTGTGAGTATTTATATAACTTTTATAATAAAAAAACTTACTTAAACAATACTCGTACCCTTCCAGATCTTTAACACTTAAGATAATTTTAATACACTTAGAGATACTTATACTAAGAAATATTTAGAGAGTCGAAAGAAGATTGAGTGAGGAATGTATGAAACTCCTTATGCTAAGTTCCCTATTTATAGTCAGGCCTAACCAACTTTTTCACACACACTTTGTATATTTTAATCTCATTTTTTAATCTAAATCATTCATCAGGCAATACGCGTTTCACACTTTAATCTACACCGTTCATTGATTAACATGTGTTTCACGCCTAGACGTTTACACACGTTACACATTTACGCGTGTTACACACTTACACGTGTCACACACTTATATATTATTTTATTGATTTAATATCTCAATTATTGAACATACAGTATTTTTCAAATAATAAATATGTCTTACTGTTTAATACTGTGACTACTACCTTAATAATTATTAGCCTAATAATGAAAGATGTTGTGCATTATGATAATTATTGATTCAATAATATAAAATATTGTGCAATTAATAATATTGTGTAATGATAATTATTGTTTCAATAATATAAAATGTTGTGTAATGACAATTATTGATGAAATACTGTGCAATAGCCACTTTATCAGTTCAATAATTGTGTAATACCGTGTGCTACTGTAAAATACCATATGCTACTATATTTTTATCACTGGGTATTAGTGATAATGTCGTTGACCATTTTTATTTAGCAAGGCTAATGTTATCGTTTTCTACATCCAACAATATTTCTTTGTAGGGTCCACCCATAACTAAATATTTTGGCGCCGTCGTATGAATATTCTTCGACAGAACGAATATTTTTCGACCAATCGAATATTGTCCGATATAAAATTTTTGCATATAACATCCTTAACTTTAATTTTTATTAATTTAACATCTTACTGTTAGGCATAAAATTTTGAGAAAAATTAAAATCTATTTATTAAAATTCGGGGTCTTACATTTATTGTTAAAATATGTAATTTATTATACTATATTGCATTACTTACAAGCTACTCACTTGAAAGGAATCTCAAATTAAAGGTAAATAAAGCCCAAGCAAATGAAGAAGCAAACAAATGAAGGAATAAACCAAGAAATAAAACAAAAAAACAAGACAAGTCCTAAGTAATCAAATGATTAAAGAAATAAAACCTAAGGCAACTAAGCCATGACAAGCCTAAAATAGCCAAGTCTCTAGTAATCCTAATGCAATACTTGCAAACCCAATGAGAAGCCCAAACAACTAGCCCAAACCAAGTCCAAGTGTTTTTATTTTTATTGCTGTTATGCGTTAATGTGCACGAAAAAGTAAGAAAATATGAAAGAAGATAACAAGAACGTGAAGCTTGATAAAAGTTGAAAATCCTAAAACAGAACTCGAAAATTAAACTGTTATATCTCACTGTGTATAGCTTATTCTTGAAGGAGGTGAGTGGCGTTGGATGCGTCTATGAGTCCTTTAAACAATCCAAGTGGAAGAAAGTTAAAATGTTGTAATGGCTAATTTTGGTGATTTTCCTACCAAAGTAGGAAAAAGCTAGATAAACTGAAAAGTCCCTTGTCTAGACTTTTTTGAGGCTTGTTTTGGCTACTTAAAAATTATAATAAATAAAGGCCTCCTGGATATGAAAACTATATGGTATAATGTATGTCCTGTCAAAAAATGAGCTCAATCGGACTTCAAATGTGTGAGTTATAACCAAACAAAAATTAGGGCTTTGAAAATTAAAACTGTTATATCTTGAGTTCTAAAACTCGGATGGTGATGACATTTTTACTAGAGGTACTATCTGATATGGGGGAGATATACTATCCAAATTTGATGATTTTTAGAATTCATCTCGAATTATAAGAAAATCTTATAATTTTAAGCAAAAATGAACCTTTTAAAAATAGTAAATAAAGTTAGAAAATAAGAGAAAATTATTATAAGTGTAGAATCAAATTAAATAAGTGTGGTCAGGAGAAAGAAAAATAATAAAATAGTTGAAGAGGCTTAGTGAAGAAAATGGATTGAAGAAAAATTAAGAAAAATAATTAAAGTAAAGTCATAAATTATATAATATAATTTTATTGGCTAAGACGCATTAAAATGAGATGTATAAGACTATTTAAGGGTTAATTGGATATTTTTTATGTCGATATTATAATAATGATGTGAAGTGGCGATTAAGACTGAGTACGTTAAAGTTAAAGAATTTATTACCCAAGTAATTTACGTGTGATCACGTACCGGTGTTAATGATTAACAAGTAATGATTAACTTAACTAAGTAAATCATTATAAATATTATAGGCAACCATGTTGAAGAGATTAGTAAAGTAACTAAGGAAAGTTTTTCAACTATAGACAAGTTCATTGGCTACAATAGTCTTTTTAATTGTTTAAGCACTTATTTGTGTGCAAGTTTTCTGCACTTATATGCATTTGAAAAGAATTGTGCTATTATAAACTATTTTGAGATATGAGTCGATGTCATTTGTTTCGACTAGACAACTTCAATATGAAATGATAAATTTTAAATTAATAAAATTCTTTGAAGCTAATTAAAGTCAATCTAGTCCAAAATTATTTTTATGCAGACTCTTATGATAAAACTGAAAAAATTTAATGTCAGGTAACCGATTTGATGCCTAGGCGTATAAGACTTAAATATTATGCATAACATATGGTACGATAGGTTGATCTCCTAAAGTACTTGCAGAAAGTTTTTTCAGTCTATGTGATTGGTAAACATTTTAAAGGTTCTCAGTTGAATAATTGTTAAACCTTGTAAAGAGTTCACTGTAACACACCCAAATCTGGGCTCACACAGCCCAAACTTGAGTTGTCAAAAGACTACAACAAAATTATTACAAGGTAGAACAACGTTCAACAATACAGTGTATAATAATACACAACTAAGTCTTCATTATTATTATCACACTATTTTACAACACATGAAGACTACGATAACTATCCCTCGGACTCTCACTCCATTCCCCGGCTAGACCCAACTACGTTCTCATCTCCTGTTGAAAAATAATGGAACAAAAGAAAGGGTGAGCTCAAATAGCCCAGTAAAGAATATCATGACTGAGATAATGACGAATAAATTATCATTAGCCTTCAACAGTTGAGTTCTTGATAGAATACAATATACTACAAGGTTTATATCAAAAACTGCAGTTAAATTCTTGAACAATGTTCAGATCAATAATAACAGCGGAATGAGCAATCTATCAGAAGAATAATACAGACTATAATGTCCACTCGTTTCTCTTTTTAGAAAAAACATCATTAACTTTTATCATCTGAAATACCATTAGTCAAGATAATACAACTCCACAGTTCCTGGTCATAATCATGCAGATCAACAGTTCATCTTTGCACTACGGGCCAAAGACATTCAATATAACACCAACGATCATGATTATACAAGATTCAGCCTTTGGTCATAATTATACCAATCAACAGTTCATCTTTGCACTATGGGCCAAAGATATTCAATATAACACCAAGGGCATGATTATACCAGATTCAGCCTTTGGTCATAATCATACCAAACAACAGTTCATCTTTGCACTACGGGCCAAAGATATTCAATATAACACCAATAGTCATGATTATACCAGATTCAGCCTTTGGTCATAATCATACCAAACAACAGTTCATCTTTGCACTACGGGCCAAAGAGAACATTCACCACGTGCCATAAAAGATACCGAACAGATGTATCGCCTTTAACCTATCATCTATTCAATAATCATATCGCATCTGTGCCCCCGATCACAGATATTCACAACTTGATTTTTGATGATTAGAATTATATAAATGATAAACAGAAGAAATAGGATAAATAATAAGTATCAGAAGTTTACTTTGTGCAGATTCAAATAATGTCCAAATTATCAACATGATATCGAGTGAAATTCAAAAATGATATTCAAGATCCACAGTTCAATAGAAAGGTTCAGGTAAATAGGAAGGTTCAATTGAAATGATGAAGTGCAACTATTATGGAACATATAATATTTTCAAGAATTATAGAAGCAATAGTTTCATAATAAGTTTCGATTTAGGTGTATGAAAGAAAATAATATCCCTTACCGTAGCAGGTTTAATTAACAAAAGGTAAAGAAAATTAATATCCCTCACCATAGTAAGTTTGAATAATGGAAGATGAAAAAGATGGTATCCCTTATGAGTATAAAGGAGAATAATATCACTTACGAATATGAAAGAAAATAATATTACAAACGAATATGGAATAAAAGTGTCATGTGATAATTCGTGTAGACAAATTATTTCCACAAGAGACAAATAAGAAATAAACACAAAGGGTTATTCACCAACAGGCGGTAGTCCGCGTAGTAAAGTTATTCCCACAATTTAATAAAATTTGAATACGAAGAGTTATTCACCAAACAGTCAGTAATCCTCGGCGTAAGGTTATTCTCAGAGATTAATAAGGAATGAATACGAAAGGTTATTCACCAACAGGCGGTAATTCACGCCGTAAAGTTATTCCCACAAATTAATACGTGGAAATAAATAGCACATCTTATGAGTAAGAAAAAACGATATTATTTTCGAGAATCAAAAAATGATAATCCCTTACAGTAAGAAAGAAAATAATATCCATTTATGATGATGAAAAGAATGATACCCCTTACCGTGGTAAGTTTAAATAATAGAATATGAAAGAAAATGATATTCCTTACCTTAACACGTGACTGAATATTGATTTAAGTGAGATTGATTAACTTGAACAGTACTCGTACACTTATAGATCTTCACAAATACTCAAGATAGCTTAAGCACATTTAGAGAGAACTTACATAAAGAAGTATTTAGAGAGTGAAAGAAAGAACAAGTAAGGAAGTTTATGAAAAATTCTTAAGTTAAGGCTTCTATTTATAGTCAAAAATCTTATCATAACCAAGATTTCCTAATTTAATTCAAACCGTTCATTTCAAGATAATGTTTAATTCTTACCACTCATTTCATCTTTTAAGATTTCTTTAATTTAAATCATTCATTTAAAGATCATCTTTAATTTACACCATCCATTTCAAATTCTATATTATCTTTAATCTATACCATTCATTTCATCTTTTAAGATTTCCTTAATCTAAACCATTCATTTAAATATCATCTTCAATCTACACTGTTCATTTGAAATTCTATAATTATTACATTATCTTTAATATATATCATTTATTTTATATCACATAACTTTATATTATAAACAAATAACTTTATCAATTCAATTATTCAACAATAATTCACACTTATTCATTATTATGACTAATTGTTATAAATATAGTGTAGTTGGCTCTCTAAGTTAGATATCAAATTAATTAATAATGAAATACAACAGTTTAATTAACATCATAATAGAGATAACAATAATACAGAAAGTATATAAAAGAAAGAATATGTTACTGTGTAATGATAATTATTGATTCAATAATGTGAATTACTGTACATATGCTACTGTGACAATTATCAGTTTAATAATATGAATTATTGTGCATGTGACAATAAAGTCAAATATTGTACGATAACCACTTTATCAGTTTAATAATACGAAACATTGTGCAATGCCGTATGCTACTGTGCAATACCGTATATTACTATTCTTTTATCACCGGATATTTTAACAATTAAAAGTGATAGTACCATTGACCATTTAAAAATTATTTATGTTGTTTTCTATATCCGACAATTATTCGTTGTGGGGTCCACCAATGATTGGTTCGTACGGCGCCATCATACGAATATTCCCCGACAGAACGAATATTCCTCGACCAAACGAATATTGTTCTGCATAATATAATTTACACATAACATCCTTAACTTTTAACTTTATCAATTTAACCACTTACTGTTTCAGAAAAAATATATATGAAGAAAAATTAAATTTTATATTTAATAAAATTCGGGAATATAGAATAGACACTTTTGAATCCCCAATTCCCCTCTTTCGATTAGTCTTACATTCACGGCACCTGCGACCACTCAGCATGAAAAAAAATCTTAAATTAAAAGGAATCGTTTTATTTCTTATTTATCCATACTACTTCACAATTGTTGATAAAATTGTTGAAGATTCTTGAAATTTTTTCCTTCTATTCATGATTTATGATTCGTTGAATTAATGCTTCATACAACTTGTTAAGCAAAATAGTTGCTCATTTTTGTGATATCAAAATATTTTCAGTTAAGTCAGAGAGATCGAGAAAAGAAAAGGGCAAAGGAAAAATCAAATAATAGAATAAATTTATGTATTATAAAAATATTATAAATGATGTAATATTTTGTAGTAATTATGTTTTGTATATTTTAGGTTTAGAAACATAGGAGTACTGTAAGGCATGTAATGTAAATTATTGTATTTACTTTTATGTCATTAAGTTATATCTATAGATAGATGTGATGATGGTGTAGTACAGTGAGTATCATATCCGATATTTAAAATACATGGATGTGAGGGTGTCATACTAAATTTATAAAGAATTCAAAAATAAAATAAAATAAAATAAAAATTAACCTGTCAAGAAAAAGGAAATTTAAGTGTAATTTGTTTTTAATATCTTTAATAAGAAAATGATCTTTTAAAAGAATTTTTATTTTTATATCTCCTAATTTTATTGTAAACTTTTTCTATTACAATTATATATAAGATAATATATTTAAACAAATTTTATTATTAAAATTTTATTAAGATATTGAAAAATCTCTTAATAATTCATGTGATTTGATTATATCAGCATTAGTCGTGAACTTTATTATTAAATTAAAATTCTAAATAAATTAAATTTATTAAAGCTTAAATTTTATCAAATTACATAATTAATTGTATTAATAATAAATCTAAATTTTAGTAATAGCTTTAAATTAGTTAAAAAATTATAGTAAACTCATTACTAACTAATTGTCATAACTAAATTAAATTTATTAAATTTTAAGTTTTATAATTTTATTTGAATTAAAATTTTGACGAATTCATTCAATCTAAATAAAATTAAATTAGTTACATTCTTATAATCATAACTAAATAATTTTATATTTAATTTAAAATATTTAGTTTAATATATAACTGATCGAAAAAAAGTATAATATATAATTTAAAATTTTATTAATTAAATAAATATTTAATAATTTAATAACTATTAATACCTTTACAAAATTTTAATTAAATATTTATTCTATATTTAATTAATGATTATAATAAACTGTTATTCATATTATCCTTGCTTTGCACAGGATTACTGAGCTTGTAAGTATAAAACATCAATTACAATGTATCTCTCTTTGGTTGCTGTCTTTTAAGTGAAAAAGAACTATTAACATAATTTTATAATTGAAAAAGAAAAAGTGGCTACTAAAAGTGTTGACAGGCTCTATAGACAGGTTGGCATATTCCAAAAGCAAGATGCATAGATTATCACCTCCACGCATAGGATGCGACACCTTAAAAATATATAAACTGTGCCCTGCGCATCTGCAATCATAAGTATGAAAGAAAAAATATTTGTATAAAAAGTAATTACACGCAAACATATACATATACGTATTTAATTATTAAATAATTTCTATGTTTCTTATGTATCATAGTCGATGTATCTATGTGGTTGTCCATAAAAAAAAATAAACGAGTTAAATTTAGTCTTTTTAACCATCGTCTTTATTAATAACAAGTATCGATTTTTGTAAAAATTAGTGTGTCCATTTCTCCACTAGAAGATATAAAATACATTAGTCAGAATATTGGATTTTGGAATGAATTACTTTGCTGCAACACTACAAAAAAATTGACATTTTGTGATGGCTTAAATCCATCACATAAATTCAAAAAATCATTATAAAAAGCTTTTGTGATGACTTTAATCGTTACGGAGGCCGTCTTGTATACCCTCATCATGAAAGCCTTTTATGACGGTTTTGACAATCACACAAACACTTGGTTTTTTATGTGATGGATTTGAGCCAT
Source organism: Hedera helix (assembly GCA_947179155.2). Taxonomy (NCBI): domain Eukaryota; kingdom Viridiplantae; phylum Streptophyta; class Magnoliopsida; order Apiales; family Araliaceae; genus Hedera; species Hedera helix. The sequence goes on along the minus strand of OX359282.1, from coordinate 33,177,778 downwards.
CACAAAAGGTCATTTTTTTTGTAGTGCTTCCCTTAAACTAAGCTGCATAACTTAGTTTACTTTTGGTGACTCACACACTCCCAAGAGACCTCGAAGTTTTTGAAATTGCTCCAGCTTTAATGATTTCGTCAGAACATCAACAATTTGCTCCTGTGAACTACAATGAACTAGTTGCACCACTCTTTCATTGGACAAATCTCTTAAGAAATGAAAACGTACTCCAATATGCTTGCTTCTTCCATTCATCACTGGATTTTTTGACAATTTGATTGTTGAGCTATTGTCACAGAACATAGTTGTACACTATCACTTTCACAGAAAATAGTTGTACACTGAATTTTTTGACAATCTAATTGTTGATTTTTGGAATGAATTACTTTGCTACAAATATATGACATGAAAAAAAATGTGAAAACGAGATAGTTAAAATCAACAAGTTCGTCAATACAAAACACAAGTAGTAGATATTCAATTAAATGTAGCGTAGATACGTTCAATTAAGACTTTGAGAATATTTGTGAAATGGAGGGAGTACTATTATTTTAAGGGTAAGTATGTATAAAACAAAATTACATTCATAATATTTACAAATTTTTGCAAATGAGACTGTGTATTTTAGAGTAATTTCAAGCTGGATTTTGCTAAATTTCCAAATCAATAAGACAGGGAATAAACCTCCAAAAATGATGACTTTCAAGGTAATGCAAACTCGGAAATTTTTAATAACCAGAATAATTCAACTAACACAATATGCAACAGCCAGGGACGGATCTACTCTTTGACTTACCTAGGCAAGTGCCCCGACAACCGGTGAAATACCTTCAAGGCAGATCCCAAAATGCCCCGGCAGCAGAGGCGGAGGAAGTGCAGAGGCGGAGGAAGTGCAGAGGTGGTGGTGGGTATGAAGGGATTGTGGCGGTGGCGGTGGTGGAGAAGGAAGGGGCGGTAGTGAGGCAAGAGGATACTGCTAGGCTGCTGTTGAAAATGGTTTCACCAAATTGTGATTTTTAGGTTTTTCATTGCCATTTAGCATTGAATGGATGTATAAAGGCTTCAACATGATGTGGATAATTATCATTGTAACGCATCTGTTGTTGAAATGATTAGAATTATTGAACTGGAGATAAAAAAAAAATCTACTAATTACATGCCAAGCTAGTAATTCTTCTAATTCTATAGCTAAATTTTTTTTAAAAAAAAATAATAAATTGCTTCATATTTGAGGTGTGCAAATTTCTATTTTCTTTTATGAACCTACCTTTTTTTACCTTTTTTATAGTAATTCTTAGCGTGATAAATATGATAGTTAAATCAAAATGGATTTTCCCATGATGTGTTTCTTGAACAAATTGACTGTAATTTGCAGTAGACTGAGATGAGTGTAACATAAATTTATGGCATAGTGCTAATTACCAATTTAGGTGCCATTAAACAAAATTAAGAAATAAATCCAAAAAAAAAGACTGAGAGATAAGAAATAAAAAATCAATAATGGATGAATCAAATCGCAGATTCCCGAACATGAAAGTACGTCGAGATTTGCGATAGATGAATTAGTTTGGGTGCATATCTATCTAAAAACTAGATGAAAAATAAATCTAAAGTCCAAAGGGAGTTGTTGGGCTGGGTAGTAATATCAGGGCCCAGAAATTATTGATTGTTAATACAATATCAAATGATAGAGTATTGAATATTTTAATAATATATTATTTAAAATATTTTTTGAGATTAAAAATTTTAAATTCCTAACCTCATTTATTTTGAAATGAAGGGAGTATTATTTTATACTATCATTAATAAAATTTGTTGGATAAAAAAATAATATTCTTTTCATTTCAAATAATATATTTGTTAAATGATGACTTTTAAAAATAATTTTATGTTATCAAATATAACCTTAATATTAGCTAATAATTCAGCCGTGATAGTTTAATATTGAAAATAATGACGAATTAAAAATATTATATCACTTTATAATTTTAATTTTAAAATAAATAAAAAATATATATATCTCTAAATTTAAAACAGAGGAAGTATCCTTGTGTGTAACTACACAAAAGTAGTAGTAACCAGCAGCTACAGGAATTTTTGTTTCTAATATTTCTATTATAATGATTTTGGTCAGCTAAAAAAATGTCAATAATAACAAAATACGCCAACAGAACAATTCACACGTAATTATGAAGTGGAGTTAATTCTAACGAAGTCTAGATGCACAGGTTGCTGTGGTGTAGTGGTTATCACGTTAGTCTTACACACTAAAGGTCTCCAGTTCGATCCTGGGCAGCAACAAAACAATTTTCTTTTACTAAGATCTTATTATTTCATATTTTTCCAGATATTAAAATCTAAGACACTGTTGACCATAATATTTCTCATATTAATGTCTAAATCTGAAGGACCTTTTTTGTTCAATTTCCATCGGTTTCAAGCTTTGCTACATAATTCCCAAGGGAAAAAAAAGAGAGTTTTGCTTTAAGGGAGTGAGTGTCAATTTAATGTCCAGCACAAATAAGAACAACTACTGTCTCTCTCTCTTCTTCACCATGATCATACATACAAGACTTTCAAGTACCTGCAGGATTTGATGATGCCCAAATCTCTATAGCAACGTCACTGCCATTTCAAGCACAGCCATCTTAACAAAGTAGAGGCTAATTGCACTAAAATAATCGCTAATAAAGAATCTAAAAAGTAAGCATAATTACATTGCAAAAGAGAAAAGTAGGCTTGATGCTAAAAAACAAGCCATCCGATAATAACTTTGTCAGTAAACATTCTCCGGTCCACTGAGCAATGTGAACTATTACAGCTGATACCCATTTAAAAGACAACTCGATGTTCATAGTACCAAAATTAATCTGAGGAATGCTGAGTACTCTAAATCCCTTAATATTGACAAGACGCATACAGCAGGGGCATTACCAACCTTTTCTTGGAGCCTGCCTTCGACGAAATCTCCTTTCTTCTTGCCTGGTTAGCCCAACATGATGATAGACAGAGCTTTCATCTTTACTTGCAAGTTGTAATCACGACTGTTGTGGGAACGTGAAGTAAAATTCTGACGATATAACCATGCTGTTTGTTCTACCATTCAACAAGATTCAAAGATATGTACTATAGTCCAAAGATGAGCCGAGAACACAGAGCATCCAGGGCACATGATTATATTATATGGAGCATGTTTTTAAAACAGAAAAACAAACTTACCTGTGGCAGAAAACAACTCCAGCCCACAACATAATAGTAAAATGAACAGGTATGTATTTAAGAGTTATTGTTGTCATAATCTAATCAGTTTTAGGATATCAAAGTATGATCTTCATTATAAAGGTTCATTATCATTTCACTAATGTACTCGGAGCAAAACTCAGAGCCCAAAAAGAGAGAGAATTCAGGAATGTCACAGACACAACCAGATTACATATAGAAATGAGGGAGAACAAGGCCATGCCATGGCTCCATTCAGAAGAGCACTGTAAATTTAAAGGAGCCATGCTCTACTGCTAGCTTAAACCTTTATAATTTATTTCAGTCACATATTTACAAACATTTAAAATGTTTTTTCCTGAAAAAATTCAGCGCATACCTCATAATTCAGTGTAGCAGATATACAAGGTCAGCATACACCATATAACAACATAGCAGAACCAACTATCATTTTGGAGCAGAACTCGATGACAAGGTACATAATCAGAAAAATCCCAAGTAAATTCAAATTTTGATTTGTATTTTAGTTCTCGCATATTCTCTTCAGATGGACACAAGTTTAGCTCTTTAGTTAGTGGAAACAAATTTGACAAACAGTTATACTGTAATTGATAATCTCAATCTTCATCAGAAAACAAAAGGTAAATTGCACAAGACAATGGAAAGGAATAACTAATAATAAACATACACATAGAATACATATACATTCTGCATGAATGAAAGACATTGTTTTCATAAAATGGAATTATGTACACTCCAAGTCTAAAACTTCTACGCTTACAACGAAGTACATTAATAAACTCCATTTCATGAAAACAGATGTCTCCAATGTCCAAAGCTTTGATATTCACATCGTGTGGAACTATCATCTAAGTTACGATAGAAGCCCTTGAAGTTGAGAAAGCTCACCACCATCATCATATATCCAAATCCAACAACATATTAACACCTATAGGAACCTCAATATTGCAATTGCCACTCCATGCAGTCATCAAAATCAAAACTGCTTGCACAATCCAGTAAAGCATTTTGCTGATGCTCATATCGACAAATATAATTTAACCCAACAAGAAGCTCACATAGAGCTGCCTCTGTCTTTGCTCTATCAGCAAAATATAATGTCTGGAGAAGGAGAACATTAGTCTGTGTAACAATTTGCTGCTGCTCAAAATTACGCTCATTTTGCCACCTTATCATGTTATGTGCCATAGGAGCGAGCCATTTTAGTATCTGTTCAAGCCTCTCTTTCCAATCATGAGCAAGGGGAGCATCGAAAATTGCCAAATCTTTGATGTAAGACTTAAGACTGATCTTCAATGAAATTCTTAAGCTTGTCGGTAACATGTAATACAGATCATCCCTAGCTTCCTCGCCAACCAGATGTGGATACCGAAGTAGCTTCTCTATGACAATTATGACATTTGCGTAATGTAATGCTAATGCAGAGCCTCCAACGGTGCTAGGAGGAGCATATTGCATTAACCTACTCTTGGGTCCAGATCTAGAACTATTTGTAGCACTACCCGGGAAGGAACCACCAATTTGAGATCGATTCAAGCAACCTGAGTGATTCAGATTCTCTCTCTTCCCACCACTAGCAACACTACAGCAACCCGAAAATTGACTACTTCTATCATCATGAACAACACAATCATCATCATCATCATCTACTTTAGATGCAGAACTGCTCAAACTAAGGCACTCCATCAAAACCCTTCCTGGACCCATTCCACAATTAAAATCAAAATCTTCTTGTCGAAATATTGCCACATCACCATGCCTTGATGCAACCTGAGCCCTTACTCTCTTTTCCCTCGATTCCTTCTTTTCTGCCAGACCTTTCTCAATCAATCCCGAGTGATTATAACCATTATTCTTGCTCAAAACTCGCCTTATTGGCTCCAAATTCCCAGATTTCACATCAATTTGACCCGACTTTGCCACACTTTCTTCCTTCATATGAGCAAAACTTCCATTCGAAAGAAATTGCGTCCCTGAAACATAACCACTGTTAAATTCCCGCCTCAATACAGGTTTGCCAAAAACGTGACAAATTCGCACATAAAGCGTACAAACTGTTCTTGCCAACAACTCCACAACCTTGTCATAAGTTCGGTTCCAAAGTGAAACATCCTGAAGATGCCTCACATCTTGCTTCTGCCACACCAATTTCTGCTCAAAAGCCCTTCTACTCTCCTCATGTTGATTAAATTGAAACTTTTTCGTTGCTTGCTCCAACTCACTCAGAACTTCCATTTCCCCATAAAGGTTCGCCGTGGAATTCACATATCTCTCCATTTTCCTAACCATTGCCTCCATATCCTTCACCAAAAACCCCAATTCTCTCACTTCAATCACTCCACCCACTATATCTCCATACACATGCTCAAACCCTTGCAAAGCCGTCACAGAGCACTTCTTCCCCAACCTAGAAACAACTCTGGCCACATGGTTCAGCTCGTCGAGCTTTTCCACCAGAGCAAGCTCCAAAAGATAAGCCTCGTCGGCAGATATCAGGGCTTTTATGCCATCACAATTCAAGATCTCACTTTTAAGCTTATAAATTTCACTATCAACAAGAGATTTATGAAGAATAATAGTTTTGGACATCACGTTAGCAACTTCAAAAGAAAGAATTCCAATGGTTTCTTTTGGCTGTTGCTTTTTATTCACTTTTTTTGAAGTTTCTAACAGAAGGGCATGCTTGAGATTAGCACTTACCTGGTTTCCCATCTTCAGCAGCCAAGGCTCCGCCACCATTGCTACCCCTTCTGAAATTGTACAGACCGATGGATCTGAAATTAAGATTTGAAACCCCAAATCTATAGATCTAACGAAACTATCCGTACCAACAATGCATTAGTTGAAAAAAAAGCCAGACCCGAAAAAGACTTGAAAATCAAAATCTACCCAGATTGCGGTGGATTTGAAGTACAGTAGTTTACATACATTTTGTATGAGAAACGTGTTGAAGTGCAAATGGGTTAACTGAAATGGGTCACAGAATGCTGAATAGACATTGATTCAGTGTTGAAGAGAGTTGGAACAGCTCAGAGAAGGGTGGGAATTGAAAAACGCGTGGCCTTAGAGGGAAAAGCTGTATCAGAAATGGCATTTCAGAGGGCGTGATGAAGGGAGTGGAAAGAAATACTCTATGGATTGAAAGAGAGACAAGAGAGAGAGAATGGAGGGAAAAAGAGGGCAAAAATTGATTGATTTGTAAGATGGGGTTTCTGGAATCCTGAATTCTCTCTCTTTCTTCTTCGCTCCCTGTTTGGATTTGTAATGATATTTTTTCTTTTCTTTTTTGAAAAGGGTAAGGGCAGTTTGAAACTGTTACGTCCGCTCAACTGAAGCTGTATGCAGCAGTATAACCTACTCGTTAACGGTGATTACGGTTTCGTCCACCTTTCCATTTTCAAGTCTTTAAGGCTATTGAATTTTTAAGTCAAAATGTGTTTGTTGGGACAAAGTCAATCCAACTACCGCGGGGGGGGGGGGGGGGGGGGGGGAAGAAAAATGAATAATAGCACTATGCTAACAAAATAATGCAGTTAGACGGTTAGAGGTTGATTGTTTATGATTCATCATACATACATATAGATGTTTGGTAGAGCAAAATTTATATTATCAAAATAAATATGATATTTTAATAATTAATAAGTATGATACTTTAATAATTATTTTAATTACACTTGAGACTTTATTTTAGACTTTATTTTTACTCCAATAATATTAATTAATTTTTGTAAAAAAAATTTGCACCTATATTTAATTATGTTACCATAGAACTACTCTAACTTCATCTTTAAAAATAATTGCGTCAGTCCATCAAATTAATTTTTTATACTGACCTCCTTTTTTATCATCTCAAAAGTTCCATTACTATTATTTTTTATTTTAGCACGACACCTAATAATTCCATACACACATATCTTTGCAATGCAAAGGGTTGAAGATTATTGGGATTTCAGACCAGGGATGGAATAATAACCTAGTTGAAGCTTGAAGGAGGTTAGATATATATAGTCATAAATTGATAATAGTTGTATGCAATTATGCACACGCACACGCACACGCACACGCACACGCAAGTCTTATGAAATATTTTCCCTTTTAGTAACAAAATAGAGTGCAATTAAGTAAAATTAATAATACTTTGATTGTTAAAGAATGATGCATATGGTTGTATACTTGTATTTTTGGTTATAATAAGTAGACATACGATGTATAGTGAATTATTAACTATCTATACTTTCACATATTACTTTATAAGTTATTTTTTAAATCTGTAATAAATTATTATTATTTTTAAGTATAAACAAGAAAACAAAACTACACTTAATATTTATAAATTTTGCCAATATTTTTTTTTTTTGAAATTAATATTTATATAAGAAAAATTAATATTTTTACAAGAGACTCGTATAAATAATAAATAAGATTCACCTCATATAAATAAGATTTGTAAAAATATTAATTCTTTTTTTCTTTTTAAGAGGGACAGAACATAAAAGTCAAGACTACCATTACTATTGACCAGACGTCTGTTACTCCAAACGGGCATGTGCCACCAAGGTCTAATTTTCAAAGTCAAAGGTAGACATTTATATACGTCGAAGATGAGAGAAAATTATGCACAAAAGTAATAAATCATACACGGAGACTAAGAACAATTCAAAACATAAGATTGTTTACCATAAGATAGCTTAGTAATAAAATAATTTTTTTTTATTTTTTTATTATGCAATAATATAAATTTTGAGTCTATCTTAATTTTAGTAGAAGCCAGAATCACATACGCTACATATTGAAGATAAAATTATTCATTATTTTTATACTTGTGTGTTATTTTTTTGAAAACATAATCAAGGATGGTAGGAATTCACTAATCGAAACCTAACAAGTTATCCCTTGGCATCGCTCCCTAATCTCTAAATCAACCATAGTATAACTAGAGTTTCTTTAACTTGATTTATTATCATCATCATCATCATCTTTAGAATTAGGACCACTTAATTTGATGATTATTATGTATTAGCGACATTCTATTGATTTAGGATCACCAAATTGATAATTTAAAAAGGACAAATTTATATACATAATATTTAAATATAAAATTAAATATTATATTTATCTTAGTATTAAAAAATAAAATATAACACAAATTTTAATATTATGTCTTATTTTTTAATAATTAAAATAAATATTATGTTTGAATATTATTTAGTCATATTTATTCATTTAAAAACTATTTTTTATTCCTGAGAAGGAAAAGATTGGTCCCAGTTCCAAGTGAAGGAAAGTAATACAACATACTATGTATATTTACACTTTTATCCCTTTAAATTTGAGACGTCATTAAAAATATAAAGTTGTTTTTTTTACGAGCAAATGACATACGGGTGATGGAAATCTATCAAATTGTTGGATGAATTTGTCAAAAAGTATTCTTAGTGGGAGTTGATATTTTTGTTTTTCATAAAGACAAATAAAGAATGACATTTAGAAAAAATCACTGCTTTTCAGCAGTTTATATATATATATATATATATATATACACACACACATCAATGCTTATATATATATTTCCCAGTGGACTGGACTCAACTTTTATGTGATACTTATAACTTAACAAATACAGTATATACATTTAATCATTTATATCACTAATTTCTTTTTCTTTTTTCTTTTTTGCTCGCATTTTCCAAATGTAGGCTAAAACGAAGAGTGGGGTAAAATTACCCACTCAACATCTGCCATTTTTTTTTTGAGTCCAAAGGCCTTGTAAAACCGGTGTAACTGAACAGGCAATGGGTTGGTTCACCAATATTAGTTAACCCTAATTGACAATAAATTGGAACTTTACACACACGCATACACACACACACACACACACACATATATATATATATATATTGAAGTCAGAGGAAAGGACCCTGAGACATGGTAAAAAGTCAAAGCACCTTCAGAAGGAGTAATAAACGGGAGCCACCTTCCCATTGAATATTGTTCATTTATGGGCCTTTAATGTCAACATCATCAAATTTATTTACCAAAAGGAAAAAGAAAATCATCGCAAAGTTGCTAGCAGTACAAAAAAAATTAATGATGATCGTTTACTGCCAACTGAGCATTCAGTTTTGTCTGTTTTTCATATATTTATTACTATTTTAGTAATTTTCAAAATTTAAGTTTAGGCTTATTTTTCTCTAATTTAGGGACCCCTTTCAGTTGGAACATAGGCACTCTGGAAAGCCAATTAGAAAATCATCATTTCCCTCAAAATTGAAGTCAAAGGTTAAAAGATATTATCGCTGATATTATTCAAAGAGAGATGATAAATATAATGCAATTCAATTTTTACTGCTTCCATTCCAAAATTTGATTATTTTTTTAAAAGAAAAATTAAGTATGTGTGTGTGTGTGTGTGTGTGTGTATATATATTCAGGGATGTCGAAATCTTGTTTGAGCCACGATCTATATATACCAATTCTTCTATATATATAAAACATATCTCATATTGTTTTAACTTTAAAATCTGTTTTTGCCTACAAAGATCAAGTATAATTTATTTAAACATATTCAGTAAAGAAATCATTTGTAGCGTTTAATGATAAATTTTACTTTGATATCAAAACCTCCAAAAGGACGCATTAAAGTATATAAACTTAATTCGGAAATCTTAAAGTTTGGAAGGAGAGAAACATCAATGCATAGAGGGAGAAAAGACCAGTATCAACTAGTTAAAATATGTAATTTATTTTTAAATATTGTTGTTCTAGATTTAATTTAACTTATAACGTTTATGTCTTCCTAATTAGTTAATTTTTAATCTAATATGTATTTGATTTTATAATTTGTTGGGTTTTAATTTTACCCGACCCTAAACCAAATAAATTATCCATCCAAGTTGTCCGGTTTAAGAAAGTCAAATTTTAAAATATAGTTAAACGATATTATAAAGGGCAGAAAGAATATTAATCGTCTTTTTTAAGTGTGTTATAATATTTTGAAACTTGACCCAGACCGACCGGTTGAATCAGAAATCGGTTCACTTTCCAGTCTAGTTTAGACCAGTTCAACTAATTTGGTCAAAAATCAATTGACCACTGATTCGATCGGTGGTAAAACCGGTTAGTTGACCCTGTTGAACCAATTTTGAAGTTTTTTTTTTAAACAAAAATATTTTTAGCAATAGTATAACATAATTTCATTATATTTTAGCTTATAAAAAATTAGATGTTTTATAATTTTATTAATTATTAATAATATATATTTTTATATATTTATGACGTCACTAGTTCAATAACGGTTCGACCACTCCATCTATTCGGTACTATTTTCAGTTCGATAACCGGTCCGATTCTGAAAACATTGTTGTGTCATGACAAAAAATAGAACAAGATGTACTGGTGCAATTATTTTATGTCTATATAAACATAAAATAATTTTTTGCCTTTTGCTAAAGACAAAACATAGACATCATGAAATGGAAAACCTATACATGATAAAAATACAATTCCATATATCATATGGGTTCACGAATCATTTTTAGCCAAGGCCTCACCAAGAAGAGCGGTTTAGACCAGTTAGGTATTTGAGAAATTGGTTAATTTATTATTTTGCTTCATTTAAATTTCTTTTTATAGGCGAAGGCTTTTCTCCATTAAGCGGTTATAAGACCACCCACCCACCTGCTTTGTAAATAGAGACAAAAATCTTGATTATGTTATGTGGGTGGGATTTTTAAAAATATTAACAGTTGTAATTGGTGATAAAAAATAGGAGAGATGTAAGGAGATTTTAAGGAGTAGAACAAAGGGAAGTTAAGATCCCTAAGTTTAGTTTTGACTTTATGTAACTTCTCAAGAGACTGATAGGTGTTATTTTATGAAGGTAACATATTAATTTTTCGTGTGAAAATAACAAAAAAAAAATTAAACTCGTTCTACGGTTCATTAATTTCTTCTTATTTCCATAACTGAGAAAAAGGGAAATTAGCCATGGAAGGAATTCACAGAAGAAAATCAAAGAGAAGCACCAGTAGCATCATTGAGCTGCCAGAATCCATCACTCATGATATACTATCTAGGCTTCCCATTAAAATCATCTACCGGTGCAGGTCAGTTTGTAAAACTTGGGCCAATTTTATCGCAAACCCTTATTTTTCTGACCTTTACTCTTCAAGGGCGCCAATTCAATTTCTTCTCAAGGATAATACTACTACAAACACTAGGTTTTTCCTGGCTGAACTTGATGAAGATTCCCTCATTAGCAATTCCCAGGGCCATTTTCATGTCCCTCAAAAATCACTCTTAGATTTGAAAATTGAAGAAATATTTCCCAATTTTTCTAGCTCACTATTTACCATGTCCAATTACAATTCTTGTAACGTTACGGGTTCCCTAGTACTAGACAAATATGTACCAGGGGAACCCTGGAAACCGTACCACATTTACAACCCACTATCGGGTCAACACATTGTGATCCACCAAACTATCCGAGACCCGTTGATTCCATCGGGTAGTGCTTTAGGCTTGTCCAAACAATTTCAGCTGAAATTGTTGAGATTTCTTTGTAAACCAGGTAATTCTGGAAAGGGGGAGGTAGATATTCAAACAATTGGCACAAATTTGTGGAGGAATTTAGGCGAATCGCCACGCTATCTAGAGAAATATAGGTCCGCCCCATTTGTGAATGGAGTTTATCATTGGATCAACGTAAAGGATTTACTAATACATTCTTTTGACTTTGAGCAAGAGATATTCCAACCGGTTCCAACTCCATTATTTATCGAGACGTGCAACAATGATGTGGAGCTTGGATCATTGGACGGTTGTCTTTCTATATGTAACAAGCGCAATCATCCGATGAAGGAGGTTGAGTTGTGGATGATGAATGAGTACGGTATCCAAGAATCTTGGACAAAGAAGTTTGTTATTCGCGAACACGTCAATATTTTCTTACCTCCTTATTTTTTAGAGCCTCTAAGATATTTGAAAAATGGGGAAGTTTTGATGCTATACAGACATTGTAATGTCATTTGCTATAATCCAATTACGAGAAGGTTCAGATATATCAAATTTTGTGGGCATGTGGTGTACAACTATGTTGTACTTCCATATGTCCCGAGCTTTATAAGGGTGTTACCTGCACAGGGTGACCATTGAATTTATAAGGTGTTACCATTGGTAAATAATATCGCTTTAGTTTTAATTTATCCTCTCGTTTTCATGCATGCAGTGATACTATTTGGTACCTATTTTACATAATTTACGAGATGTTCTAACCAACTATTGGTGTTTGCTGTTTATTTTTCATTAATTGTTGCTCTTTAGATAAACAAAAGTATTTCTACTTGAAGACAGAATTGGGCACACAAATAAGCACCTGGACTCCAGATAAATGGAAATTAATTAAGATGTTCCGTTAGTTTCCATTTTATTCTCTTATTGCTCCCAAAATTCCAAGTGTAGCTCTCAATTCCTTATATGCGAAGAGTTGAACGTATAGTTTGGACATATAATATCAATTTATAACATTGTTATTGGTACATTAAAAAAAAATTAAAAGTGTAGTGACTAGATTTATGCGCATTAAGATAGTTTTCCTCATTTTTGTATTTATCTTTGCTTTACGTTTCCTTTATTGTTCTTGTGTATTCCAATTTCTGAGCATAGCCTGATTTGCATAATAATGGAACGATATGGAATAGGAAAAATGAGTTTAAATATATCCAAAAAATATTTGTATTAATAGACGAAGATTTCCGGTTTAATAGGAATAAGTCTAATTACGCAAACACAAACTCCATATCACCATTAAAAAGTGGGGTCTGACGCAGAAATTCATGTTAAACTCCACTTTTTAATGATTAAGATAAAGTTTGTATAAAATTTTATGTTTGGTGTTTGGTGTTTGTGTGTAAACCTTAAAATAGGAAAAGGTTTCAAGTTGCCAATATATACTTTTCTCGTTCCCACTTGCTAGTTTTGCTGTTATAATTTCCAAGAAATTAATTGAGAGCTATAAAGAAATTTCGCCATTAAATCAAGAAACCAAACAAAAAAACAACGTAAATCAAAGGGCAGCAGCAGGAGCAGCATCATGGAGCTACCGGAATCCATCACTCACGATATTCTTTCTAGGCGTCCCATTAAAACAATCTTACGATGCAAGAGCGTATGCAAAACTTGGTACAATTTTGTCTTGGACCCTTATTTTTCTTAGGTTCACTTTTCAAGGGGACAAGTTCAATTTCTTCTCCAGGGTGGTAAAAAAAAATAATAGGTTAGTCTTGGCTGAACTCGATGAAGATTCCTGCATTAGCAGCACTGATGATGATTTTCGTGTCCTAAAAAATCACTCACGACTTTGAACTTACAAAAGATTTTCCCCAATACTTCTGGAAAAATAGAGATTTTTTATGCCTGTAATGCTAAAGGTTTCATCCTAATGAAACAAGAAACTTGGAAACCCTACCATAAGGGTTAGCAAGAAACCAATTTACCTCCGAAACCGCACCAAAAATCGCATAAACGACACCAATTAAAACCGCACCAATAGTTCCGGTGTATATGACGGTTTTTGGTGGGTTAAAAAACCGAATTTGCGATTTGGGTTTGATTTCTGAGCAAAACCACATTTAAAAAACCGCACCGCACCATCACCAAAATGACGTCGTTATCATAATTATTTTTTCATAACGGTGTGATTTTAGTTGCTCTTTGAGTTTCTATTTATGGTATTTTGTGGCCTATTATGGGCATACTTGTATATTAAAGAGATAGTATACATAAATAGTTCTTTGTTTCTTTCTTAAGCTTATAAAAATATTTTTTTTGTTTCTAATGTCATAACTTTGACAACTCCTTTTTTTTTTCTGTATATAAATTTGTGTTACATTATCATTGGTCAACGAGAATGGTTTACTTTGTTCATGAATCTCATAAAGTAAAAGATGATCAAGTTGTTAATCTTTGGACAAATCATATTTTATCGGTTTACATTATAAGAGTTATTGAACTTGAAGAGTCATTACAATTCAATATGACATTTTTAGTTCCTTATAGGTAGCATTCACTGAAAAAATATTTTTATTGCCATTAATTTTTGTAAAAGAGAAAATATTTTCCAATATGTATATATTCAATTGGTTTTAAAACCAAAACCGCACTCAAATGAAATCGCACCGCATGTTTTAAAACCGCACCTTATGATTTTATATGCGGTTTTAAATTTATCAAACTGCATTTAAGCGGTTTCGGGTACGGTTTGAACTTCAAACCGCACCATGCTCTACCCTACCCTACCATGTATACAACCCAATAACGGCTCAGCACATTGTTGTCCACCAAACTAACGAACAACCGTACGTTAAGGCCATCAGGTAGTTAGTTAGGGTTCTGTCACAAGACCAACCAATTAAAGTTGTTAAGATTTCATTCACATCAAGAAAACAGAAAGCTAGAGGTAGATATCCATACAATTAGCACCAATTCTTGGAGGAACATTGGGGAAACCCCATGCACAGGGGCGAAGCCAGGTGTTATGGCGTGGGGTCAATTGACCCCACTGAATTTTTTTTTATATATATATAATGTATTAAGTTTATTTGGATTTAGTTTATATATTTGACCACACTCAAATTTTAATATTTAATGGCTTGCTTGAATAAGAGGAATCTCTCTAAAAATACTCCTAATCTATTCCAACGTAGCTGCTATCAATTGCTTCTCCTGTAGTCTTGTTCCATTTTCAGCAGCTAATTTGGGGTAGTGGGAAGGTGACTAGCAATTTCCCGGAAGAATTTGAAAGGTTTACTAATTTTCTTACTATTAATTGCTTCTCCTGCTATCAATTGCTTCTCCTGTAGTCCTGTTATGGTTGTTCATGGTTATTAGTGGCTTTGGTTGTGGGAGTTATCTGTGATTTGGGATCATGTAAGATCAATGGTGGTATAAGATTGGATGTATGGCTAGAGTTTGTTTGTTATATGAGCTCTATGTGTTTAATAGATAGCATAACGAATGATGAATAACCTGTGCACAGTTTATGTTTGATAAAATGTCCAGGAGAATAGTTTTTATTAAAACTTGTTTCAAACTTCAAAGTATTGATGAAAATGAATTAAAAGGGTTGAATTCTAAAAATGTCACAATTTACTCTGAATTCTGAAACAATACCCATGTAGTGCATTGTCACTAGTCTCATATTTGCCTCACACAGGTAAATGATTTAATTTCCAGAGCCATTAAAAATCTATGCAACAGTCTTCTCTTTTACAAGTAAATTGAACCCAAACAACACCAACACCAACCTAGCTAAAAGTTACATTAGTCGTCATTCGTCAATTAAGTACATGCATTAATGCTTCCCCGAGTTCAGAAACATCTTTTGTGACTTTGTCTGAAAGGTCAGAGGTCAATTAACTATTAACAATTGAAAACATATGATCCAGTATACTCCTTTTTCCCTCCGTTGGTTCTTTTGGTAGACCTTATTATATAAATATTCAAATAGAAGACCTGATTAATATGCAATAGTGATCACACAAACTGTAATTTGAATAGTCAGTATATATAACCCACAAACATAAAATAGGACATACTACTAATTCATTTAATGAAATTCTCTTCAAAACAAGGACATACAGAAAATATTTAATCTCATGTTATATTGTGGAATCCATGAATTAGGTACACGGTATTGTCACTCAAGAAGTCAAGTATCTATGGACAAATTTGTATTCAAAAAAGCTTTCGCATTTGAAGAATCATGTTCTAATAAAAAACAGAAAAAAGATGATGATAAAGTGGATTTGGGAAACCTCGAAGCAGACCCCGGGTTGCGAAAGAAAATATCAAAGTTTCATCCTAATATTCAAGATGAAGTAAGAAGAGCATACATGCTAAAGGGTCCTTGTCAGCCTCTCAAACATAACTTTCCACAGACACAAATTGGGGGATACTTGCGTAGATTTAATCCTTCTTGGTTTAAAGAATATGGAAATTGGTTGGAGTATAGTGAAGCTATTGATGCAACATTTTGCTTATGTTGCTATCTATTTAGGCCGGACACCGGAAAACAAGCGGGTGGTGATTCTTTCACTACTAACGGCTTCACAACTTGGAATAAGAAAGAGAGATTTGATATTCATGTTGGAGGGCCTAACAGTGCTCATAACCAAGCTTGGAGTAAATGTCAAGATTTGATGAAACCAAAGCAAAACATTCAGAATGTTTTTATTAAACAATCTGAACAAACGAGACTTGAATATCGAATTCGCTTAAATGCATCACTTGATTGCATTAGATTTCTTTTGCGTCAAGGGTTATCCTTTCGTGGTCATGATGAAGATGAGGATTCAAGTAATAGAGGAAATTTCTTACAGCTTCTACAATTTCTTGTTGATCACAATGAAAGTATCAACAATGTTGTGTTGCAAAATGCTCCAAAAAATATGAAATTGGTGTCAAGTGATATTCAGAAAGATAGTATAAATTGTGCTGCATTAGAAACTACCATTGCTATCATTAATGATATTGGAGATGATGTGTTTGCAATATTAGTTGATGAGTCTCGTGATATTTCAATCAAGGAACAGATGGCCATAGCTTTACGCTATGTGGATATAAAGGGATGTGTTGTTGAACGTTTTGTTGGTATAGTTCATGTTACTAGTACCACTGCTTCATTGCTTAAAGAAGCAATTGAGACATTTTTCTCAAGTCACGGACTAAGTTTATCAAGAATACGTGGTCAAGGGTACGATGGAGCCAGTAACATGCGAGGTGAATTTAATGGTCTCAAAACTTTAATCATGAATGAGAATCCTTCTGCATTTTATGTCCATTGTTTTGCTCATCAACTCCAATTAGTTATTGTAGCTGTTGCTAGTAAGCATAAACACATTGCTTGGTTTTTTAACAAGGTTTCTGAGTTGTTAAATGTGGTTGGAGCATCATGCAAGCGTCGAGATAGTCTTCGAGAGAAAGAAGCTGCTAGAGTTGGGGAAGCATTGATGAATAATGAACTTCAAAGTGGGAAAGGCTTACATCAAGAAACTAGTCTTAAACGGGCAGGTGATACACGTTGGGGATCACATTATGAGACACTTTTGAACTTGATTCTTATGTTCTCCTCAGTGGTTGATGTACTTGAGGAGGTTTCAGATGATGGTTTGGTATACCAACAAAAAGGTATTGCTTTTGGTTTATTAGAGTCATTGCAATCATTTGGTTTTGCATTTGATCTAATATTGATGAGAAAGATATTGGGAATTACAAATGAATTATCACAAGCATTACAAAGAAAGGATCAAGACATTGTAAATGCTATGGAATTAGTTAAAGTGTCTAAGAAACTATTGAAGGCTATGAGAGATGAAGGATGGGGGAAGCTACTTAATGAAGTTTGTTTATTTTGCAACAAACACAAAATTGACATTGTAGATATGAATGCTTTATTCCATTGGAGATCAAGTCGAAAATCTCAAGGTATTACAAATTTTCACCATTATTATGTTGAGATATTTTGTACTGTTTTGGATTGGCTAATTCAAGAATTAAATGATCGTTTTACGGAAGCAAGTACTGAGTTATTTTTATCAGTGGCATGCTTAAATCCTGGTGATTGTTTCGCTAATTTTTATAAGGACAAATTGATTCATCTCGCTAGCTTTTATTCGAATGACTTTTCTCCAATGGATCTTATGAAACTTGATAGTCAACTAGATAATTACATTTCTGATATGCGGACAAATCAAGAGTTTTTGGAAGTTCAAGGGATTAGCGGTCTTGCAAGAAAGCTCGTAGGTACTAAGAAACATATTCTATTTCCTTTGGTATATCGGCTTCTAAAATTGGCATTAATCTTACCTGTTGCGACTGCTACTGTTGAAAGGGCTTTTTCTGCAATGAAAATAATTAAGAGTAGGTTGCGCAATTCTATGGGAGATCAACTGATGAATGATTACTTGATTACATACATCGAGAATGATGTATTTGATTGCATTGACAATGAAAGTATAATGCAACGATTTCAACGAATGAAAACGCGCAGAGGACAATTGTAATTATTATATTCTACTAGTTATTTTTTGTGGAAAAGTCTGAATGCTATAACAATGACATATATTATATTTTTTGGGTTATATATTTGAGTCATTTTTTGTTACAATAATTATCAACTTTGATTTATTGTTTGATACTCTAATAATTGACCCCACTTCCAACAATTCCTGGCTTCGCCACTGTTTACAACAACATTATCATCAAACACCGCAATGGATTTTCTTCCTTAATTTGGGGTTTTATCTTTTCATCATTTGGTTTATCTTTTCCCTCGGTTAACTGACAATATTCTTCAAAAGTCATGTCTGGCGTAACCACAAGCTCCGATGATCGGAGACTAGTGGGACACACATCAGGTTCTTCCTTAACCTTAACAATGGCCTTAGAGTCTTTTTCTCTGTGTTCCCTGATTTGGGAACTGGGATACTCTTCATCAGCCTCAACTTTTGTATTCGTTGCCCTGAGAAAATCATCAAAAGACATTTTCTTTGCCACATTTTCTCGAACAGAAAACTTACCTTTGGAACCCATTTCAGAATTCCCATTACCTCTCTCCTCTAACACAAGAAGGGTTTTAAGTTCTCCGGTGATTTGAGCCGATAAAAAAAATTGCCATGAAAATATCGTAATCACCTAAAACCAAAGAGGAAGTAATTATTGATTACTTAATTCATGATAGTGTATTAGTCAAAGGGTAAATTTAGGGTGCTAATTGGTACTATTACTAATACGGAAGGTGTGATGAATTTATGAGCTGTGTCCGACCCAACCCAAATTACACTATCAGGCATTTTTGTCAAATACATTTTGACTTTTTGTCATACTTTTACCCCAATCAGGCCCAATGAGCAATGAAATGTTGTGCTACAGTTACAAATATAAGGACATTTAAGCTTAAAAATATGAGAAATAATTTATAAGTCAATAAATTTATAATGAAATTGAATAATGTTAAATTGCACCTTTTAATTAAATGAGTTTTGATCAATTTTGGGTTTAATTTAGACTCATTAGTTGATTGAATTTAAATTAAATTAAAAGTGTTTTTGATAGTCTACAATAAGGAAATTAAGAGAGAACAAATATAATTCAAGTAGGAATTATATACTATATTTTAATCATATTCAAAGTGAGGTATATGAAAAGGTGCATTGTTGTTTGCAAAACTACTTTCTTTTAAGTACCACATCGATAAGAAGTAAAACTATTTAATGCTTTATAAGCATGAATGAAATAGTTTAATTTACTTGTAGTACTAAAGGAAAGGCTTGGATCGGGTCACAATGACGTGGTGCAAAGCACCACCCGCCCGCGCCCGCGAGCCGGGACCGGGGCCGTGGCTGGTGCCGGTGCGGTCGCGTCGAAAAGTCGCATTGGCGCTTTAGGCGCACTTTGCACTTTGCACTTGTCGCTAGGAGCCTCGCCCGAGCCACGAGCCTATCTTTTTAGATAAGGCTCAAGTCATTGTACCTGACTATGAATTAACTGCAAACAAATGCAGCAACTGAAACTCATTAGTGGTCAATTCAGTAACTGTTACAGAATTAATTCTGTAACATAAACTGAATTGATATTGCTTTTCAGTTGTAGAATTTCAAAGGTTCTCTCTTCCTTCTTCTTTATATTCTATATATGTTTCAACCTTTACACAGAAGCAAACTACTGAGTTTTCAATTGTGAATTGCTATTGCATTTGAAAAAATAGGCTTGACATATATCCTGGAGGTATATTGCCAGCAGCCTTTAGCAAACCTTAGTGGTAAGGGGCAATAAACACCTTAAGGACAGGGACAACCCGTGTCAAACTTGTTCTGTTCCAATTCTCGATTGTGTTTATATTTTTCAAATAATAATGTGAAAGTTTAATTAATAA
The DNA here is from genome assembly GCA_947179155.2 of Hedera helix. Classification (NCBI taxonomy): domain Eukaryota; kingdom Viridiplantae; phylum Streptophyta; class Magnoliopsida; order Apiales; family Araliaceae; genus Hedera; species Hedera helix. The sequence continues at coordinate 33,157,617 of OX359282.1, read as the reverse complement.
AATAAAATAAATTAAAATAAGATAATTTTTAATTTCTACATATCTCATATATATAAAGATTAAACATGTAAGAGGATCTGAATGCTCACTCCCTCACCTCTACCCCTACCAATGTTTGAAAAAGGAATGTCAAGATATTAATTCAATGTCGTTTAAGTTTAGCCTATCATAAATAGTGCCAACAAAAATATATATATATGTCTCAATTAAAAAAAAATTACATTGTATAACGAGACTCATTTACAAAGTAATGTGTCAAGCCGTTATTGTCAACAATATTTAGAAAATCAGACCGGATCGGCGGTCCGACCGCGGTTCAATTTGAACCAGTCTACTTTTCGGTCCGGTCAGACCAAAAAATCAAAAAAACAACGACCAGGTCAAAAATCGGTTGACCACCGGTCGGTGGTCAACCAGTAAAACTGATAGTTAAACTGGTTGACCCGATTTTTAAGGTTTTTTTTTTTTTACAAAAATATTTTTAATAAGATTATAACATTATTTTACTATATTTTAGCTTATAAAAAATTATATATTTTAAAATTTTATTAATTATTAATAATATATTTTTTTATATATTTATGACGTCACTGATTTAATAATGGTTCGACTATTGGTTGGACAAGTGACTTGTAATGTCCTAGAATTTCCACATCTTTATTAATTAAATTATTAATTTAATTTCCAACGAGTTATTTTTTTCGAGATTATTTAAATCTTTTTATGTGATTAATTAATTATGTGATTAAATAATTATGTAATTAATTACTAAAATTAATTAAAGGGGGTCACTAATAGGTTATTAAATTAGTGAACAAACCCTAAAGTTTTAATATCAAATTAATTGATAAGTTTCCTATTAATTAAATATTCAATTAAATTGAATATAATGAGTGAATTAAATATAATAAATTAATTAATATGATTATTAATTAATGTAAATAATGTGAAATATTAATAATAATATTTATTAGTCCAATTAGTAATTTAATACTTATGGGTTAGAATATTTAATTATTTATTCAAGGTAATTATTTATTTAATCATGGATTGAATAATTAATGTATAAATTATTAAATTAGCCCAACATGGGTCAATTAGTAGCCCAAGTGGGGAATAATAAAATTTGACAATTTAGTAGCCCAAACAATTTAATAGAAGCCCAATTGGTATTTTAAATTAAAGCCCAATGTTTGGCCCACTTGGAAAATACTTAAATTAACTTATTAATTATAAAAAAAAATTGGAAAATGACAATCAAATTGGGACAAGGAAGAGAGATCAGCCGAGAGCTTCATGGGAGAGAGAAAAAGTGATTTTTGATATTTTATTTTATTTTTCATTTATTTAATTAAGGATTGCTTGTTTTAATTTTTGTAGTACATGAAACCATGCTTCTTTTCACCAACTATGTATGGACTAAATTGCTTGTGTAAGTATCCTTGCTATCTCATTATGGAAATTTGATAGATATAGATTTTATATCTATGACCATTGTAAGTATACTTACAATTTTGTAGTTTTTGAAAATCATTTCTCATCTTTTATTTTCAAACAAAAGAGAGAGCTAGAGAGCATTTGAGAGTGAGAAAATAGTGAGAGCAAAATACTAAGAGAGGAGAAGGAGTTCTTGGTGCATGTCATCTTCATTCATCACCTACTTTGGAAGAAAAAGAAAGATAGCCATTAAATCAAGGTAATGGTTATTTTAAATAAAGTTTTGTTTTTAAATTAAATAAATCACCATGTTAGTATAAGCATGTTAATATAATTATTAATGTGTAGAGGTAATATTTATGCCATGCTTGAGTTTAATATGTTTGGTTTGTATTTTGGTATATTTTATATGCTAAAATATGTGTTTAGTAGTGTGTAAACAAGTTTTGAAATATATTACCAAAAATATTTTTGTAAAACTTAGGTTTGATGTTCTAATATTATAGAACATTAAATCATGAGAAAAACAAAGTTTGAATCACTCAAAATGGAGTTATACACAAAAAGTTATGATTTGTGGTAGTTTATGTGATGTAAAAATTTTTATAAAAAAATATTGATATTAAATCATGAAAAATTAATTTTTCATGTTATAAATTAATATAAGATGATTGGTAATTTTTTTGGATTTTTATTGAAGAGTTAAAGATTTATTGAAGGTATATTTTTATTTAAAATGGGTAGCCGGAAACACTGTTCACGTTCTGCGGGAAGAAAAAATTTTTAAGGCTTTCCGCGCAATGCGCGGCTGCCACTGTTCACCGAGGACGCGGAGCCAAACGACGTCGTTTGGCGTCCGTAGAAAATTCACTCCGCGCGTACGCGCGGAAGCCGTTTCCGGCTTTTCAAAAACGGCGTCGTTTTGACCCGTAACAAACCAAAACGCGCGCAATGCGCGGTAAGAAACTTTTCGGCGAAATTACCATTTTGCCCCTCCGTGTTTTTCTTGGCAGAATTACCATTCTGCCCTCGGTCCGGTTTTTCAACTTATTTACGAAAATGCCATTCGGGTTAATTTTAATTAATTTAAATATTTGAAAATTAATTTAAAATTATAACAAAAATAATAATAATACAAAAATAATATTGGGGAGGATATTTTTCATAAAGTTTAATATTTAAATATTTTAAATATTAATCTAGTTAGCTAAACCATGGTTAGGTTAAATAAATTTATTATTTATTTATTATTTTAAATGTTAATAATAAATAAAGATGATAAATTAGCAATTATTATTTAATGCCTATTAAATAATATTTAAAGAGAGATAAAATTTATAAATTAATTATTTATTATTTAAATATTATTAAATAATAAATAAAGATAATTAAGTAATTAATTATTATTTAATTAACATTAAATAACGATTAATGGAAATTAAGTTATTAGAGTAATAATTTATTATTTAATTTAAATAATAAATAAGAATGATTTGATTATTATTTAACCTTAAATAATAATTAAAATTAATTAAATAATTAATTATTATTTAATTGACATTAAATAATAATTAAAGAGGATTAAGATTAGTAAACTATTATTTAATTTCCTTAATTAAATAATAAGTAAGGTTAATTACTTGGTTAATTATTGGTTGATTAACATTAAATTAAAGAAGGTTTAAACTAAGTTAATAATTATTTATTATTTAATTATAATTAAATAATAAGTAAGTACAATTAGTTATTATTTATAATAACTAGAGTTAATTAATTAATTTCTATTTAATCAATATTAAATAGTAATTAAAAAGAGATTGAGTTAATAAAATAAATTGAATTGAACTAAACAATTATAATAAGTTGTTTAAGGGTTTAATAAGTGTCCAACACTTAAGAAAAATATTTTCTAAGTTATTAAATTATTAACCTAAAATGATTAAGTGTCTATAAGGTTAATAATATTGTTTTGACTAATGTAATTTATGTGTTAGTACTTATGTGGTAAATAAGTTCGTTATTAAGCGTATAATTATGCAAATACGTCGTACTAATTATTAGACCGACTTTATTAATGTTAGGTCTTTCAAAGCAAGTTAGTTAAAGCTAGACAATTATTGTAGCTGAGCAAACAGGCAAGTTCTCTAACCCTACTCAATTATTATTGTTGAACAAGTTTCCATACTTGTATTTATTGTTAAAGCTTGAAGTGGTTTAATTATCGAAAATTATTCCACATCCATATTGTTTATACAATCGCACTTAGTGCATTTGAAGCTTGTTAGTTCTTGATTCACGAACTGTATTAAAAATGTCTGAAGCTAATAGTTCAGCTAGACATTGCGTTTCTAAATTCAATAACTTGAATACTTTTAAAAGCTTATCCAAACCATTGTTGGGTGCGGATTTCTTATATTAAGACTGAGATTTGAACAACCCTAAATTAGGGGATTTTGTGTCGGGAAACCGATTTTGGCGCCAGTGACTAAATGTAATGCATATACAGCGGGTTGAATAGGCTGATCCCCTTGAAAACCAAACAACTCAAAGGGTCGGAGGAAACTCTATTGTACCCTCGTTAGTTCAGGGTCCTTGGTGACCACTCAGCATTTTAAGATTCAAATAGTCTGTTTATTAAAATTTGAATCTTGTTTCATTCACAATTGTTATATCTATTGTTGAATCATTATTGATATTTCTCATTCATTCATGATATATTAAATCTCCATGATTGTTCTAAACTTGCTGAGCAAACTAGTTGCTCATTCTTGTTATATCATGAACCATTTTTCAGATAGACCCGATTGCTCGAAGAAGGATAAGGGAAAAGGAAAAGCCCGAGATTAAGTTAGCTTATGCATGCTAATTAGATATTTAAATATGTATTTACTGTTGAAGAACCTTTTGTAATTCCTTATGATAGGAACTGTTTTTATGTTAAGGTTGGTAGACCCTGGTATTGTAACCTTTTGAAGGGAACCAATATGTATTATTCCGCGATATTTAAATGCAATGTATGTATTTAATTGTTAGTAATGTGTTGAATAGTGAGAACCAAACTCGAGGTTATGGAACCCGGATTTGGGGTCGTCACAGGTTGGTATCAGAGCCGTAGGTTAGAAACGTTAGGAATTGTGAAACCTAAGTTATAACCTTAGTATTAAACTCATATCGAGTGCGTTAGGGGATGAATCGGGGAGATTCATCATGTTGTGTAATTTTGGAGATGGATTGAGAAAATCCATCGAGCCGAGATGTACATGATAAAATATCATTTCATTTCATCAATGAATATATTTTATTGCTGTACTAACGTGTGTTATTGTTTTATGTTATAGGATGGCAGAGATCGGACAGTCGAGTCGCACTGCTGAGGAGGACTATATTGATATCCATATGGATACTGCACAGCCGCTGGTGGCTGCACCCGTAGAGGAGCCAGAGTCAGATCCTGAGGAGGGGGATCGTGTGGAGCCCGTCTGGGGCGGAGTCATGAGGCCTTACAGTGAGGATGAGGCAGAGTCAGAGGAGTCTGAGGAGGAGGAGTCAGCTGATGGCATGGGCACCACTGCCGCTGACATCATAGAGGGACTGACCGATAGGAACGAGGGGCTGGAGGCAAGGGTCCAGCATCTAGAGGAGCAGAATCTGACCCACCAGCACATGGAGGATCAGTATAGGGATGCGGCTTATCAGTTCTCTGGCGAGAACACAGAGCTGAAGGAGAGGATTGTAGGACTTGAGGATCAGGTACAAGAGTACGAGGATTCAGTGGAGCACCTTGCGGTGCTAACTCATCAGCTGGTAGAGCAGGATGTAGAGCTGCAGGCTAAATTAGCAGTGGTTGAGACTAGGTTGGCAGAGGCTGAGCTGAAGGTTCAGCAGGTTCAGGCAGAGAAGGCCGCCATCCATGCACACTGGCAGGAGGCGATAGAGGACCGTATTGAGATGGAGAGACAGCGGGATGCCGCTTATGGACAGATAATTGAGCTAGAGGAGGAGGTCCGCGAGAAGCGGGTGAGGACGGATAGACTTAGCTACGTCTACCGATCTTCATATGGTAGGCTTCAGAGCAGGGTGCACTTCTACCCAGCTGAGGAGGGCCAGTCTATGCACACCATCAGCAGGAGCGTGGTGATGGCCATCGGGGATGAGGAGTATGACGACGCGATCCGTAGGGGGATGCGCAGTCAGTAGTAGTAGTAGTTATTTTCTAATTTCGTATGTAAATAGATGCAGTAGAACCCAACTTTTGTTTTATTAGAGGGTTAATATGTCACTAAATCCCAACTCTAGGAAGTTGTAGGATATGTCAGATCCCATCTTTTGTAGCTTCTCTGGGATAGAAGCATTTATAGCAGTATGCTTTTGATGTAAAGTGCTACGCACTCCTGTTTTAGCATATGAGTATAAATGCAGTTGAATTTATGTTTATATGCGTGTTGAAATAATTACTTGTATTTTAGCTAAACATTGTCTAAGATACAAAATAATGAAATGAAAAAGATGAAACAGTATAATAATGTAAATTTTTGTTTATAACAGAAAATGCCGCCACGTAGACAACCACCAAGGAACCAGGGGGTAGAAGAGTCAGTTAACAACGACGCGGGGGGTCACAATGTAGACCCTATGCAAAACTTCGTCGACATGCTAGCTGAGGCAATGCAACACAGACATCCTGTTGTAGCAAATCCACCACCACCACCACCAACTCAGTTGGCAAATTTCAAAGATTTTAAAGCGGTGGGACCGCCAGAGTTTAGGGGAACGTCGGACCCGATAGAGGCCCAGTCTGGGATAAAGGAGATAGAGAAGGCGTTCGTTATCGCAAGAGTAGCTGAGGAGCAAAAGACAGTTTTTGCTACCTACATGATGAAGGGCGAAGCCAATTTCTGGTGGGAAGCCAATCAGAATAGGGCTGGGGATGGTGTGGTGCCCTGGACAAAATTTAAGAAAATATTCGACGAGAATTATTTCCCGAAAAGTATGAAAAGTAGGATGGAGGTTAGGTTTCTAGAACTGAAACAGGAGAACATGTCGGTACCGGAGTACGCGGCAAAATTTAATGAGCTGGCCAGGTTCGCTCCACATCAGGTAGACACGGAGGAACGCAAGGCCAGGAGGTTCGAGAATGGATTGAGACCTTGGATATTCAACAAGGTAGCAGTACTGCAGATTGACTCGTTCGCAACTTTGCTAGAGAAGTCAATCATTGCTGAAGGAGGAAGTGACGCGTTAACCAAGTACAACCAGGAGAGAAACAAGAAGAAAAGTGAAGGGGGAAGCAAGAACAGCAACAGTGGAGGCAATAATAACAACAATAATAACAACAAGCGCAAATGGGACAACAGCAGCAACGACAAGAGCTCGGGGAATCAACAAGGAAGTGTTCAGAAAAAGCCAGCATGCAATATATGTGGAAAGAACCACTTCGGAGAGTGCAGGAAAGGGAAGAATACATGCTACAATTGTGGTCAGGTGGGACATATTTCTCCAAATTGTCCCCTCCCAAAGAAAGTGAGATGTTTTTCTTGCGGAGCATCTGACCACCTGATAAAGGATTGCCCTAAGAAGAAGAATGACGGGGGTAGCGGCTACAGGGGCAATAACAGCAAATTGGCTATCGGGGGACCGGTACCACAGAACAAGCCGACAGCCCGGACTTTCAATATGACGGTACAGGATGCCGTGGGGTCAAAAGACGTGGTGTCAGGTATTATTCCGATCAATAATACAAATGCATATGTATTGTTTGATTCGGGTGCTACCTGTTCATTTGTGTCTGATGATTTCGCTAGACGATTAGAGTTGCCTAGGGACAAACTAGAAAACTCAATGAACATAGAAGTTGCTAATAAAGAAGTGATACCGGTAGAGTACATACATAGAAATTGTTGTGCTGAAATCAGGGGTCAGAAATTAAATGTGAATCTAATTCCAATACGTCTGGGGGAATTTGATGTAATACTTGGGATGGATTGGTTGTTTAACCACGGGGCGATAATCGATTGTCAGAAGAAGTGCATACACCTTAAGACACCAAATAAGTCTAAGGTCGTATTTTATGGCAGCAAATCGTCAAGACAGTCTTCTTGTCTGACGATGATGCAGGCCAAGAAATTATTGAAGAAAGGTTGTGTAGGGTATTTGGCTCATGTGGTTGACACACAAGTGGTGAGTCCCGAGATGGAGCAAATACCAGTAGTTAGGGAGTTTACGGATGTTTTTCCAGATGTACTGCCGGGTTTACCGCCGGACAGGGAGATAGAATTTGTGATTGATTTAGTACCGGGGACAGCACCGATATCGAAAGCACCATATAGGATGGCTCCGGTAGAACTGAAGGAATTGATGGTGCAATTGCAGGAGTTGTTAGATAATAAGTACATTCAGCCAAGTGTTTCTCCATGGGGAGCACCGGTGCTGTTTGTAAAGAAGAAGGATGGATCGATGAGATTGTGTATGGATTATAGAGAGCTGAATAAGGTGACAATTAAGAACAAGTACCCGTTACCACGAATTGACGATCTTTTCGATCAATTGAAAGGGGCGAAGTACTTTTCAAAGATTGACTTAAGGACTGGTTATCATCAGTTGAAAGTCAGGAAGGAGGATATACCCAAGACGGCATTCAGAACTCGATATGGGCATTATGAGTTTCTGGTGATGTCGTTTGGACTAACGAATGCTCCAGCCGCATTTATGGACATGATGAACAGAATATTCAAGCAATACTTGGATAAATTTGTAGTCGTGTTCATTGATGATATTTTGGTGTATTCGAAAACGGAGGAAGAGCATGCTGAACACCTAAGATTGGTGTTGGAGATTTTACGGAAGGAGCGGTTGTACGCTAAGTTTTCAAAGTGTGAATTCTGGTTGGAGAGAGTTCAATTTTTAGGTCATGTTATTGACAAGGAGGGAGTTTCGGTTGATCCGGCGAAGGTTGAATCGGTGATGAATTGGGAGCAACCAAGGACGCCGACAGAAGTAAGAAGTTTCTTAGGGTTAGCGGGTTACTATCGGAGGTTCATTCAAGACTTCTCAAAGATAGCAACACCGTTGACCAACTTAACAAGAAAGACGGTGAAATACGTGTGGACGGAGAAGTGTGAGGAAAGTTTTCAGGAGTTAAAGAAAAGACTTAGTGAAGCACCTGTATTGACCTTACCAGACGATACAGGAGGCTTTACGGTCTACAGTGATGCATCGCACAAGGGACTTGGCTGTGTGCTTATGCAAAATGGCAAAGTCGTTGCGTATGCGTCCAGGCAATTAAAAGATTATGAGAAGGGATATCCTACCCACGACTTGGAATTGGCAGCGGTAGTATTTGCCCTTAAAATTTGGAGACATTATCTGTACGGAGAAAAATGTGAGATATTCACAGACCATAAGAGTCTGAAGTATATCTTCACACAGAAGGAGCTGAATATGAGGCAACGGAGATGGTTGGAATTGATCAAAGATTATGATTGTGAAATTCTATATCATCCCGGCAAGGCCAACGTAGTAGCGGATGCTCTGAGTAGAAAGAGCAGGGAGAAATTGTTCATATTGACAGATCAAGAACAATTGGTTCAAGAGATGGCTCGAATGGAGTTGGAAGTGAGAAGTCCAAACGAGTCAATAGAAGTCGAGGTGAGCCCAACCTTGTTAGATAGGGTGAAAGAGGCTCAAGACAAAGATGAGGAATGTGACAGAATCCGGAAGAGGATGACCGATGGAGAAGAGGTCAAGTTTAAAATTGATAGCATGGGATTGCTGAGATTTGAAAATCGTGTTTGGGTACCGCTAGTGCCTGAATTACGAGAGGAAATTTTGCAAGAGGCCCACAGTACGAGATACTCGATACATCCGGGGAGTACGAAGATGTATCAAGATCTACGTCAGCATTTTTGGTGGCCGAATTTAAAGAGGGAGGTTGCAGAATGTGTCAGCCGATGCCTAACTTGTCAAAGGGTAAAGGCCGAACATCAGAGACCAAGTGGATTGTTACAGCCGTTAGAAATTCCTGAGTGGAAATGGGAGCATATCACAATGGATTTTGTGGTAGGACTTCCAGCAACACAGAAGGGATATGACGCAATTTGGGTGATTGTGGATCGGCTAACAAAGTCAGCGCACTTTTTGCCGATCAAGATCAGGTTCAGTTTGGATCAGTTGTCCAAACTGTACATCAAAGAGATAGTTTCAAGACATGGGGTGCCGGTATCGATTGTGTCAGACAGAGATCCGCGCTTCACGTCAAAATTTTGGAGAAGTCTTCAGGAGAGATTGGGGACACAGTTGAGAATGAGTACAGCGTATCATCCGCAGACCGATGGGCAAAGTGAGAGAACAATTCAGACATTGGAAGATATGCTCAGGGCCTGCGTAATGGATTTCAAGGGCAGTTGGGAAATCCACCTACCACTAGTTGAGTTTGCATACAACAACAGTTATCATGCGAGCATAGGTATGCCGCCTTACGAAGCTTTATATGGCAGAAAATGCAGAACACCTCTGTGTTGGGATGAGGTAGGAGAACGCCGACTGTTGGGGCCAGAGTTGGTTCAACAGACGGTAGAAATTATCAAAGTAATAAGAGCTCGGCTAGTAGCAGCTCAAGACCGTCAAAAGAAATACGCCGATTTACATCGACAGAAACGAGACTTCGAGGTGGGGAGTTTTGTGTTCATTAAGGTATCTCCCTGGAAAGGGAAGATCAGGTTTGGAAAGAAGGGGAAATTGAGTCCAAGGTTCATAGGACCGTTCGAAATATTGAGAAGAGTGGGTGAAGTAGCATACGAGGTAGCTTTACCTCCTGAATTGGAACATATTCACAATGTGTTTCACGTGTCGGTATTGCGACCATACAAACCAGACTACAAGCACGTTATCTCCTATGAACCAATTCAAGTCGGGAAGGACTTATCATATGAAGAAGTTCCTGTTCAGATACTCGATAGGAAGGAACAGAAACTGAGAAATAAGATAATTCATTCTGTCAAAGTACTCTGGAGGAATCACGCCATTGAAGAATCTACGTGGGAATTAGAGGAGGAAATGAGGGCAAATTACCCGTTTTTATTTGAGTAACCTTATTTTTACAATTCCGAGGACGGAATTTTTATAAGGAGGGGAGAATGTAATGTCCTAGAATTTCCACATCTTTATTAATTAAATTATTAATTTAATTTCCAACGAGTTATTTTTTTCGAGATTATTTAAATCTTTTTATGTGATTAATTAATTATGTGATTAAATAATTATGTAATTAATTACTAAAATTAATTAAAGGGGGTCACTAATAGGTTATTAAATTAGTGAACAAACCCTAAAGTTTTAATATCAAATTAATTGATAAGTTTCCTATTAATTAAATATTCAATTAAATTGAATATAATGAGTGAATTAAATATAATAAATTAATTAATATGATTATTAATTAATGTAAATAATGTGAAATATTAATAATAATATTTATTAGTCCAATTAGTAATTTAATACTTATGGGTTAGAATATTTAATTATTTATTCAAGGTAATTATTTATTTAATCATGGATTGAATAATTAATGTATAAATTATTAAATTAGCCCAACATGGGTCAATTAGTAGCCCAAGTGGGGAATAATAAAATTTGACAATTTAGTAGCCCAAACAATTTAATAGAAGCCCAATTGGTATTTTAAATTAAAGCCCAATGTTTGGCCCACTTGGAAAATACTTAAATTAACTTATTAATTATAAAAAAAAATTGGAAAATGACAATCAAATTGGGACAAGGAAGAGAGATCAGCCGAGAGCTTCATGGGAGAGAGAAAAAGTGATTTTTGATATTTTATTTTATTTTTCATTTATTTAATTAAGGATTGCTTGTTTTAATTTTTGTAGTACATGAAACCATGCTTCTTTTCACCAACTATGTATGGACTAAATTGCTTGTGTAAGTATCCTTGCTATCTCATTATGGAAATTTGATAGATATAGATTTTATATCTATGACCATTGTAAGTATACTTACAATTTTGTAGTTTTTGAAAATCATTTCTCATCTTTTATTTTCAAACAAAAGAGAGAGCTAGAGAGCATTTGAGAGTGAGAAAATAGTGAGAGCAAAATACTAAGAGAGGAGAAGGAGTTCTTGGTGCATGTCATCTTCATTCATCACCTACTTTGGAAGAAAAAGAAAGATAGCCATTAAATCAAGGTAATGGTTATTTTAAATAAAGTTTTGTTTTTAAATTAAATAAATCACCATGTTAGTATAAGCATGTTAATATAATTATTAATGTGTAGAGGTAATATTTATGCCATGCTTGAGTTTAATATGTTTGGTTTGTATTTTGGTATATTTTATATGCTAAAATATGTGTTTAGTAGTGTGTAAACAAGTTTTGAAATATATTACCAAAAATATTTTTGTAAAACTTAGGTTTGATGTTCTAATATTATAGAACATTAAATCATGAGAAAAACAAAGTTTGAATCACTCAAAATGGAGTTATACACAAAAAGTTATGATTTGTGGTAGTTTATGTGATGTAAAAATTTTTATAAAAAAATATTGATATTAAATCATGAAAAATTAATTTTTCATGTTATAAATTAATATAAGATGATTGGTAATTTTTTTGGATTTTTATTGAAGAGTTAAAGATTTATTGAAGGTATATTTTTATTTAAAATGGGTAGCCGGAAACACTGTTCACGTTCTGCGGGAAGAAAAAATTTTTAAGGCTTTCCGCGCAATGCGCGGCTGCCACTGTTCACCGAGGACGCGGAGCCAAACGACGTCGTTTGGCGTCCGTAGAAAATTCACTCCGCGCGTACGCGCGGAAGCCGTTTCCGGCTTTTCAAAAACGGCGTCGTTTTGACCCGTAACAAACCAAAACGCGCGCAATGCGCGGTAAGAAACTTTTCGGCGAAATTACCATTTTGCCCCTCCGTGTTTTTCTTGGCAGAATTACCATTCTGCCCTCGGTCCGGTTTTTCAACTTATTTACGAAAATGCCATTCGGGTTAATTTTAATTAATTTAAATATTTGAAAATTAATTTAAAATTATAACAAAAATAATAATAATACAAAAATAATATTGGGGAGGATATTTTTCATAAAGTTTAATATTTAAATATTTTAAATATTAATCTAGTTAGCTAAACCATGGTTAGGTTAAATAAATTTATTATTTATTTATTATTTTAAATGTTAATAATAAATAAAGATGATAAATTAGCAATTATTATTTAATGCCTATTAAATAATATTTAAAGAGAGATAAAATTTATAAATTAATTATTTATTATTTAAATATTATTAAATAATAAATAAAGATAATTAAGTAATTAATTATTATTTAATTAACATTAAATAACGATTAATGGAAATTAAGTTATTAGAGTAATAATTTATTATTTAATTTAAATAATAAATAAGAATGATTTGATTATTATTTAACCTTAAATAATAATTAAAATTAATTAAATAATTAATTATTATTTAATTGACATTAAATAATAATTAAAGAGGATTAAGATTAGTAAACTATTATTTAATTTCCTTAATTAAATAATAAGTAAGGTTAATTACTTGGTTAATTATTGGTTGATTAACATTAAATTAAAGAAGGTTTAAACTAAGTTAATAATTATTTATTATTTAATTATAATTAAATAATAAGTAAGTACAATTAGTTATTATTTATAATAACTAGAGTTAATTAATTAATTTCTATTTAATCAATATTAAATAGTAATTAAAAAGAGATTGAGTTAATAAAATAAATTGAATTGAACTAAACAATTATAATAAGTTGTTTAAGGGTTTAATAAGTGTCCAACACTTAAGAAAAATATTTTCTAACTTATTAAATTATTAACCTAAAATGATTAAGTGTCTATAAGGTTAATAATATTGTTTTGACTAATGTAATTTATGTGTTAGTACTTATGTGGTAAATAAGTTCGTTATTAAGCGTATAATTATGCAAATACGTCGTACTAATTATTAGACCGACTTTATTAATGTTAGGTCTTTCAAAGCAAGTTAGTTAAAGCTAGACAATTATTGTAGCTGAGCAAACAGGCAAGTTCTCTAACCCTACTCAATTATTATTGTTGAACAAGTTTCCATACTTGTATTTATTGTTAAAGCTTGAAGTGGTTTAATTATCGAAAATTATTCCACATCCATATTGTTTATACAATCGCACTTAGTGCATTTGAAGCTTGTTAGTTCTTGATTCACGAACTGTATTAAAAATGTCTGAAGCTAATAGTTCAGCTAGACATTGCGTTTCTAAATTCAATAACTTGAATACTTTTAAAAGCTTATCCAAACCATTGTTGGGTGCGGATTTCTTATATTAAGACTGAGATTTGAACAACCCTAAATTAGGGGATTTTGTGTCGGGAAACCGATTTTGGCGCCAGTGACTAAATGTAATGCATATACAGCGGGTTGAATAGGCTGATCCCCTTGAAAACCAAACAACTCAAAGGGTCGGAGGAAACTCTATTGTACCCTCGTTAGTTCAGGGTCCTTGGTGACCACTCAGCATTTTAAGATTCAAATAGTCTGTTTATTAAAATTTGAATCTTGTTTCATTCACAATTGTTATATCTATTGTTGAATCATTATTGATATTTCTCATTCATTCATGATATATTAAATCTCCATGATTGTTCTAAACTTGCTGAGCAAACTAGTTGCTCATTCTTGTTATATCATGAACCATTTTTCAGATAGACCCGATTGCTCGAAGAAGGATAAGGGAAAAGGAAAAGCCCGAGATTAAGTTAGCTTATGCATGCTAATTAGATATTTAAATATGTATTTACTGTTGAAGAACCTTTTGTAATTCCTTATGATAGGAACTGTTTTTATGTTAAGGTTGGTAGACCCTGGTATTGTAACCTTTTGAAGGGAACCAATATGTATTATTCCGCGATATTTAAATGCAATGTATGTATTTAATTGTTAGTAATGTGTTGAATAGTGAGAACCAAACTCGAGGTTATGGAACCCGGATTTGGGGTCGTCACATGACTTATCTATCCGATAATTTTTCCGATACAATGACCGATCCAATTTTCTAAATATTGATTGTCAATTGATGGGCTCATTTATTTACTAATCATCAACTTTATGTATCCACCGTTGATTTTAGAGGTACTTTGTATTGATGAACCTTCTTTAAAATATGAACAAATATGATTTAAAGTATTAATGATGACTCCTAAGTTGAAGTTTAGAGTAACATTAAATTGAATAATTGAGAGATTCAAGGGCAAAGAGATGTGCAATTGGGGACAACCACCTCATAAAAATATTTTAAAAAGAAAAATATATTCATGACGGCTCCTAAGGCCGCCAAATACTAATTGACTGGAAAATTTTGCAACACTAGAACGAGGATATATTTTGAATTCAAAACTCTTTGGCTTTGAATAAAAATTGTCGAATTATATTTTGTTAAAAGCTTTGAAAGTGATCTTCAATATCATACTTATTGATAATATTTCAGTATAGTTAAAATAATGAAAATTGACTTTCAAAACAATATGTTTCGGTATCGTTAAAAAATACTGAGAAATGTCATCAAAATTCTGTACTGTAAATACTAAACACATATTCATATACACAACTTTGATTCTATTTTGTAGAGTCTAAATCACTTTTTTCTCATTACATTGAACATTAATTTACATATGCAACATTGAACTAATTTTTTTCAAAATCGCATTACCTAATGAATTTTTTTTACAAAAATTAATTTTTTTGTCCAAACCTGTTAAAAGTTAATGAACTACTGACGTGACATGTCACGACATCAATTTAATATATAAAATATACTGCAATATGTCACGTCAACAGTTTGTTAACTTTTAACAGACTTAAAAGAAAATTTCAATTTTTGTAAAAAAATTCTAGTACAGTAATGCAATCGTTAAAAAAAATCAGTTCAATAATTCATATGTAAATTAATGTTCAATACGGTGGGAAAATGTAATTTAACCCTATTTTATAGATTTGAGCAACACTAGCCCTTTACCCTAATATAGTTTTAATTTTATATCATAACTTCAAAAACTTGTACTTGCTTAGGAGTATCTCCCCGTAAAAAGGGCTAATAAATGTAGCTAAGTTGATGAAAGAAGTTCAGGAACTAGGGAGAATTACAGCACAAAGAATGGCCAAATGTGTTGAGAGAAAATATCCATAATGCAAACCATTTAACATCCTGAAATTTAAACACCTACAGAAGAATACAACCTACTACATCTTCCAGAGAATTAAGCTGTCTTTGGTCTGGCAGTCTTCTTTTTGATTTGCCTCCTTGGAATTGAGTTCTTCATCCCTATGAAACAAAGCAATGCACCGAAGAGTGCAAGGCACTGCCAAAAAAGTGCAAATGTTATTTAACCCAATTCTACATAAAGAACATATATCTATGTCAAGGAAAAACATCAAAGATAATCATACATACCTGCAGGAACTCCATCCCCAGAGCCTCAAATTCTGACTCATCAATGTTATAGTTGTAGAAGTCGTACAATATTGGAGAGGTGAACACCAAATTATACATCTACACAATTGATTAGAAAGCAGGAAAAAGACGTGTTCAATCATTAAAGAATTAGCAGTAACTGCAGAGAATTCAAAGCTACAATTCATTATCAATTTATCCAACAAAAAGAGAAGAAAATATAATTTGGGAAGTAGACAATTCCTTACCAGAAGATACGCTCCAATGGGGCTGCCAAATATAAATAGCAAGCCCCCAAGACCTTTTAGCGACAAAGAGGCCGCAACAAAATGCCTAACCTGAAAAAACACATCTTCGAATTATACAAGGAATACACAAGCAGAATGAAACATCATAACCTTCATTAAGGGGAACAGAAAGTAAAAAGAATAAACTAGAGCCTTACGTCAATAGTTGGTGCATCACCAAACGTGGAGGTTAGAAAATTCTGGAGAACAGCTACTTTGGGAGCAAATAACTTTGCTGTAGGTCCACCATCAACACCAAATTCATTGTACCTGCTCAGATGCATGCCGTTACCGTATCAGCAAAAAGAGTACATAATCTTCTATTGGGGAACCAATGAAATAAATCATTTATTTAGCTGGGAATCATCATGATTTGCGCTTGAAGACATAACGTAAATGTGCAAGTAGGAACATAAGAAAAATTGACATTTCAACTAAATTCGAATTGCCAACTATTAGTTTGAAGTAAAATTCCAGACATGAATGGGAACATATTGAATAAGGAACCATAATTAAATCCCAAAATGATATGAAATAGGTTACATTACAAATAAGTCCTGAAATGAGTCAAAATTGATGTAGCAAGGTGTAAGAAATTTAATTGAAATGACTTCGCTAGGTATATAAATGGAACCTCTCAACTAAACCATTTTTTAACAGGATCCTTCTTCAAGATCTTACAAGATTAAGAAAATGACCAAAAATTATAATTGAGATGGCAAGGAGGACATTCTTATACATAGACCAAGTACAATGATGATATAGCAACAAAAGAAAGACAGTGTACTTGAAACTTAAAAGAACACAAATGTTATGATCGCAACATGTGAGCATAGTGAAACTTGAAAGTAAATCAGACCATTCATACCAACAATATTTGACAACAGTCCATAGGTATCCAATACAGAAATTGCTGTATAAATATATTTATCTGTTTCAGGGTATTTAATATGGACCTAGCAAAAGGGATGGCAATCGCCAGGCCTCCTATATCTTTTTCACTAAAAAGGAAAGCTGTTACATAGAACCTGAATGAAATAATAAGATTAGCTAGGCCATATGATTACATCTACTTTGGGATAGAGGGAGTATAAAATACCTATCATAGAAGGTCTTCCACTCCACCTAATAATAAAAGACCAGAAAGAGAATACTTCTTCTAATATTTGTTATTTCTTTTTTCCTAATCAGATGAAAATACAAGTTATAGGAACACTTTTATTTAGTACATGGAAAAACCAATACAGAGCTAAAAAGTAAATAAATTTCATAACCTCTCCAAAAATGTTATATAACTTCCTTAAAATAGGACAAACTTTCCAAGGAAAGTAATTTAGAAAGACAAAAAGGTAATTTGTTGTTTGTTTTTTTTGGGGGAGCGTGGGAGGGATGGGGGTGTTTGTTGAGTAACCAACATGCGCAACTGCAACTGCAACAGACAACTGAAAATACTAGACTTGAACGATCAGCTTGATGAGTCTGTAGCCTCAATTCAGAATTACATAGTTTCATTTTCATCCAACCCATACTGAACCCCACATTGAGAAAGCAACACGTGAAGAAGTTCTTCAACGATAGTTCAGACTTAAAAAAGCTTTCAACTAATTTACACTAAAACGTTTACAGCTGATACACAAAAAATTTGGTGCTTTTAATATATCCTTGTAATCATTCTAGTGGCTGCTTAAAGGCGGGGTTGTAAGAATAAGAATGGAAACAATTCTGAGAAGTGAGGTACAAAAAAGGTCCCAATTATGCGTAAAATTTCAAGAACTACATTATCATTGTTCTTAAAAACCTTTTTGTTATTTATCACCATTGCTCAGTAATGAAAACAAAAAAGTACTTGGGAGAACATCAACCTTTTTATCACACTGTAATCATTGGTTGCATTCATCAACTTACCATCACCAAAACATCTACATACAAAA
The DNA here is from genome assembly GCA_947179155.2 of Hedera helix. Classification (NCBI taxonomy): domain Eukaryota; kingdom Viridiplantae; phylum Streptophyta; class Magnoliopsida; order Apiales; family Araliaceae; genus Hedera; species Hedera helix. Next base: position 33,139,485 of record OX359282.1, on the reverse strand, counting down.
AATAGCGGGTAAAAGAACAGAACTACAACAACCCACTTTGGCATCAAAACTAGTACTACCATTTAGCACAAAGCATCTTAAATCTTAATTAAAACCACAGAATCATCAATTTTTTTTAATTTTTTTTTGTGTTGGGGTAAAACATAGTTGCATCCACAATAGAAAGTCAACCACTAAACTTAATCCATTGGAAGCTATGCTTCTTCTAGGCAGGGGCGGAAGCGTGTAGAGGGCAGCATAGGCAGCTGCGTATGTGGCTTTTTTGATATTTTTTTTTAGGTGTATGGGCAAAAAAAAAATTAATAAATTTAAGGGGCAAAACTCTAGCCCAACTGCCCAAGCCCTGTCTGTTTCAGTTTCCAAACTCCAACTCCAAGTCCAAACTATGTAGCTATTAAAATCATTAGGGTCCTCTATCTCTGTATCTACATGCTTCCGGCCCTGCTTCCAAACTATGCTCCTTTACTCTTCTGCCGTCGCCATCTGTCGAGTTCTCAATGTGAGGCATACTATTTCATTATCATTATTCAATTATTTGCTTTTATTTGTTCGTTAATTGAACTTGTAGAATAGAGTCATAGTCTCATAGACTATTATTTGAATGATTGAATCGAATTGCGGAATCAGTGATGTTATATTGTTATGAAGAATCCATGTAACTGTGTTGTGTTAATGAATAATGAAGAAATCTGTGTTGATTGAATCGAATGAGTGATGTTATTATTATTTTAGTGGAAGTGTAAGGAAGGACACCCACTAATTCGTCTTTTTGACTAATTTGTTTTCAAAGATAGATGATGAGCTATTGTTGGTGAGGCAGCTCATGTACTTGCAATATGGATGGACTATTCTCACTCTTTCTTTTTGTTCTTTCCTTGTCTTCTTCTTTTTCAAAATCCTTAATTATTTACTTTTCAAAAGCACTAATGAAAATCAGTGTTTTTCTAGTTTTGGAGTTCTGATGGACCCCTGTCATATTAAGAAATTTCCATACTTTGTTACTTGTGTGAATATGAGACTGACCCATGACATATAAATTTACTGGTAAATATTGAATTGAGTTGTGTTTGTGGGTTGATTTTAATGTGTTTTGCCTTGATTTTGTTTGAATGTAGAAAGCAAATTTGGTTTGAGATGTTGAGAAGACATTTAACGGCTATTAATATTCAACGGTTGAAATTGTATTCCTTCGGAGAATTATTCAAATTGAACTATGACAAGTAAGTTTCTAAATCATCTCTTGAGTCTTAATATTTATTTAGTTGCAATTTGCATAAATTAGTGGTTTATTTGTGGTTGTTAATTGTATATTAATTGATTTAGGCATTCATGATATGTTTGCAAAATTCAAACGTTCCAAAACTGAATCTTCGACATCACAATCTATCCGAGTCGATGAGACTACTCAAAATCTCTCAAATGAAATCTTATCCAAGAACCGTCTCAAAATACCAATTCTCAATCTCCAGTTGAATCCGATATAGAAAATGTACTTGTTGCTGATTTGAGATTAAGGTCATCTATAATGCAATATAATGTTAACCAAGGAAGAGAGTATTCGCCGAGGGTATTTGCTTAAGGGCCCTCATCAACCAATACTTCCCAAATTTTCTTAGATTGTTATTTACGAAGAGAAACGTAGATTTAACCCCGATTGATACAAAAAGTATGTTGGTTGGTTGGAATTTAGTGAGAGGAAAGAAGCAGTATTTTGATTATATTGTTATCTATTTAAGCTGATATTGGTGGTGGAGGAGGTTGGGATACATTTGTTGGTAAAGTATTTAATAATTAAAGGAAGACAAAATATTTATCTGCACATGTTGGAGAGACACCTAATAGCATTCATAGACGATGTATGTTGGCTTGTAAAGATTTGATGAACCGGAAGCAACACATAGATATCAAACTTGCTAATATATTAGACCAAGAAACAAAAGATTACAAGCTTCATTTGCTCTATTAAGTGCGTTAGACTACTTTTAACTGAGGGGTTGCCTTTCTATGGCCACGATAAATCAGATACTTCAAAAAGGCGAGGGTTATTTCTTTCTATTCTAAAGTTCCTAGCCGAGAATAATGATAAAGTAAATAAAGTTGTGATGGAAAATGCTCCAAGAAACCACAAATTGACATCACCTTTAATCCAAAAAGAAATTTGTAGTGCTATTGCATTTTTTATTACAAAAGCTATAGTTGTCGAGATTGGGGATTATTTTTTCTCTTCGTTAGTTGATGAGGCTCGTGATTCATCAATTAAAGAACAAATGATCGTTGTTTTACGTTATGTGAACAAACATAGGTACATTATTGAGCGTTTTCTTGGCATTGCTTATGTTGCCAATACATGTGCTTGAACACTTAAAGAGGATATTGAGTCACTTTTTGTAACACATGGATTAAGCATGTCACGTGTACGTGGGCAAGGATATGATGGAGCTAGTAACATGCAAGGGAAATTCAATGGTCTCAAGAGTTTGATATTATGAGAGAATAAGTCTGTTTTTTATGTTCATTATTTCACTCATCAGCTTCAATTGACACTTGTAGAAGTTGTAAAAAAACATAAGAAACTTAAATCATTCTTTGATTATCTTGCAATTTTGGCAAATGTTGTTAGAACTTCTTGCAAGCGAAAAGAAGTTCTTCGAGTGAAGCAAATAGAAAAATTAATTCAAGGAGTTGCTTGTGGTGAAATCAAGACTGGGCGTGGGTTGAGTCAAGAAGTGACTCTAAAGTGGCCCGGAGAAACGCGATAGAGTTCACATTATGACACAATTCTTAGTATCATTAACTTATTTTCTGAAACAATTGAAGTGCTTGAGATAATAGAAGATGATGCATCGAGGGATAAAAAGTACAGAAACAAGTACTTTGTTGCATTTCATGCGAGATTTTGAGTTTGAATTCTTATTGCATTTAATGAAAAAAGTTTTAGGAATTGTGATTACCTTGTCACAAGCATTACAAAAGAAAGACCAAAATCTTATAAATGCAATAACTTTAGTTACTATCTCAAAGCAACAATTACAAAGCATGAGAGATTCGGATTGGGAGAGTTTGTTGACAGAAACTACAAAATTTTGTAATGTGCATGACATTGTCGTTCCAAAATGGAAGATATCTTTTTGGTTCAAAGGAGATCACGTCGGGGTGAAAAAGTCACAAATCTTCATCACTTTCAAGTTGAGTTACTCTATACAGTGATAGATAGTCAACTTCAAGAATTGAATAATCGATTTGACAATATTAATACAGAGTTGCTCTCATGTATGACATATTGACATGTCTTGATCCAAGTAACCCTTTCTCCGCATTTGACAAGGAATGGTTGATTCAATTTGCAAACTTTTACCCGTTGGAATTTCAAAATAGAGATCTTCAGGGAATTGATAATGAACTTGAGACTTACATTGCAGATGTGAAAAATGATCCTGAATTTTCTAATATGAAGGAGATTGTTGAACTTGCTCCAAAGTTGATTAAGAAGAATAAGGCTAATTTGTATCCTCAAGGCTAAATATTGCTGAAATTGGCTTTGATTTTGCCAGTCGCTACTGCCAATGAACATTATTAAAACAACTCTTCGAAATCAAATGGTTGAGTGATTGTTTAGTTCTGTACATCGAAAATGATGTATTTGAAACTATTGATAATGAAGCTATCTTGGAACATTTTCAACTTATAGGGGAATAGTATTGTAATTTGTAAACATTATTATGATTTAGTTAATATTAAGATTAATTCAATTTTTATTTATTTAATTTTAACAAAAAAAAAATTAAAATCCACCCATGTTGGGACAAAATCCTGGTTCCGCTCCTCCTTCTGGGCTAAGGTTAAACTTCCGATTTAAGGAAATATTTAAACAGATTTCATATAGTCCTAAAAAGCACGGAAGTAATCAAACTTTGGAAAGGAAACAAATAAAACATCACTGAGGAAGTGTAACCACAATTTAAATATCATATTACTCACTCAAATTAGCATAAAAACAAAAACCCACCAAGATTGAGTACGTACAATAAAAACACGTACATAATTTCAGCTCGTGAGAACTAGATCTTAAACACAACAAATCTACAGTACACATCTAAAAACGCGAAATAAATACATACATATATATATATGTAAGATAGATCTACAGAGAGAGAAAGAGAGAGTACATTTGCCAAGCAGAGAGGATGAAGAAAGAGGCGAAGAGAAGCCTTCCGAGAAACGAAAAGAAACCCATTATTATGATTCTGTCTACTTTTCAGAGAGAGAAAAAGAGCTAATCTCGGTGACTGCTCGTTTTTTCTCCGGACTCTGGAGTGCGATTGAAAAATGCCTGTTGCATTATATGGGTACACTCGAATACTCGATTAAAAACCTCAGTTGTCTACTCGACATACGTCTGACACAAATTTAAATAAATTAAATACATATTTATACTTTTATTTATTTAATTTTTATTGTGTTTGTTTGGATTGAATACTTGAAACGATTAATTATTCAGTACGTCTACTTTAAATAAAAATAATCTAAATAATTGTATTGATCAATATTTTGGGCTGAATAAAATAAAATATATATATTAACTATTATATGAAAGAATATTAAATAAATTTATAACAATTTTAAATTTTTTCAGAGGGCTAAAATAATAAAAATATGTTATTCATATATTTTATATATGTCAATTATCAAACTACTTTTTATATTCAGAATTTTATTTTATTTAGCTCATTCAAATTGCTTCAGCATTCAAAATTATTTCATTCAGTTTTAAACAAACACTCCTTAATCTATATCAATTATATAATTAAAACTAATTTTGTTTTATTTTTTCTATTTAAATTAGTAATAGTTCCCTGGACGTAGACTTATGTGTGAGTTAATTATTTTTAACTATTAATAATTAAAAATAATAAGATAAAAAATTAAGTCATAGAAGAAATTTGGAATAGGAGAGAGAGATAAAAAATAGAGAAGTAGATCAGTGAGTAGAAATTGAAAGTAATTAAGAGAAAAAATAAGAAAGTGAATAGATAATGACAATTTATTTTGAAAATTGTAGGTGAGTACAAAAGACTAAATCGACAATTACATAAGAGAGTCTTAAACTATGTTCATAATAATGAAATTATAATTTTTTTAGTTAAAAATGGAGGATATAATTGATATTATGAAGCGAAGACAACAAGAAGTAAATACTCTCCTCTCCCTTTATAATATAAATAAATAAGTTTTATCCAAATTTATAACAAATTAAGTTCAACTTTCTTTTTTCTTATCCAAATAATTAGTCTAGTTATTACTATATATCCAAATTTATACTGTTGTCGTCCATTTGTAATTGACATTTTAAGATTATGTACATAAATTAAGAAATATAATAAATATTTTGTCTGATTAACTAAATTGAGTATAAAATTTCAATATTAATATTCTAAAATTTATTGAAAATATAAGAGAGAAATAAATTAGCCTTTAATCATAAAAGATAATATAAAAAATTAAGTATTTATTGCTAACTTAAGTAAAATTTAATAAATAATTAAATAAACATTAACAACTATCTTCTCATAAATAAAAGTAAAAAAATTGTTTCTCATAATCATTACTAAATAAATCCACACTCCACTCAAATATTTAACTTAATAAATGATTAAATGAATCTACAATTAATAAATAATTCAATAATTTATTATTTAAATAATTATTTAGTAGTAATTTAATAACAAAAATTAGCAATGTTTAAATCTAAAAGCTTTAGCAATGTTTAAAGGATGCTGATGCTTCCTTTCCATAACACCATTTGTTGTGGAAAGTAAACACAAGAAGTTTAATGAATAATACCAAGATAAAAAAAAAAAAAGTAGAGGCAAGTGTAATAAATTCAGTACCATTATTTGATCGAATAACCTTGACTTTGTGATTAAATTGAGTATAAACATCATTAATAAAATTTGTGAAAATAGAAGCCACATGATGTTTACTGTGAAAAAGATAAGTCCAAGTACATCTTGTGAAGTCATCAACAATTGTAAGAAATTAAGAACAATTAGCATGAGTTTTGTACTTATAAGGTCCTTATACATCACAATGAACTAGAACAAATACAGACAAACTCATAGAATGACTAGTAGAAAAATGAAGTCTTGTTTATTTGGACAAATGACAAACATCACAATTAGAAAGTGAAGATGAATTACAATCTAAAGGCAATGACTATAATATAGCTAGAGGGACATGCCCCAATCTAGCATGCCACAGATTTGTATTATTACAAACTGAAGAAACACTAGTAGCTATAGAAGAAACAACTGAAGTATTATTCAAAAATACCAGGCCCATATAAGGTTGAGAAAGAGTCAAGGAAGTCAAGTTGGATTTGTGCAAGATTTACAAACCATTGTCTTGTCTACCGATCTCTTTCTCCCTTTTCAAAATCAGGTCCTGCAAAATACATTATTGGACAAGAATAACATATTGCAATTGTTATCCTTAGTAAATTTAGAGACTGAAATGAGATTGTAATGAAAATTTGAAACACACAAAACATTGTGCAAGACAATATCAGATGTCAGAGGTACTGTATCAGTATGAGAAATAATGGATGTTTGACCATTAGGTAAATGAATATAAGGAGACAGAACAGTTGGATGCTCAAGTAAATGAAGAAATTGAGTAATGTGATCAGTAGCACCAGATTCAATGATCCATTTAGATGTATTATTATGAACATTTAGACAGACAGAAGAAACGGTAGAGGAAAATGGAAAATTTCTACCTGCAATGTTATCTTCAGTTGAGTAAAGAGTAGGAGGTTTCAGTTATTGAATTATCTGCATTAGTTATTGGCACTGAGATGGTGTAAAAGTTGAATTGTTGCCTAAACTTTCAGAACCTTGTTCAAACTTAAAAGGAGTTGATACACAGTTGGAAATAAATCCTTTATTTAGTTCTGAATGAGAGAACTCAATAGGTTGAGAATGAGCAATTTCATTAGCACTTATATTAGCATAGGTTATTGTTCTATGAGAACTTGATATAGGAAATATAGTGGATTATGCCAATTTTGACATGGGATGCCAAGATGGATAACCATGAAGCAAAAAACACTTATCCTTTGTATGTCATGTGTCATGACAATGATCACATTTGATACCAGATTTCTGAATTTTCTTCAAGTTTATATTTCCATTAGTAGGACTAAACTGATGTACATAATTAAATTGTTGTGAAGGTATGAATTGTTGATGCTAAGATCCAGAACCAAACTGAGAGTAAAGTTGTTTAGCTAGTAAAGCAGCATTCTCAGATATTACAATAGAATGTAGATAACATTCCGTCTGTTTTTCCTCTTACATAAGTAATGCATATACTTGGCTTAATGATGGTAAAGATAATAAGAATATGTCCTCTCACTGTAGTGAAATGATCATTAAGTCCCATAAGAAATTGAATAACTTTAACAGTTTGCTCATACTCAATCAATATCTGAGAAACACCACAAGTACATTATCTACAAATATATTTGGCAATAGAAATAAGATTGTCAAGTTCATCTATTATGGACCAAAATGTAGTAAAGTATGTGGTTATGTTCCTGTTGCCCTGAGTTAAAGATGTCAGGTCTTTTCTTAGTTGAAAAAGTCTAGGTATATTACTTTGTATAAACCTAGCAGCCAAATCATCCCAAATACTCATAGCAGTTGGCAAGTAAACTATGTTGTTTCTGATTTCTAAAGAAACAAAATTTAACAATCATGAAATTACCATATCATTGCATCTATTCCAATGTGATAAATAGGGATAATCAAGTTCTGGTGCTAAATGTGTACCATCAACAAACCCTTGTTTGAGTTTTGCTGAGAGAGCAATAGTCATAGACCTTTTTCACTAATTGTAATTAGCTTAAGTTAGAGACTGATTAACAAGTACCATATCTGGATGATCTGATGTTTGTAGAAAATATGGATGTAGAGAATCAATGATAATAGTTGCTGCTCCTGAATTATCAAAACCTTCAACTTTAGTTCTATCAAATCCATTATTACCAGCAACAATGTTTGCAAAAATGTTATTTGGAAATGAAGAAGTTATTATTTAAGAACAAATTTGATGATATATTCTTGAGCAGAAAGATTAATATTGCAATCACTTTAATTTTATAAACTCTGATTACTTATTGAGTATGGGAAATAGTACAATGAATCAATAGACTATAGATTCAAAAGATTTTATGAAAAACTGAAAGAAATTTAGTGACGAACTATGAAAGAAAACTCCAAATCTCTTTCTAGCTCTAATACCGTGTTACAAGATGAAGAACATCAACAAATAGAGAGAGATATCAGAAAATCAACTTATTATTTCTTTACTTAATCTCAGTTATTACAGACAACCGAACTTATATACTAACACTTAACTACTTATTACATCAATGCCATTATATGAAATGTTATTATTGTCCTTAACACAAATTCTTTTGCTTTTGTCTCAACGAAACTCCTATCCTTAATAGGCTTAACTATCCAAATATCTAATACAATGACAAATTTACACACACAACATTTAAAAACAAAATCAAACACCACATTCATATTAATCATTAAAAAGTGGGGTATGACACGAATTTCAATGATATGCCCCACTTTTTAATGGTTAAGATGAATGTAGTGTTTGAATATTATATTTAGATGTTATGCACTTATACTTATAATTCCTAATATAGTACCTGATGCACGTAGCAGTGATAATAATAATAATAATAATAATAATAATAATAATAAATAAATAATAAATAAATAAATAAAATTAAAAAATTTACCCACTTAAACACCCATCTTCTTTTCTTTCTGACCATAATTCTAACCTTCAAAATTTCACTTAGAATGGACATGGTCTGTAATGAAAATTATTTGAGATATACTCAAAATTATATGCGAGATGCGGTATATTTTTAATAGTTGTTTTTTATGTTTGTGCTTAGATAATAAAAATTTGTAACGAATTTTATTTTTGAACAAAGCACATATTCCTGTAAGTACTCTATCACACATGTAATTCTGCATATTTAACATGCTAAATAATGATAATGCTCTTTTTGTTTCAAATTATAACATTAATATTGATTTTCTAAAAAACAATTGGAGATATTTTAAATTTTAAATTTTCATAATTTATTTAAATTTTAAAAATAATAAATTTTATAACTAGTAATATTTTTAAAAATAATTTATGATATTCATAATTGTAATGATATCAATTAAATGGATTTATTTTAATTTTAAGTTTAAAAATATTTAAAATATATTTTTTAAAAATTAATACTAATCTTATAATTTAGAACAAAATGAATATTATTTTTGCTCTTAAGAATATTTTAAATTTTTTTATAACCGTAGAGAGGCACTAACATCCCACACGACATAACAGATGGATAATCCTATCTAAGTAGCAAATAATTTAATATACAACGGATGCAATCGAAATTAACTGAAGTCTCACCTATCAACATGGACTACTGGTACAGTGTGCTGTAAGTTAAGGCTCTTATTAAATAAAAGTATGGCAAATTTAATCAGGCATGTGATCGGCTGTTTCTTTTTGCAGGTATAACACTTTTTGTCATAAACTATAGATGATGAAAAATAATAAGCTTCCTAGATTCTAAAATATTGAATTATTTATTTAATTTTAAATAATATAATTATAAATTCATAAACTATTTAAATAATATTATTACTTATAATAAATATTTATTTTTTTAAAAGTTGAATAAATAATAGGAATTTAAAATTTTTAAATACCGTCAATCTACTTTAAAAGACTAACATTAATTTTAATTAATATTAGAGATATATTTAACAAAATATTGAAGTTAAGTTATAGCCTATTTACTTTAAAAGTAAATAAATAAATATGTATATTTAATTTTGAAACAAATATATCATTTTTTAAAATATTTCTTAAAATAAATTAATTTTGCAATCTTTTTACAAATAGACACTTATAACTCAAAAAAATTATTTCATACTCCTATAATAAATGAATAATATACTCTTTCCACACCATCGCCTGCCACCGTGTCCCACACTAAAGCGAGCGACTGTATATTTTTGTGACACTTTTTCCCGGCTTCTAAAATAATCATTCCAAGTTTTATTCGAAAAAAAGAATTCATAGTTAAATGGTAATAATTGAAATATATAAATATAGTTAAATTTGTTAAATGGTAATAATTCCAAGTTTTGAATTTGTTAATTGAAATATATAAATATATAAATATAGTTGCGTTTAAAGTTAAGTTATGGTATTTTAAAATTCATTTAATTATTAAAAATAATATTCTTTTACTCTCTAAAACAATACCACTCGTTACATAATTTGTTCAACAGAAGAGTCATTTTTTTTTACTAATGAAACTAACAAGTAATATAATATCTTCAAGTATAAGTGTATAACAACACCATTTTACTATCTTGTCAAACTAAATATTTATTTTATTTAGAAATCAACATGAAAGAAAAATTTATACCCTAAATTTCTAAATAAGATTTATTTTGGGTGTAACGGAGGGAGCATAATTTTTAATAATAATGTTTTTTTTAAATTTTAACATTTATATAATATTTTTGTCAAAAGTTATATACATTTATATCAATTTAAAATTAAATAAATAATATTCTCCATTTTATCATTAAATTTTTATTATCAGATCACTATAAATAAAAATAAATACAGTTATGGGTAACGAATGAAGTTTTGTAGATTACCATAAAAGACTTTTTTTTTCTTGTGCAAAAGAAGTAATATTATTTTTGCCAATTTTTTTTCCACATATTTTATACCTTAGGTTATGTTTATTTATAAAAAATATATTTAGCATTGGACTATTTATCTTAGTTTAATATTTAGTTATATTATTAGTTATCCCTTAATGTTAGATTATTAGTCTCATAAAACCATTTAATAACTTAAATAAGGAAGACTATTAATCCCAATTTTTTATGAAATTATATAATCTCACATAAATAGCTTTAGAAATTATAAAAAAATAGTCTATAAAACTATTTAATCCCTTATCATAAGATAAAATAACCAAAAATAATATTAAATTAATATAAATAATTCAATCTCAATTATATTTTTTTATAAACAAACATAATCTTAATATTTTTATAAACAAACATAATCTTAATATTTTTGAATTTTTGAATTTTTGGTACACAATCAAAAATAATAATTTGACCAAAAAAAAAAGTACTCCAATTTCTTCTCTTGAGTACGGGTAGTACCAAGCGGTTTGTATATTTAAGTCTCCCTCTCACTCTGTTTCGGACACAGTCCCTAGTCCCTTGTTTCTTTCTCCTTCCCTGTCAAATCTTTAGAGAGAGAAGTTTGATCGGCATCAATGGCGTTCGTATCTTTCCTTGGAAGAGTTCTGTTCGCATCTATTTTCATACTCTCCGCGTGGCAAGAGTAAGCTTCTCTACTATCTCTCCAGATCTGCCGGAATTTGCATATTATGTTTATAGTAAAGTTCAGGATTGACCGTTGCTTTTACTGTGGATTTGTTCTCTGTTCTTTAAGCATCAGATCTGATTGGTTTGAGATTTGGTGTGGTTTTAGTAGATTTGAACTCGAACGCTTTATTACTTGGTTCAAATTTTACTTTTTGTGAGTAATTTACGTTCTCTATCTGTCAGATTCATGCATGATTCATAGGATTCTGTGTTTTTACTACACCCTTTCACCTCTAGTGTGTGTGTGTATATATATATATGAGTCATGAGTCATGACTAATTGAGGTGTTCGTTCGTGGTAAAAATTTGTTTTTTTTCTCAGGTTAGCTAGTTCATTTAAACATTCCTATTGTACTGTTTCCATTTAGAGCTGAAAGTGTTTAATATGTGTATTTATTGAAAGTAATGCAGATCACTTAAGACCGTGTTTGCTCATAAAAGAATTGTAATTCAATTCCCCTAATAGACCCTGGAAAAAAACCATACCTAAAAGTTTACTTCTTTAAATTAATGTACGAAAGAAAACGAAAATATGAAGTTGCTGCTGTATTTTTTGAATCTATGTCTCAATGTATACTTCTCTTTGTCCTGAATAATACCATGTCCATGGTGGAAGTGGTCACTTCCGTTGAATAAATTAACTAGAAGACAATGGTGCTGAAGGTTTGTTAATTCTGAGTATGTTATGGCCTATGAGATGGGTATCTTGTTGTTGGCAAAGCTGTAAAGGTATAACTTTTGGTCTGTTAAGGACCTTAAGGTAGTAAACCATTTGGAATGTTTCCTTCTGGGACGATGTGTATTGCTCAAGGGTTTGAGGCTGATTGTTTGGGGTGAAGTATATGCTGTTAGAATATTTAGTTGCTTCTGCTTGTTACACTTTTATCTATATAATTTTAATTAACTTGGTAAAATAAACATTAAGGGATTTGCTTTTTGGCCCGCCAGGCGGAGTGGTATGGTGCGTTAAAAGTATTTATTATTAATAAAAACTGCGTTTAAGAGTGTTTGATAACATACAAAATTGCTTTTAACATTAGAGGTTTTATGTTTAGGAACTCTCGTTGGAGAAGATTTTAGTGCTATTGAAATTATGTTTACATTTAAGTTTATAAGGTTACCAAAATTTTAATAATAAATACTTTTTGAAAATTATTTGTCACACTTTTTAAATTCTCCATCAACTGTCGTCTCCAATAGCTCTACTAGAGGAACTGATTCATCTCACCGCTCAAACGGTCCTTTAGTTTGGAGAAACTTTTTTTTTTCTTCCTGAAAGTAGAATGAAAATTTCATGAACCAGAGTTTTATTATATTTAGGAATTTGGGAAAAAATCTTTTTGTTGGAAGAACTGCTTTTTATCTAAATTTCTCCAGTCTTTTCTATTCACTTTTTATTGTTTTTTGATTTTCTTAATTGTATATATTTTTTAGTTGTTGTATATTTTAGGTTTTTTCTCCTTGCCTTTCTACTTTTACTCATGCATATCCATTTTCATGTTATCCCAACTAGTTTGGAAGAAAAAGACATTCTTGAGTTGAAGGAACTGTTTCTTGAGTTTTATTTTATAAATGCGTTCCAAACATTTGTCCTTCACTCAATTTATTTATTGTCGTCGAAGTACTTGAGCAGTGTTTATGAAGAATATTTGTGAGAGATCACCCCACTTCGTAGTATCAATGCTGTCATGAAGTAGTTGTGACCATGTGGCATACAACAATATACATGTTAAGAATGTGAAATGGTTTCTGTTATTAATCAATCTAAATATCAGAACAGGATTGTAATTGTCTTTGTAGGAGGGGCATTGTAATGACATTATGCTTGGGAATAATATGCTATTTGTGATTTGGATTAAAAATCCTTAACTTTGAGGGTTTGTCCTGAAATAGTTTGGGGCTGTTAATCTATGCAGTAAATGCTCTCTAAGCCTCATGGTGTAAACATATGACTTGTAATTTCTCGTTTCCTTTTTTGTGAATATTATTACTGTTTTGAAATGAATCCGCTGTATCTCTGAGTGTGAAGATGATTCATCATGATTGGCATTCTTTAATAAATTTAAAGGAAGACCAAAATTTTGTTTGAACATGTCACTCAACCTTCGCCCATATTAGCAGCACACCCCATGTTATATAATAGGTAGTCTATTGTGTTCATTCTCTCACCTCTCCATAAAAAAAGCTACATTGTTGCCCATTCATGAAGTCAGTGTCTTAGTTAAAATCTTCTGATATTGAAATTAGTTTTGTTTTTGTATAGTACCTTTGTTCTGTCAATTTACAACCTATGAGCTAGTATTAGTTAATAAGTAGTTTAATCATGCCATAAGTTGTCAAATTTTTCTACTTAGATATATATCTTAGTGCTTCCCTTTTGAGTATCTTGTTCCTGTTGTAGATATCAAGAATTTAGTGTTGATGGAGGGCCAGCAGCGAAGTCCCTTGGTCCGAAGTTTGATGTTTTCTCAAAGCATTTAACAACCAATACTGGGGTACAAGTACCAGATTTTGAAGTGAGATCCTTTTCTTACTTTTTCTTTTTGAACTTGTCCAAGTCAGATAGAGTGATGTGTTTCTTCGTCTCTTTGTGAGAAATATCACAACTTGGTGCCCTTTTTACAGATCAAATTAGCAGTTGCTGCAGCTATAGGCTTGAAGGGTCTTGGAGGTCTTCTATTTATCTTTGGCAGCTCTCTTGGAGCTTATCTTTTGGTCTGTAATTGGTATCCTCGAATCCTCTTTTGTGAGATTAGTTGGATTGATCAAACACCTTATCCAGTGTTCATGTCTTTCTGTTGTAGCTTCTCCATCAGGCAATTGTTACACCAATCTTATACGACTTCTACAATTATGACGTAGACAAGACAGAATTTGCTCAACTTTTTGTCAAGTTCACAGAGGTTTGCAGCTGAAGCCCGTCTCCTGTGTCCATGTACTAATAACTCAAAACGACTCAAGTCTGATCGAACATATGGTTGTTTCCTTGCAGAGTTTAGCACTGTTTGGAGCACTGCTCTTCTTCATTGGAATGAAGAATTCAATGCGAAGAAGGCCACTAAAGAAGGTGGCTCCCAAAGCAAAGACAGGTTGAGAAGGGAATGGTTTGCCATGTGGATGCTTGTGATGCTAATGTTCCTGAAAGTTATTCAGGGCCTAATTTTGTATGCGTATATCAGGGCAGTGCGACTATCTTGTTATATTGTAATCTTATCCAGTTTCCATATGTTTTTTCAAAAATCCAAGTTATGATTTCCAGTTTATGAATATGAATATGAATATGAATATGAATATGAATATGAATATGAAATTATAATTTATTTTAGAGACTGCGATCATGATTATGAGCAAATTCACTATTTTCTTTTTGGAATGGCTAATCTATTACTCTTACACTCTCAACCCCAAAATGAGTTTTATTTTCTTCTTACTTTTGTTTTGGGCATATTAAGGTTTGGTAGGAATTACTTCGATGTATATTTTCAATATCAAATTGTTGCAAGAAGATGTTGGGGGAGCTAGCAAGCTCGTAAGTCGTGTGTGCGTACATAAAGCACTCATATGCATGTTTGGATTTTAACTTGACTCAAAAGGTTAAGCCATTAAGTCTTAAGTTTTTTTAATTATTTATCTGATAGTTTGAAACTTAACTTGACCTAAAAGTTTAAGTCATTAGGTGTTGAGTTTATTTATATATATTAACCATTCATTCATTATTCATTATTTATCTTATGTAATATTTTAACTCACTTATGATATTTTAACAAAAGATGTCTTTTAAAATACAGAGAAACTACGGTCCAAGATTTTGTTTTATCCCCTATTGGTTAAAGAAATGTTTATCTACAGGGTTTAGACAATGAAGTGCAACTTTTAGTAGTAGGTGAAGATCTACATACATTTGAAACTATTGCCGTAAAGTTAATGAAAACATCAAAGTGGTGGTTATGCATTCTTTCTTAATCTCTTTTTATAGATCACCCTGTTCCTAATGACTTTTCTGAACTATTCTTAATTTCCCTCTTATACTTTTCTCTTGATTCTCTGCCTACTACTAAATACTAGTTCAGATTTTGAAAACAATTTGTTGGGTCTACGGTTGCCCAAACGCAGTGCCCCGTCCCTTCTTAATTATGCCACTATTATATACAGTATATATCCAGCATATATATTGAGATATAATTAATTGGGCTCCAATATAATGCAACCCATTTTATTTTTAATTCTAATTTGGTGTTGATTATTTTTATTAGACTGGGTCGTAATTTGGTCGGCCCACTTCCACACACAATTTTAGACGGCTTGGGAGATATATATATATTGACATATAATTATTTGGACCCGAGTATGATGCAATCCATTTTATTTTTAATTCTAATTTAGTGTTGATTATTTTTATTGTACTGGGTCATAATTTGGTTAGCCCACTTTCACACAATTTTAGACGCTTTGAGATAGCTGATATCCATATTTCATGCTTGACTTCTGTTTCCTTATTTAAAGGGAGTACACTGGTTTAATTTGGGAATGATTCAGTCATGCATTAAATGGAGTTATAAGGTAATTTGGAAGTGGACATCATATTCCTAATTAGACTCAGGGGATCCTAACATCTATATAAGCAGCTATATTAACCAACAATTACGGTACACAATATCTTATTTGTAATATCCCAGATATTTGCAAGCTTTGTAGATATGATTTTGAATAATCAATTAAATGTTATGGTTTAAAATCTAGAGTTGGAGAAGTGAGGTGCGTAGAAAATGGGTGAACATTTTTTTAACATAATTTATTTGTTAAAAATTAAATGTGAGAATATTTTAATGATGCATGTAGAGAATTTATTAAGGAAATAAATTCAATTGAGAAGTGAAGGTGGTTATATTAATATATATACACATAATGTGTGCTTGTTAGCCCAATAAGAAGATGAGTAGATTAAATACTCAGTTAAACTAATAATTTAATTAGTTTAAAATATGAAGTAAGGAGGAAAGTCATGCAATATAATTAACTAAGTTAATTATATTAGTTATGAGTTAAAGTTATAGAAAAACTAAAATAGTTGTCTAGAATGACAATATTAAGAAGTAATTAATTAAGTAATTAACTTAATTATTAAGTTGTTGTATAGAGTCCATTAATGGATTAAAGCAAACCCAATATTTTAATTGATGTAAGTCTTGTTGGTAATTATATAGAGATCTAAATAAATTTAAGGATCTAGTCTCATTAAGAGTCCAAGTAATTTAATTACTACTATTGGACTAGCCCAAAAAGGATTATAGATGTTAGCCCAATATGAAAATGGTTGCATGAAGATGGATAATTAAATAAGAAATCCCATTGCGAAATAAGCTAGATAGTCTAAACACATAAAAGTCAAATGATGGTCAATGTGTAGGGAGAATATTTTTCAAGTATTGATTGAGTATAGAGAATTAACTAATGTAGGGTTAATTGAATAATCCTAGTTGGTAGACAAGAGAGAGTATTAACCAAACATTGGTTAAATGCTAGGTGAGTGAATTTGATGATGAGAATTAACTATGGATAAGTTAATTGAGTAACCCAATGTGGTAAAATAATTTGAGGTAAGTCTAATTGGACTATATTATAAGTCCAATTGATGTATTAAACTAAGTTAAATAAATTAACCTAGTAGTCCAAGTAATTAATTAAACCTTGATCCATGTAATAATTAAATTAGTTCAATACATCTTTTAATTAAATGTAACATAAGGTATTTAATGTTAGCCCAATGTAATAATTAAATTGAGCCCAACCAAATTAAATGAATGAACCTAATATATTTAAATTCTAGAGTCCAATGTGAAGCCCAAAAGGAATTCAAAAATGGTCAATATTGATATATATATATATATATATATATAGGAGTGTATATATATAATTAAAACATTAAAAATAAACCAAAAATGGGTGATTAAATCCCATTTTTGCTGAGATTTAGGGGCCCCATTTGGTAGCTTGCTTCTTTAGGTTGCTTAAATGTTACACAATTGGTAGCTTGTAAGTAACATTGATGGATGTCAAACCAATGTTCATTCAAGTAGTCATTCAATCAAATAGTAAACACGATTAGCTCCTAGTTTGACCAACATTAGTTAATTAGTAGGAGTTGACGGTGATTAAGGGTGTGCTATAAATATAGTGCTCCACACATTGACTATGTTTGTTAGCCATTTGTCTAGAATTTCTAGAGAGAAAAGAGAGAGCTCTTTGAGAGAAAAATAAGCAAACTTTGTGAGATTGATGATCCGCCAAGGAAAAGTGCTAGATGATAGTTAATGAGGAGTCACAAGCCAAGATCATACCAAGAGGAAGAAGAACATCCATGTCCAAGAGGTTAAAAAGTGTTCTAAACTTTCTTTAGTTCATTTTTATAGTCTATATATGTTTTAAACGATTAAAATGTATTTTTAACCGATCAAAAGTTATTTTGATGCTCTAGAGCTCTAAAACTATGATATATAGATATATTCATAGTTTGATATAGTTTGATATAGTGCTGAGCCATCGTGCTCACTCTTGCCTAAATCAACATTTTTCAGATAGTGCAAGTTATTTGAAGTTTTCGATAAAGATCAATGAACAGGAAAACATATTACTTTCACTAAAGATCTAAATGTTTGTTGTAGATATCAGTCCGAATTGAACAGGTAAATGATTGTGTAGTATAAGACTTAGTTGGTATGTTATATGAGTGTTAAATACTCAATTTGATTGTAATAGAATGTCGTATCATGTATGATATTGAGACATACTAGGAATGCATAAAGATTTCGATTCTGGAATAGAAAGAGTTGTTGTAAAATTGTAAATAAATGAATATTTAGCAATTTTAATATTGTTGTAATTCATGAACAATAAGAAAAATATTGTACTCATGTTGAACCAGATCTGAGGTTCAAGGGACCCGGATTTAGGGTCGTCACATTATTCCCAGAATTCTATTTATTCCAGCATTATTTTGGTTCTCCATTGGTAATGCTTTTAGCCTATACTTATTCTCACATCGGAATATCCTCAGGCGGCCCAAGCCGTCGCTAATTTTGGAGGTGGCTAACGGTTCTTCCTGAGTGCAGGTGTTTGTGCGTTTGGTGATTTTCAACCGGCACACAAAATCAGGCATTAACATTGGCACTATAATGAGGGCTTAACATTATGTTCAGGAGAAAATCATAATTCAGAAGTTTTGGTGGAACGTTTTTATTTAATTCATATTTTTCTTTGGAGTTTCACTACAATTCAAGGTGGGAGTTATGATGATTATTGGAAAGTAGGCGATTGAGCAGGTTGGTTCCTCTACAGAACCTTCTTCATGCTGTCCACAGGGTTCGATGAAAGATAAGTTAGGCTCGACAGTTGGGAGAACTGGTTCGACAACTACATAATTGGTTCCAACCAGGTGCAGGTTATTCTCTTATTCTAATAGGGCGAATTCAGGTTCACACAGGAGCAATCAATGAAGGGGTCAGAGTCATCATGATCAAAGGGAGATAATTAAAAAAAGGAATATTCAAGAAGCAAAGGATGCGATGAAAGCGTACAAGTACAACAACAAGAGTTGAATGTGCTACTATCATAATTGAAGGGAGACAACGACCTCTCGACCACGACCAGGGGGTCTCGGGAGGTTACCCCACTAAGCCGACATCAGAGAAGACGTGTCAACGATCCTCCCACATCATAGCTCAGGACTAGTTCAGAGGGACACATACAGAATGATACAAGGAGGGGCAACCAACATGATACAACGGTGGACAATCAAAATAATACAAGGAGGGACAATCGACATGATACAAGGGTGGACAATGAAAATGATACAAGGAGGGACAACCGGCATGATACGAGGATGGACAATCAAAACGATACAAGGAGGGACAACCAACATGATACGAGGAAGGACAACCAGGATGATACAAGGCGGGATCATTGGCGCGATATGGGGCATGCACGTCATCAGAATGATGAGGCTTCTTACTCAGATCCCGTCATATGGGAGCAAGCCAGGTCTCCGGTCAGGGATCAGGACTATGGTGGTATAAGGAGCAAGGACATAAGGTCTGCATTACCTTTGAACCGCAGTAAGAGGTTGTAAGACCCCGAATTTTATGAAATACAAAATTTAATTTTTCTTCATATTTTTTTTTTTCTGAAACAGTAAGTGGTTAAATTGATAAAGTTAAAAGTTAAGGATGTTATGTGTAAATTATATTATGTCGGGGAATATTCGTTCTGTCGGGGAATATTCGTATGACGGCGTCGTACGAACCAATCATTGGTGGACCCCATAAAGAATAATTGTCGGATATAGAAAATAACATAAATAATTTTTAAATGGTCAATGGTACTATTACTTTTAATTGTTAAAATATCCGGTGGTAAAAGAATAGTAATATACGGTATTACAAGTAGCACACGGCATTGCACAGTAGCACACGGCATTGCACAGTGTTTCGTATTATTAAACTGATAAAGTGGTTATCGTACAATATTTGACTTTATGGTCACATGCACAATAATTCATGTTATTAAATTGATAATTGTCACAGTAGCATATGCACAGTAATTCACATTATTGAATCAATAATTGTCATGACACAGTAACGTATTCCTTCTTTTACATGATTTCTGCATTATTGTTCTCTCTACTATGATGTTAATTAAACTGTTGTATTTCATTATTAATTAATTTGATATCTAACTCAGAGAGCCAACTACACTGTATTTATAACAATTAGTCATAATAATGAATAAGTGTGAATTATTGTTAAATAATTGAATTGATAAAGTTATTTGTTTATAATATAAAGTTAGGTAATATAAAATGAATGTTATAGATTAAAGATAATATAGAATTTGAAATTGATGGTGTAGATTAAAAGATGATATTTAAATAAATGATTTAGATTAAGAAAATCTTAAAAGATGAAATGAATGGTATATATTAAAGATAATATATAATTTGAAATTGATGGTATAGATTAAAAGATGATATTTAAATGAATGGTTTAGATTAAAGAAATATTAAAAGATGAAATGAATGGTATGGATTAAACATTATCTTGAAATGAACGGTTTGGATTAAATTAGGAAATCTTGGTTATGATAAGATTTTTGGCTATAAATAGAAGCCTTAACTTAATGATTTTTCATAAACTTCCTTACTTGTTCTTTCTTTCTCTCTCTAAATACTTCTTGTGAAAGTTCTCTCTAAGTGTGCTTAAGTCATCTTGAGTATTTGTGAAGATCTATAAGTGTACGTGTACTGTTCAAGTTAATCAACCTCCTTTAAATCAATAATCCAGTCACGTGTTAAGGTAAGGGATTATCATTATTTGATTCTCGAAAATAATATCGTTTCTTTCTTACTCATAAGATGTGCCTTTTATTTTCATGTATTAAATTGTGGGAATAACCTTACGGTGCGGATTACCGCCTGTTGGTGAATAACCTTTTGTATTCATTCCTTATTAATCTCTGAGAATAACCTTACTGCGCGGATTACCGCCTGTTTAGTGAATGACTCTTCGTATTCAATTTTTATTAAATTGTGGGAATAACCTTACGGTGCGGATTACCGCCTGTTGGTGAATAACCTTTCGTATTCATTCCTTATTAATTTCTGAGAATAACCTGACTACGCGGATTACCGCATGTTTGGTGAATTACTCTTTGTATTCATTTCTTATTTGTCTCTTGTGAAAATAAGTTGTTTACACGAATTATCACATGACACTTTTATTCCATATTTGTTTGTAATGTCATTTTCTTTCATATTCGTAAGTGATATTATTTTCCTTTGTATTCATAAGGGATACCATCTTTTTCATCTTCCATTATTCAAACTTACTATGGCAAAGGGATATTAATTTTCTTCACCTTTTGTTAATCAAACCTGCTACGGTAAGGGATATTATTTTCTTTCATACACTTAAGTCGAAACTTATTATGGAACTATTGCTTCTATAATTCCTGAAAATATTATATGTTCCATAATAGTTGCACTTCATCATTTCAATTGAACCATCCTATTTACGTGAACTTTTCTATTGAATTATAACCGTTATTCTGAACTGTGGATCTTGAGTATCATTTTTAAATTTTACTCCACATCATGTTGACAATTTGGACAATATTTGAATCTGCACAAGGTAAACTTCTGATACTTATTGTTTATCCTGTTTCTTCTGTTCATCATTTATATCATTCTAATCATCCAAAAATTAAGTTGTTGTGAATATCTGTGGCCGGGGGCACAGATACGATATAATTGTTGAACAGATGATAGGTTAAAGGCGATAGACATCTGTTCGGTGTCTTTTATGGCACGTGGTGAATGTTCTCTTTGGCCCGTAGTGCAAAGATGAACTGTTGTTTGGTATGATTATGACCAAAGGCTGAATCTGGTATAATCATGACCGTTGGTGTTATATTGAATGTCTTTGGCCCGTAGTGAAAAGATGAACTGTTGATCTGCATGATTATGATCAGGAACTGTGAATTTGTATTATCCTGACTAATGGTATTTCAGATGATAAAAGTTGATGATATTTTTTCTAAAAAGAGAAGCGAGTGGACACTATAGTCTGCATTATTCTTCTAATAGATTGCTCATTCCGCTGCTATTATTGATCTGAATATTGTTCAAGAATTTAACTGCAGTTTTTGATATAAACCTTGTAGTCTATTGTATTCTATCAAGAACTCAACTGTTGAAGGCTAATGATAATTTATTCGTCATTATCTTAGTCATGATATTATTTACTGGGCTATTTGAGCCCACCCTTTCTTTTGTTCCATTGTTTTTCAACAGGAGATGTAAACGTAGCTGGGTCTAGCCGGGAAATAGAGTGAGAGTCTGAGGAATAACTATCGTAATCTTCACGCGTTGTAAAATAGTGTGATAATAATAGTGAAGATTTAGTTGTGTATTATTATACACTGTATTGTTGAACGTTGTTCTACCTTATAATAATTTTGTTGTAGTCTTTTGATGACTCAAGTTTGGGTTGTATGGGCCCAGATTTGGGGGGCGTCACAGAGGTAGTGAGATACAACTCCACCATGGGACGCATCAGATCCTGTTATGAAGAGAATACAAGAATTGGAACGCCAGCTGACCGAATTGAAGGCATGCCCGAAGTTAGTAGATAATAAATCTCCTTTTTTTAGTAACCATCAATCTATAGAAGACCGATCCTAAGATGAAGTTGCCACCATTGGAATATTTTGACGGTACTGGGGACTCCTACGACCACACTAATTCTTATGAGATTATCATAGGTTATTACAATCATTCAGATGCGGGAAAGTGCAAAAATTTTATGACCACGCTGAAGAAGACGTCAAAGCATTGGATCGTTTCACTATCTCCTAGCAGTATCAATTCATGGAAGGAGCTCTCTAATGAATTTCATAATCGGTTCGGAAGTAATAAGAGGAGGGGTAAACTTACAGCTTCACTGATGTAGATCAAACAAAGGAGTAACGAAACATTAAAGTAGTATGTACAAAGGTTCAGGGACGTAATCGGTACGGTAACTGACCTAAATATGACCTAAGCTTTGGGGTTCTTTACTACTGGGTTAGATGTCAGCTGATCAAAGAAGTTGATGAAGGACATAATGTTTAATCCCCCGAATGACCTGTCGGATGCTTATGAGCTGACATAGAAGTTTGTCGGAGGCCATGAACACCTTAAATCCAAATCAGAAGTTTGCGGAATGACTGAAGACCAATGAGGCTAAGTAGTAAGATGTGTGGGATAGAAATGGCTCGAAGTCGAGCGCACAGACAAATAAACTAGCCTTTCGACCGAGACAAGATGCTAAGGTGTACACACCCTTAAACACAAACAGGGTCCAAATTTTGAATGACATAAGGGGAAAACCATTCTATAAACCGCTACCACTGATGACGTGGTGAGCATATAGGCAACCACAACTATTATTGTGACTAAAATTAGGCGACCGGACATTCAACAGAGAGATATTGGGCCTTGGGGACCTTATCGAGAATAACGTTTACAAGGGAGAGCTTATATAATTTGTGGTAGGTCGACATACTCCAGTTCAGACCTAGCCTCAAGTGGAGCATCGAAGTGGAGATCGGGAGAATAGGCCGAGGAGGGTGGTAGTTGTCATTGCTAGAGGGACTCTTAAGAAGCAGACAGGAAAGATCTGTTGATCAACATTGAAGATAGTAATGACCTTATCAGAAAAGACAGCTAAACAAGAGCGCCCCTTCCCTGGGACAATAATTTATTTTTTTGATGATGACTATCCACCTAATGCCGTGGAACCACATGAGGGAGTTTTGATGATCACAACCCAGGTTGGCTCAGTCGATATGAAGCATATAATGATAGATAATTAGTTTTCTGTTGATGTTTTTTTTTATAGTAATGCGTATCAGATGATGGACTTAGAGGGAGTCAAGTTGGAAGTGGTTTAAGAGGTTCTTATTTATGGGTTTGGGAATGAGTTGGTTCCTGTGATTAATACCGTTAAGCTGCCAATTGTGTTTGGGACTGCCCCACAGCAGGCCCGGATAAACGTCAAATTCTTTATAGTTCAGGTGGACTCAGTATATAACACGATTTTGGGTTGAACTACTCTCTCAGTTCTTTATGCAATGACCTCGATCCCACACTTTAAAATGAAGTTCCCTACAACCAACGAGGTTGGTGAAGTAAAGTTGATTAGATATAGTAAGGAGATGCTTCCGCCATATTTTAACGTCATCAGCAGTCGAAGTCAGCAAACACAAACAAATGGTGATGGTAAATGTGGAACCTTTCACAGAAGGAGTAACCGAGTCCCCGACCCTACCTGCAGAAGAAACGGAGGACATTGAGCTGATACCAGACAATACTCAGAAGATTATAAAGATTGGTGCCGAGCTACAAGATACAGTTAAGAATGGATTGGTGTAGCTGCTTCGGACTTATGCATATATCTTCACATGGATACCTCACAACATGCCACGAATAACAGAAGACGTGGTTGTCCACAGGTTGTTGGTTAATCCCGAGAAGAAGCCAGTTCACCAGATGCGTCAAATTTTTGCTCAAAAAAGGTAGAGGATTATTGACGAGGAGGTCGTTAAACTTTTGGATGTTGGAATCATAAAAGAAATTGAGCACCCAGAATGGTTGGCCAATGTGGTGTTGATCTGAAAATAAAATAGAAAGTGGAGGGTCTGCATAGACTACATATACCTCAACAAGGTGTGCCCGGAAGATTTTTATCCACTGCACATATTGATCAGTTAATTGTCGTGGCATCGGGGAATACTATACTTAATATTTTAGATGCGTTTTCGGCGTACAATCAAATTCTAATGGCGAAGGAAGACATTTTGAAGACAACCTTTATAACCCACAGGACCATTTATGCTTGTAACAGGATGACGTTCAAACTTATCAATGCCGGAGCTACTTATCAGAGGATGATGAACCAGGTGTTTCAAAAGCAGATTGGTCGAAATATGGAATGATATGATTGTCCAGAGTATGAGGGTGCATGATCATCTGCAAAATTTGGAAGAATGCATTCAGATAGTTCGCCACTACAACATGCGTCTCAATCCCACTAAGTGTACATTTGGGCTCGGTTCGAGAAAGTTTCTGGGATATCTGTTCAGTAAGAGAAAAATAGAAGCTAATCTATAAAAAATTAAGGCGATCCTTGACATGAAGTCTCCTAAGACGTTCAAAGATGTTTAGAGATTGATGGGTCGGTTGGCAGCCTTGTAGAGGTTCATGTTAAGGTTGGCAGAGATGTGACGCCCCCAAATTTGGGTTACATAGTCTAATTTGAGTCGCTAAAATTCACAACAACTATTACAATATAGCACAAAATACAACAATATAGTGTTGAATAGTACACAACTAAGTTTTCACTATTATTGTTACTCTATTTTACAATATGGTGAAGACTAAAAACTACAATATCGGACCATCATTCTATTTTCCTGCTAGTCCCAGCTATACGCTCATTTCCTGAAAAATAATGGAAAAAAAAGAAATGGTAAGCTCAAATAGCCCGGTAAAGAATATCATGACTAAGATAACAATGAATAAATTATCTTTAGCCTTCAACATTGATAAATTTGATAGAATATAATGATAATAATTTTTAGATCAACAACTGCAACGGAATAATATAATATAATAGACAATAAGTCTTCAGTAGATATCTGCAGCGGAATAAACAATCTATTAGGAGAATAAAGTAGATCATGATGTCTAAAATCTTCTCCTGTATAAAAATTAATTATCAAACTTTTATCAACTGTAACACTCATGGTCATGATTATACTAAACAACAGTTCTTCTTTGCCCTAGGGCAAAGAGAACTTTCACTACGTGTCCTAAAAGACATTTGACAATCATATCGTCTTTGCCCTAGGCCAAAGACATTCACCAATCATATCATCTGTGCACCCAGGCCACAAATATTCATAATAATTTGATTATTGATGACTAGAGCAAATAAAAGTGATATAAATGATGAACAAAAGAAAGAGAATAATAGGATAAACAATAGGCATTAGAAGTTTACAAATTTTACTTTGTTTAAAGTCAAATAATATCCAAATTATCAACATGATGTAGAGTTAAATTCAAGAATGATATTCAAGATTCATAAATCAAAAATAACGGTTAAAGTTCAATAGAAAGGGTCAGGTAAATAGGAAGGTTCAAATAAAATGATATTAGATGAAATACAAACTATTAATCATTTCAAAAAATTTTACCGAACAATATTTATCATAATAAGTTTAAGAATATGAGAGAAATGATGAGCTCAAATAGCCCAGTAAAAATTATCATGGCTAAGATAACAATGAATAAATTATTTTTAGCCTTCAACAGTGATAAACTTGATAGAATATACTCTTTCCATCCCTTTTTAAATATCTTTTTTTAGAGAAGTGTTCTTGCCTTTTAGTATTTGTCGTTTGAGAATTTTAAGTAAGTATTAATTGCTTAGTTTCTAATATTATCCCAAATATTAAATATAATTTTGTCTCTCTCACTACTTTCTATCTAATAAGTAACACTATCTTATTCCAATGTGAGGACAATATAGACAATTGATATTATATTTAATGTAATACAATCATTTTCTTAATATTTGTGCACAACTCTAAAACGACATATATTAAAGGACGAATTAAGTAATAGATAACAATTTTTAGACTAACAACTGCAGTGAAATAATAGAATATAATAGATAATAAGTCCTCAATAAATATCTACAACGGAATAAGCAATCCATTAAGAGAATAAAATAGATCATGATGTCTAAAATCTTCTCCTGTATATAGAAATTCATCATTTAACTTTTAGCAACAGTAACACCCATGGTCATGATCATACCAAACAACAGTTATTCTTTACCCCAGGCCAAATAGAACTTTCACCACGTGCCCTAAAAGACACTCAACAATTATATCATCTTTGTCCCAGGCCAAAGACATTCACCAATCATATCATCTGTGCACCCATGCCATAGATATTCATAATAATTTGATTCTTGATGATTAGAACAAATAACAGTGATAAAAATGATTAACAGAAGAAAGAGAATAATAGGATAAACAATAGGCATTAGAAGTTTATAAATTTTACTTTGTTTAGAGTCAAATAATGTCCAAATTGTCAACATGATATTGAGTCAAATTGAAGAATGATATTCAAGATTCATAGATAAAAAATAGCTGTTAAAGTTAAATAGAAAGGTTAAGGTAAATATGAAGGTTCAAATAAAATAATATTAGATGAAGCGCAAACTATTAATCATTTCATGAAATTTTACTGAACAATACTTACCATAGTAAGTTTAAGAGTATGAAAGAAAATGATATTCCTTATCTTAACATGTGACTAGATACTGTTTTCTATGAAATTGATCAACCTATAATTATATATATAATTTAATTAGTAACTACAACATATTAATTTCATGGTGTATACAGACTCGTATATTAAGAAATAATCAAAAGTGTTTATATAATATAAATTTGTGTAGTGTACAGAATAAAATATAATAATTTCAAAATAATTTTTGAAATAATATTTCAAAATAAAATCTTTCAAATGAAGCTTTTCAAAATAAATCTTCTAAATGAAGAATCTTAGAAAAGAAGATTTGTGAATACCATGTGAAGTAAGTATTTGCACTCCTTTTAATTTTACCAACACTCAGAGTAACCATACAATACTCGAAGTATACTCATAATATATCAGTGAGAGAGTTTTGTGTTTATTTGGTGTGTTTCATCTTTTGAAGATGCATCCCTTTTATAAGCAAATATGGGAGGCATACCTTCTTAAATTAAGGAAATTTGGTTATGTATTTTAACTCATCAGTACACCATCTTTGAAAATGTGATAATTTATCAAACTTAGTGGCCCATTAACTTGGAAAGATGCTCACCCTCTATACACCCACATAGAAAATTATGTAATGAGGGGACATTCACTTTAAGGATTAATTGAATTATTTTCCTAATTGTCACAAAAATTTGACCTACCACTAAAAAAGAACTTTAAACTTGATCACAAGCTTTGTACCAAAATACTAGTGGAATATGATTATATCAAAACTAAATGGATAAAAGACTAAGCTTTCAATTTTTTACAAACTCACAGGCTCAACACACCACTAGTTTTAATTTTTTCTTCTACCAAAAATATTTTTTAATATCTAAAATACCAACTAACAGTGAAACATAATAATTAAAGTAATGCTAAAACAGTGATAATAATAATTCAAAAATAATGTAAGAACACGTTGCAGTGATAATTATTAGTTTAATACAGTGCATGAGGAACTGTAACAATTATTCTTTTGATAATGTAAAATACAATACAATAACAATTATTAATTCAATAATACAAAATACTGTGTAACAACAATTATTGATGAATACTGTGCAATGGTCACTTTATCAGATCAATAATGTGAGATACTGTGCAATACCGCGTGCTACAGTGTAATACCGTGTACTACTGTGGATTATTGTATTTTACTGTTCTTTTATCACCGGGTATTTTAACAGTTAAAAGTGATAGTATCGTTGACAATTTTTATTTAAAAAGGTTACTATTGTCGTTTTATATATCTGACAATATTTCATTGTGGGGTCCACCAATGATTTGTTATATCGACACTTTCGTACGAATCGAATATTTCCTGATAAATCGAATATCCGCTGACAAAACGAATATTCCTTGACAAAACGAATATTCCCTTGTTATAAAAATCGGTGCCGAAAGGGCCACTTTACTTGTACTTAGCAGTTAGCTCTTTGACAGACGGGGCTGTCTTGGTTCGGGAAGAAAGAGGGAGGCAGCAACCAGCTTAATATGTGAGTCATGCCCTAAGAGATGCCGAAATGAGTGGTAATGCATTCTCTCTTTATCTCTTTCTACAGATCTCCTTGTTCCTAATGACCCTTCTGAACTATTCTTAATTCCCCTCTTATACTTTTCTCTTGATTCTCTGCGTAATACTAAATACTAGTTTAGATTTTGAAAATAATTTTTCGAGTCTATGACTGCCCAAACTCAATACCTCGTCCCTTTTTAACTATGCCGCTACTATATATATATATATATATAGGGCCGCATCCACAATAACCGATTGTTGAGCTACTGTTTTGACAACTAAAACAGGGGGACATTTTTGCTGTTGGAGTCCTTGACATTAGATGCTCTAGCGGTAGGGTAAATTTTTTTTTTTGAAGCTGCTGCTAGAGGCAACTTTGAAATTATTTTTGTTGCCCGGCCACTAGAGCCTTTAACAACAGAGGCTTTTTAAAGCTAATTTTGGGTTGCTGAAATAATAGCCATAGCAACCAGTTACTCTGGATTAATTCATTATATATATATATGTTGGGATATAATTATTTGGGCCTGAGTATGATGCAACCCACTTTATTTTTAATTCAAATTTGGTGTTGATTATTTTTATTGGACTGGGTCATGATTTGGTCGCCCCACTTTCACACAATTTTAGACGGCTTGGGATAAGTACTGATGTCCATATCATGCTTGAATTATGTTTCCTTATTTAAAAAGAGCACGCTGACTTAATTTGGGAAGGATTCAATCATGCATTAAATAGAGTTATAAGGTGATTTGGAAGTGAATATCCTATTCCTAATTGGACTTCGGGGATCCTAACATCAATATAAGTAACCATTAGCCAACAATTACGGTACAACAATATCTTATTCACATAATTCTATTTATTCCAGTATTATTTTGATTCTCCATTGGTAATACTTTTGGCCTATATTTACTCTCACACTGGAGTATCCTTGGACGGCCCAAGTCGTCGCCAGTTTTGGGGGTGACTAATGGTTTTTCCTAAGTGCAAGTGTTCGTTTTTAATGATTTTTAACGTGCTCATAAAATCAGGCGTTAACAATATATATATATGTTTCTTGACTTGACTTGATCGTCTAATTACCTTTTTTTTTTGGGTGCAAAGTCGTCTAATACCCACAAACATTATATCACAACAATGTTCCCTTTTTACTCCAACTTCTACCTATTTTTTACAATAGAATGTAAAACTACTTTCTCCCGTTTATGACTATGATCTCTCACCCACCTCAACTACAAATTAAATTCATAACTTCAAATTTCATTTGCATATATACAATTTTAGCTCTAGTTTTATTCCAAAAAAAAGGAAAACAGAAGAACAAAAAACTCGTAACTCTATTTCTCTACCAAATTAAAGAAAATGGTGGGAACAATTCAAGCTGCTAATGAGCCCAATTATGACCGACTAAGGGAGCTACAAGGTTTCGAAGAAGCAAAAATCGGAGTCAAAGGAGTCGTCTATGCTGGTGCTACAAAAGCCCCAAATATGTTTATTCAGTCGCTAGAAATATGATAATCTCCAACCACTACAAGGAACATTCCACCAAAACTCGTTACTTCATAATTCCAGTGAACGGCCTAGATAAAGATGGTCCCATCTTCGATACAAGGAGATAGTGGAGCAAGTACAAGATGCATGTGAGACGTGGGATTTTTTTTTCCAAGTGGTGAATAATTCTATAACCGTTCAAGGGTGGAATCAGAATTTTTTTTCGTCCTGGGCTACCAAGTACCAATCATATACACAAGAAATTGTCCCACCAAGATCAATTTCTTTGTATTTGGATACCAAGTGCCTAAACCCTCTAATTCCTTTGTATTTGGGCGCTTAGGGGCTTAGGCTCCTAGGCACCATTCTCCTTTATAATTTGGGTGTCTAGGCGCTTAGGGCGCCATTCTCCTTTATAATTTGGGTGCCTAGGCATTTCGAGGCTTGGGCACCTAGGCGTTATTTTCCTTTATAATTTAAGCGCCTAGACTCTCTTCAGTCGCACCATAATAACCAAAATGCCATCTAACTGAGATTTTTCTGTAAAATCAATAATTAAAAAATATATAATTAATATAAATTAACTAAAATATAATTAAAACACATAAAATTAATATTTACAATATTTTTCACAATAATAATAATAATAATAACATATAAATTAACATAAAATACTTAATTTAATAAAAAACATAATTAACAAACATATCACTAAAACACCTAAAAACTTCACCCGGGCTACAACCAACCCAGCCCAAGTGTGGCTCCGCCATTCTACCCGTTGATGTTTTGGAGGAGATGAAAAATGGGGGACGTTGTTTTTTGAGCAAGATAATGAGGTGAAGAAACAGTGGTACAATCGAGACAGGTCGAAACCGGTGGTGCATGACAGCCATATGGATATGGATAATACGAAAGCAGTAGACTGGAGGGATAAGTTGTATTGCCGCATGGCTCCTAATTAACGACCTAACCCTCCTAATCCAGATCAAATACCCCATGCATGCAGGTATTCTTTTGTTCTTCCTTTAAGTAACAAGTTTATTTGGAAAATAAATAAGGGTTGAAACCCCATTTACTGCGAGTTTTGAACAAAAAAGGAAAAGAGAAAGGGAAACTAAAATTAGATTAATAATAAATTAGAAGTAATGAATTAAATCAGTTTTAGCCAACTAAAATTAGGGTAAAAACTTCATTACCTTTGTGTTGTTTGTAAGTTTATATAAAAATAAAAGACAAAGGAAAATATAACTTTGATATGCTCCATCTCATGCATGTTAATTACTAAATAGTTTATTATTATTATTATGTTGTTGTTGTTATTTTTGTAGAGATATTCTGATGGACTGCTCGAAGCAAGTTTTAAAACTAAGCGATTGCTTGTTTGAATTAATGTCTGAGGCTTTTGTCTCAATCCAAACCACCTTAAAGATTTTGGTTGTACCGAAGGGCTTAGTGTTTTGTTGAATTATTATCTGGCATCTCCATCTCGCAAGCACGTTGATGGTGACATCATTACGGTACTTTTACAAGATCAATTAGGTGGCCTTCAATTTCTTCATGAAAACCAGTGGGTTGATGTTCCTCCTTTGCCTGGAGCCCTAATCATAAATGTCGGAGACCTTTTATAGGTATGCTATTTTCTTTTTCTTTGTTTTAAGCAATATTATTAATGTCACGATGAATGATGATGAGTTATAATGGTATAAAATAAGAATCAAATGGAAGATCTTTGAGACAAAATTTAATAATTTTTTGAATTTCTTATATATCTTGTCATCTGAAGGTGTCATGTCACTACGTTATATTTTATGATCAATTTTTTTGTTGGTGTAACATTACTCTAAACATTAAAGATTTATTTGTCAATTTCCATTTCAAGCTCTAAATTAACTTAGCTTAATTATGTTATCTCAAATATTAATTCTATTCAATGCAGTTCATTGTTCCTTACTAGATAGAACTTGTGGGTTGGATGAGTGTGACTC
Organism: Hedera helix; assembly: GCA_947179155.2. Lineage (NCBI taxonomy): Eukaryota > Viridiplantae > Streptophyta > Magnoliopsida > Apiales > Araliaceae > Hedera > Hedera helix. The sequence goes on along the minus strand of OX359282.1, from coordinate 33,107,058 downwards.
ATAGTGTGTTGTTTTTTACCCTAATAAATTTTCAAATAAGTATGTACGTGTTCCTTAAGTCGTGCCTTTTATAGGCTAAGTTGGTTGTCCTCGGCCTTTTTATGTTGTATGGCCCATCTAATTGTAACAAGGATTTTGCAAGTTGAATAGTTAACTTTCTTAAAATATAACATAGAGAATTCAAAATGTACAAGAAACATGATTGTACTAAATGTACAGTGATCCATGTAGAGTAATATTGCTTTTATATGTTAATTTTACATAACTAACTAATTGTGTGTGCGCGTGCATATATATATATATATATATATATATATATATATAAGAAATGTAATCTAAGGCATGCATTAACTAAGTTTGGCTAATACTACTTAATAAAATGACTTACTTTTGTATAAATTTTATAATGATTTTTTTAAAATTTATAAAACTTTAAATTGGAAAACTTAACCCTAATACTACGTTTGTATTGAGATAATAGAATAGAGAAAGCAATTGAATGGAATAGTAAATTTGATAATTATTTTGGAGGATAAATCATTCCAATAGAATCAAAATTCATTTCATTCCTTGATTTTTTTAATATAGATATATGTTTTTGAAGATAGAATGAAAGATTTATGCCACAACAAATAAACAACATTTAGTATTTGATGAGTCATAATTTTGAACTGCTCCTTTTCATTTCACTAATTTTCTTCTTTTCCTGCAGAGATATTATGATGGACTTCTACACGCAAATACTAAAATTTAGTTGTTGTATGTTTGAGTTATTGTCTGAGGGTCTTGATCTCAATCCAAACCACCTTAATGACATGGGCTGTAACGATGGACATGGTATTATGTTCAATTATTATCCGGCATCTCCACAGCCAGAACTTACCTTAGGCACTACCAAGCACGTTGACGGTGGCTTATTTACGGTGCTTTTACAAGATGATATGATATGGGTGGCCTTCAAGCTTTTTACGAAAACCAGTGGTTTGATGTTCATCCTGTGCCTGGAGCTCACATTGTAAATATTGCAGACCTTTTACAGGTAATTCAACATTTTGTTTATTTATACTTGATTTAAATTGCAATATTATATGAATCATCGTGCCCTGTGCTGGAATGAAATTATTTGCAGCCCGATTTAGGTGCAGACCCAAATTATTTTTATTAAAAACTCAGATCCGATTCGATCTATATACTGATTTAGCAAAGGATATTAATGAATTGCAATTATAAGGGGACTCTAATGAGGAATTCCACTTCTAGTTGATCTTGGGCAAATATAGCATCTATAAATACAGTCATAAGTAGGGAATCATGATACATTCAATTACATTCATTATTATTATTTCCAACACTTTTATCTCTACATTATTTTCGTTTTTGACCTATATTAATTTTTACACCATAACTATTCCCGAAGTATAGAGCCTTAAAGAATTTGTAGCTGAGGACGACTATGCAAGAAGAATTGATGGCATACCAGCCCGCTTACATTTCAAACTTTAAACGTAACTTAATCATGCATGCATCGCAAAATTTCACTCGATGCAGTCCATTATGTTGTCATGCATGTAGTAAGTAGAATTATGTAGTGCACAGTTAGTGCACATATAAATACTTATGTTTATTTACTTTATCGGAATAATTAATTGTGGTTGGATAAAGTGTGGTTCATAGTATATTGTTAAATTTGTCTTTTTACCCCAATAATTATTGCATGCTCCATGCATCTTATATATGTTATTGCATCTAGGATTTTTAAATGTACAGTTGTAATCTTTTCAAAATATTGGGGCGGGAAATTAAAATACAATCATCTTGAATCACATTAATTAATTTGCAATTATTATTAGGGGACGAAAAATAAATTCAAAAGCGAGAAAAACTTTTGCGAGACAAAGGTAGCATTTAAAAAACGAAAGAAAGGAGATTCCCTTCCTACTACCCTTTGGTCGTTGCGAAGAATTGAAAAGTAACCTATATTTCAGAAGAGAGAGAATGAAAAATGACAACCGATACATTAGAATGAACTAGATTACAAGAATAGTAGTTTTAAATGTAAATAACTATATATCTAGTCATATGGTAGTTAATATAACAGAATTTTCTAACCTAATCTTGGTTACAATTAAGCAACTCTCTAGTTATAAGTTAGTTAATATTCCATCCGTTCTAAATTATAAGATTATTATTAATTTAAAAAAAATTAATTTGAAATATTTTTAAACTCAAAAAATTGACATGATTTATTTAAAATTTGAAAATAATAACTTTACTACTAGTAGTATTTTTTAAGTTATTTATGATATTCATAATTTTATTGATAAAAATTAAATAAATTTATTTTAATTTTAAGTTTGAAAATATTTTAAATTGACTTTAAAAAAATTAATATTGATCTTATAATTTAAAACGAAAATAGTATAAAAATATAAAGGTTTGATACCCTGCTACGCATGCACATTGCAACTTGTTGCAGCAATCAACTATCAAATATATATATAATTAAAAGTACAAAATTAATTTAATTTTATTAATTTTTAATTTAACTTTCCTGATTCATATTATAGCATAAGATATTAGCCCCTGGCTTCGTGAAGATGTTTACTGACTAAAGTACTGAGCTCGCAGAAAAATTAGGTACTTAATTAGGATGAAGTAGCCCTTCAAGAATTTTTTATATTTGACAAAATGACAATCCAATTCAATATGCCCGGTTCTATATTGAAAGTCATGACAACCACATTATCAACCACAGTCACATTAAAAATAATATAAGTATTTAATATATATTTTTGTCAAAAAGCAAAGAGATTTTATTGCTTAAAAGAATTTAATATATTTGTTGGAGTAGGTATGTTTATATATTTTTATTAGCAGACATCTCATCAATAATACCAAAATATAATAATAATATAAATTTAGCATGTCATAAATTTATTTACAATAGCTTCTCAAATTCAAAAACTTACAAGAGCTTATTAAATTCATAAACTTACAAAGATTTCTCAAATTCATAAATTTAATATGACTTCTCAAATTTATAGAACAATGTATTGTATATATTTTTTCTTAGTTTTTTTTTTATTTTTAAATGACATATAATAATAACTGTATTTAAAATTATACAAATTATTGTTATTATAATTTAAATACATTATATTTAAAATTTATCTAATAAATTATTTTTAAATTTACCCGTATTTTACGCGATTTATTAAGCTTGTGGTGCTAAAACTTAAATGATTGCCACCACAGGTCATATTAATTAGTTTTGATTTCACCAATAAATTTATAGCTTGTCGTTTTTGACTTCTTGGCATTTTATCGTTTAAAATAAGAAAAGTATTTAGTGTATTAAGTTTGTGTTTAATAAAATTAAATAATTAAGATTTGAATAGTTAATATATTTTAATAAGTTAGATATTTGAGTGAAATAACATTTGAATCTAAAAAATTATTTGATAACTAAAAAATGAGATGTTTCTTAATGACACTATTTTACTATTTTAAAGGAAAAAATTTATTTAATAATTTTATATATTCAATTTAATAAAAATGTGTAGATAACATTGTTAAATGTAAATAAAAGAAATTTAATTTTTTTTTATTAAGAGACAACTCTTAATAATTTAAATTTTATTTTATGTCTTATCTATTAAAAGGCATTAAGAGGTAAGTAAAAATTTAACAAATAATTTTTATCTTTTATTAATTTAAATGTGAATTTAGTAAAAGATATATATCCAGACCTACACAAGTACAACTTAACATGGACCAAACATGTTTGTTTGTATAAAATACATTTTTCATGTCATATTTGCTAAAACTGATTTGACTAGATGGTCACTTAATGTGGTACTTAGTGGATTATTAAATGAATCATGGTGGAGGCACACCATTTTCAAAAACACCAGCTACAGATAGACCAAATCTTGACATGAATCTCTTTGTGCTAGTGCACATGATACACTAAAGCTCTTCGTTGGTTTTTTTTAATACAGTGGCTGCTGTTGTTAAAAAATATAAACTTGATTTAATATTAATAATTTATATTAATATATAAATGGATAAATTTATGATTGATGTACATATATTTGGTTAAGTAATAATTATTAAAATAACTATAAAAGTGTTTTAAGAATCTTATAAATAGTTTTGTAATTGAGTTATTCTAGAAGAAAATACTAGTTGAATCAAATTGAAGTAAGGAACAATTCTTACTATATCTCCACTCTCTCTAAACTATATCTTCTTCCATATTTTTCCCACAGCTGTATCTCCACTTTCTCTAAACTATATCTTCTTCCTGTCTTCTAGAATTTAAACAATGCCTTTTCTTGTACTAATTATGAATTTAAAAATGTACTTTAAAAATTGTCTTATTTTTTGAACGAAAGGAGTATAATTAGTAGGTTCCACTTGTTCTGCTACCTAGCCTAGCTCTCATCTACATATCAACCCATTTATACCTTAAATTTTTCCTAAACTTTAGGAACTATTTTCCTTACAAAAGATGGCAATAGTTGCCAATGGCACAGATAATATTCAGGCTGCAACTGAACAGAAGTACGACCGCCTAAGTGAATTAAAAGCTTTCGATGAGTCCAAAGCCGGAGTTAAAGGACTCGTCGATGCTGGAATCACCAAGGTTCCTCGTATGTTCTTTCGACCACCACAACCTTGTGACAACCTTAATAAGGATGATTCCAACATTGCTAACTTTAGTAATATTCCAATAATAGACCTTATTGGCATCGATAAAGATCCTATTCTGTACAAGGAGACTGTTGAGAAAGTCCGCCATGCATCGGAGACATGGGGTTTCTTTCAACTGCTCAATCATGGTATTCCGGTTAGTGTTATGGAGGAGATGAAAGATGGAGTACGTAGGTTTTTTGAGCAAGATACGGAGATAAAGAAGCAGTGGTATACGCGAGACAGCACAAAAGCGACGGTGTATAATAGCAATTTTGATCTATATAAGGCACCAGCTGCAAACTGGAGGGATTCAATGTATTGCACTATGGCTCCTAACCCTCCAAGTCCAGAGGAGTTTCCTCCTGTGTGCAGGTATATATATCTTTAATTTTGCACTTCCAAAAACCATACCATGTTGCATGCATGCATGCACACACAGTCACACACACATATATATATATATATATATATATATATATATATATATATATATATATATATGATCTGATTCATAACTAATGTTGTAAACTTTAGTTTATCTTTACAATAAATCGTGATCATCCAATTATAGATCTAATGGTAAAATTGATCTCCCGTCCGCACTTTAATTTGGGAATGCCTGCATAATTAAAGTGCGAATGCAAAAATACCTAAAAATTCCCTCAAGAATTTGCACTTTAGTAGTGCGGACAATGAGTTTTAAAAAATTAAATATATTATAATAATAAAAATAGTAACATTTTTATAATATTCTTGTTTGCATAACTAAAGTGTGAACGATAAATCCAATATATCGTTATACCTTTTCTTTCTCCGTTTTTCTTCTCCATAGTTCATCTTCTTCTCTTTTATCTTCGGTCTCTTTCTTCATGTACATATTACATGCTTATGTGTATAAATACCATATCCTTTACGATCACTAAAGTTCATATGCATATATGTTACAATTTTCTTATATATCCAAACTCTTAGATTTTTGGATTTTGTAGATCTATGAAATTGGTTTTAAAAACATTCGAGTTTTAAGAAGAATTAATGATGAAAAAGCTCTAGAGAAAAAGAAATATATAAGTGAGTTTTAATTGATGATGAATTAGTGAAAGAACTTGAATTTTAATTTGAAGATTTCAAATTAAAACCCTATTGATGGAGTTTCTGAAGATAAAAGCGAGAATTTGATAATCTAATGGTGTATTGTACTTACAATTTCCTTTGAATCCATACGAGAAAGAGGTTTTATATTATTTATTTATGGATGCATTCAGAAGGGAAAGTTGAGAGATCTAGAGAGAAAGAGGGCGAGAGAATGAGAGAGGAGAGGTTTTTGCAGGTTTTGGTTTTTATTATTTTGGATCCACGCAAAGCACAATTGTTTTCAGATTTGATTATTTCTAATTTATTATTAAAAAGGCATTGACACATGTCACTAAATTATATGAAATTTCACATGTTTTCAGATTTTACATGCGGTATATATTCGCAAGGTTGAATTATTAAGCGAGTGTACTCAACTTTTGAACCTTTTAGTATTTATAGTGCCAAGTTAAATGGACAAAACATGGGAAGAGAAAACTAATCTAACTGTACAACATATATAAGATCAGAGCAATAATTAAACTGTTAGAACAAATATACATTCAACGATATTTTTATACTTGTTTGCGAGACACGTAAGATTTTTAAGGACACTTATTGCTTTATCACAGTAATTATTACTCTACCATTATTAACGGCCTAATATTTAAAGAAAATACCTATTTTATTATCTTGGTCATTGAAATAATCTGATTCTTGTAATTGCCAAATATATAAAACCTGCAGAGACATTTTACTCGAGTACTCCAAGCACGTAACAAAGTTAGGCATTTCTTTGATAGAATTGTTATCGGAGGCTCTTGGCCTTAACCGAGATTTCCTCAAAGACATGGATTGTGCCGAGGGGCATGCCATTATCTGCCATTATTATCCTCCATGCCCACAGCCAGAACTAACTGTTGGCACTACCAAGCATTCCGACAATAACTTCATCACTGTCCTTCTGCAAGACCTTATAGGTGGCCTCCAAATTCTTCATCAGGACCAGTGGGTTGATGTTCCTCCTTTGCCTGGAGCTCTTGTGGTCAATATTGGAGATCTTTTGCAAGTTAGTCTTCCAATTCCCTTCCTATATTGTCCCTTCATCAGGACCAGTGACTGTTGTGTTTGTCTTAAGTTTGACTAATTAAATATTTCACTTGAAGCATAAATATTAGTACAAAATTGTACCTTTTAAGTTTTAATTAGCAGTGCAAAAATGGACCTAAAATATACAATTTGCACCTACTTATACTGTAAAATCAGGTATTATAACTTCACAAAGTGATAAATTCAAGATATAGTTTTACATTTTAGTCTTCTTATAATCAAAATTTTTATTTGTTTAGATACATGTTAAATTTAGTTTTGCATTTTTGTTTTTTTGAAAATTTCAGCTTATTTCAAATGACAAATTTATAAGCGTGGAACATAGAGTAGCAGCAAACCATGTTGGTCCAAGAGTATCAGCGGCAGGCTTCTTTAACACAGGATTGTACCAATCCTCAAAGCTGTATGAACCCATCAAGGAGTTGTTATCGGAGGAATGTCCCCCCAAGTATAGGGCTACAACGGTGAAAGAATTGGTGCAGCACTTCCGCGACAAAGGACTTGATGGGACTCCCACCCTGTTGCACTTCAAACTCTGATTTGGAAATGTCATTCTATATATCTTCGTATGGTATATGTGTAATATTTCTCAACTTTCATGACCGAATCCCGTTATTTTCTGTTCTGTCTTTTAGCTTCTACGTGCTTATGTCCTCAATAAAGATTCTGAATTCTCAATAAGGCTATTAGACTCTTTGGCCAAACATTAATTCCGCCTTTTATCCCTTTGCATATATGACGAAGACTTGTATGAGCTTACTCAGTGACAGTGTTTGCATATGCTTCAAGTGTTGGAGAAAAGATACTAATGTACTCGGGGAAATAGACGAAATTTATTAGGAGAATAAGATCGTTCTCTTAACATATATCATAGAGGGAATTGATATTTTCACAATATAAGTGATAGTTTTACATACCAATGAGGTCTTTCCACCAATTCCCAATCTTATTGCTCGTGCAAAATCAAAACTAAATTCTAATTGGTTCATCAGTCTTATTGGGAACTTATCATGTATATTAATTGGTATGACATGCTTAGTTCTACAAAACAAATTAATTAAAGAAGCTAGCTTGATTAAATATTCCTCCTTAGCACCGCAATGATGCTTGTGAGTTTTGTTGTTTCTTTGGCCAGATCCTCAACTACTAACTGAGTAAGCTTATCATACACTTGTTCAATATATATGCAGCTGATTAAAGCTTGTATCTACGTTATTATTTGTAATAAAAATTTCCGCTTTGAAAAAGTTCATCAATTTGAGAAATAGTTTGAAAAGTGCTCTACATTATTAGTAAATAATTTGAGAAAACATTTTATATGAGTAAAAACTCAAAAAAAAAAAAAAAAAGGAATAAGAAAAAGAAAAAGAAAGAAAGAAAAAAAATTGAGTCCAACGCACTCCCCTTGTGTACCTCTTGTAATAATGTGGAGTTGAACATAGTAAAGAGGTTTAGATAAATCTTCAGAACGCGTCTTTTTGTTACATCAGTGTATCAAGTATATAAACTGTTTTTATACAAGCTATTATGAGATAGGGTAAATTGTAAAAGTGTTTCCTCGTGCTGATAATGAATTATCATTAATGTTTAATTTTTTTTGCAATATCATAACAAATGTTTCAATATTTGGCAAAACTAGTCAATTATGTACATTCACTATTCTGATGTGGGTCTTGGGCAAAATACTTGGGCTTTTTGTTATTGTGTTGTCAGATTTTACCCATCTATTTAGAAAATATATATTTTAGTGTTCAAAATGACTACCCTTAAGCATCCATGTAATCTTATAACATACAATTATCATGAATTTGTCATTAATATTTTTAAAAGCACACTTACAATTATATCTATTTTAACTTTCTCCTAAAGGCTAAAAATATTGTTGTCAAAAATTTTGAATTTAGAAATATTTTATCTTATCGTAATACACCGCACACATTGTTAAACAGAAAATGGTTAATGTTCGAAATTTGTTAGAATGTATATTTATTTTTGAAATAAAGAGAGTATATGTTACAAATACGGATGTATATTGCCAAACTGAAAATAGTTAATGTTTAGAATTTGTTAATGTATATTTAATTTTGGAACAAAGGGAGTATCTCTTACAAATACGGATGGATGGCATCAAGTTGTAATTTGTGCTTCTGTCAATCTTTTTGCAGCTCGTCACCAATTACTGGCCCAAAATAAAGCTTCTAATCTAAAAGAAATTTGACTTTCTATATCCTTAATCTTGTTGTAAAAGAATGCTGTTTTAATTAAGCTACTGACAATGAATGACAGCTACAAGTCGACGGCTAACAATATATAAGCATTTTCAGACACTTTCATGAATATTTAAGAGTATGCAACTGGATTTTGGATTACTACATAAATACATGTTTGAGCTATATATATATATATATATATATATAGTCCATCAACTTTGAAAGTAACCATTCCGGAATATCCAGAGCAATCTATATATATATCACTTTTTGATCTGTATATCTTGTTAAATTTGGGATTTGTATACAATCCATGTTATTGTATCTACTCACGACAATAGTCAGAAAAAGAACGTTGCAATATATTGCAAAACTCAGACTAAAATCACAAGACAGTTCATTGCAACAAAGAAGGAACACTGCATTTCTCTCGATTTGTTAGATTTTGTTATGCGAAATTTTGATCGTATAATGGGCTGACAAGTAATATTTTTTCAGGAGATAAATAACCTCCAAAATAAGTGGACATATATATACTCCTTGTTGTCATCATCCAATTATAAGCAACAAAATTTAATCCAAAAAAGGGCCCTTCTCCTTTTGTTGCTTATCGTCCGGCATTCACAAGAACCAGAGTGCAGAATATATAGGAAAGAAAGGTCCGTACGTATCTAATCCGGCAAAAAGGCATATTCGGACCATTTATTAATTTTGTTTCTTTTCATTTTTCATGTTGTCCATTATCCAGCCACTGTCTGAGCCTGAATCGTCCTAAAAGAAAGCAAATGACAATCATTATCTGTCACTCTTGAATTCAAAATCATTCAGTTTTTGTCCATCGTTACTTCCAATTCTAGTGTTACAAAAGGGCAAGGTTTGTGTATAAATTTGGGATGCAATTTCAACGCTAATATTAGTTATCAATTCATCTCTATCAGGAAAAGAAAAGAGTGGAGAGACTTGGCAAATTGGCAGTAAAAATGTCACACTATGATCGAAACAGTGAGTTAAAAACTTTTGATGCTACAAAAGCTGGCGTAAAAGGGCTAGTAGATGCTGGAGTGACAAAAATTCCACGCTTTTTCGTCGATGAACAAGCTAAGCTTGTGGAAAAATCCTGCTTTGTATCCTCCCTGTTTAGTATTCCAGTCATAGACTTCAAAGATATTGACAAAAATGCAACTGTACGTGGAAAAATCATGGACAAAGTTAAGGACGCTTGCAAAAATTTGGGATTTTTCCAAGTAGTCAATCATGGAATTCCGGCTAGTGTTATGGATGATATGATCCGAGGAATACGCCAGTTTTATGAGCAAGACATTGAGGTGAAGAAGCAATACTATTCGCGTGATAACACGCGAACATTTATATATAATAGCAATTTTTCTCTGTATAGTCCACCACCAGCAAACTGGAGGGATACCTTTGAAGGAATTATGGCGCCACATCCACCTAACCCCGAAGAGCTTCCAGTTATTTGCAGGTATGTAATAAGACATTTTATCATGTTCCATATTGAGTCCTAACCGAACTAGTTTGGGATAAAACTTAAAAGGCGTCGTTGAGTTGCCTATTTGATTTACAATTTTTTTTGTCCTTGCAAAACTTATAGAGATATAATGATCGAGTACTCGAGCCACGCCATGAGATTGGGGATTACTCTGATAGAATTGTTCTCCGAAGCTCTTGGGCTAACACGTAAACACCTCAAAGATATGGATTGCGTCAAGGGACAAATGCTCGTCGGACATTATTACCCAGTATGCCCTGAACCACAATTGACATTCGGAGCTAGTAGCCACACAGACAGTGGCTTCTTTACCATACTTCTACAAGACCAGACAGGGGGGCTTCAGATGAATTACGAGAATCAGTGGGTGGATATCCCAACCATTCCAGGAGCTTTAATAGTAAACATTGCTGATCTTTTACAGGCAAGTTTCTATTTATCAGGAATTTTGCTTTTCGTTAAGTTCTCTTCATTGGCCGCACAATTTTTTTAGTATTTTGTACATCTGACTTTCCCCAGACCCTGCTATTTGCGACAGCCTTGGGTACTAAATACGACTTTATATAAAAATGCTTGTTTTTGCAGCTCATTAGCAATGATAGGTTCAGAAGCGCCCCTCACAGAGTGTTGGCCAACGATAAAGGCTCAGCAAGAATATCAGCAGCTTGTTTTTTCCGAATGCATTTTCAAGAAGCAAGTGCCTCTAGGCTGTATGGTCCAATCAAAGAGTTGCTATCAGAAGAAGATCCCCCAGTGTATGGAGAAACCACGATAAAGGACTTCCTCAAGCATAGGTACCTCACAGGCCTTGATGGAACCCCCTCTTTGTCCTATTTAAGGATTTAGATTCAGCTTACCATTCTAATAGGTTGTGGACCTGTGCCTTATTGTTCTAATATTCCTTCTATTTGGAACCCCCTGAAGTCTGAAGTTACAAGATTGCGGCTCCAAATGTTGCAAATCTTTCCCTTGCGTTAATAATCTAGAAATTAGACTTTCATTTTCCTCCCCTTTCAGTTACTAGCATCAAGCTAATGTCAGGAATATTTTTGTGTTGGATTAACCGTGCTTTATCACTGCTGAGTGAGTGTATACGCAAACCTTTTTTTCTTGTTTTATTATGGAAATCTACGTTCCATAAATGGTTAGGTCATCACTAAGCCACTAAGGGAGGAGTCCAAATCACTTGTTCCAAACGGTACGTGTCACATTTGTTATTTTAATTAAGAGATTGTGTCATGTGATAATTTTTTATATTAATTTTTTAATAACAAACAAAAAGAATCAATTAAAATAAAATAAAAAACAGGAGAAGATTTTTTTTCCACCCCAATTGTTCTTTCTATACCATAATTATGTCTTCTTCCCGATCAATACTTTTAACTTGGCCAATAAACGCTCTCCCATTAACAAAACTTCACATAAATATTTCATAAATTTTATAAAAATTATCCTACTTACAGAATTAGCAATTTTTAAATCAGTATTATTTGAAAAAGTTATCATGCCTTCACTCCCTAAATTGGTGGTCTTTTAGCGGGAAAAATAAAATAAAGTCTCTTAGCAGAGGTTTTAATCCTTTTTTTTTATCAATATTTTGTCACATTGCAAGAAGTCTTGCGTACAAACTAGAAAGGAGAGGAGATAATGTTTTTTTTCCCTCTCTTCCTTTTCCCGCAATCCATCCCAGATAGTATTTACCGCATCGGTAAAAATATGACGTTTGGTGAAGTTTTGTTCTTGAAGATTGCTTATTGGGTTATAATATTGACTGAGAAGAAGATATAATTTAGCTATGGAAAGAATAATTGGGGGTGAGAAAGAAATAATAATCTCCTTTTTTATTTTTTATTTTTAATTGAATTCTTTTTTTTGTTATTTAGAAATTATTATAAAAATTTGTTATGCGTGACACAAATCACACAATTTTCTTATTGGGACATCGTGAGATTTGAGACAAGTGATTTAGATTCTTAAGGAAAGGTTGTTTATGTTTTTGAGTTTTAAAACTTGTTATACCTGGTACAATTGATCCAGACTTGCGGGTCAGTCCGATTTGTTTGTTAAAAATTAGGTTTTGAATCTTAATTTTTTAACTCATAAAAACTTAGATCATTTTAGTCAGGTTTAATTTTGGCCCGACTTGTTATGGCCTGGTTTGCGGGCCAAATTTTTAAATTTTTTTTATTTAGTAAACTCAATTTTATAAAAAATTAAAATTATTAATTTTTTTTTACAATTAAAAATCATAACAAAAATAGGACAATTCAAAATTTGTGAATGTTAAATATCACAACAAAAATAGTTTGTAAATACTGCTCTTTAATTTATTTATTTTGATCACAATAAATGAATTAATTTCTTTTGACAATTTTTTTTCAAATTGTCTGTCCTGTTTGAGTGAAAGTGAACAATTATCAACTGCAAATTAGCTTTGAAATAGTTAAATTAATTATTAGATGTATATATTTTTAAGTAAAAATAGTTGGCCTATATCTTTATTTAATTATCACAATTTGCTTTATCATATATTTCTCTTATACAATTGTGTACTCTGTCCTACCCCAACCACATAAAACAATATAAAAACTTAAACAATGACTTACTGCTAATATAAGTGATTATAAAGCACACAAAAAGTATGCATTCATATTGTCATATATTCCAAAGCAATGCCCCATAAAAAGTATTGATCAACCCCCCCTCCACCCCCCGCAACTCTTTTGCTTTTGTAACTCTTTTAAAATAATAAATACTAAGATAATAATAATAATTGCTATCTTTTTTTTCCCTCTTTAGTTTCTACGTTTAGGAGTAAATGAATAATGTCATTAATTTTTTTTTTAAAATAAAAAAAAAATTGGCTTGCGGGCCGAACCGAACTAACCTAACTTGGGTTACAAGCCATTTATTTTTTGGTCAGAAAAATTTGAATCATTTTGACTCGACCCAAATTTAATCCGATTTACCTATAGTCTAACTTATTTGTCAAGTCTAAAAATTATAAATAAAAAAAAGAAGGGGAAAAGGAGATTTTAAATTTATCATTCCAAATGTCAAGTTTGTGGGTTTTTGCAAGAGAAAAGAGAAAAAAGTAACCTACTATTTTTCCAAATCTATCCATAGTTTTGAGTAGAAGTAATATGACACATTTAATTTTTTTGATTATTCTCGTTCTACTTCAAAATAACAACCATTAACATTTCAATTATTTTCAAATCCACCTCCTATCTTCTTGTTTGTGAATTTTGGAAGAACAGTAAAAAAATTAATACATGTGTCCAATTGTAAAGACTAAAGTTCCGTCTGAACTTATAAGTTGATTAATCTAACTTATAAGTTCTATTTACTATTAAAGCTTTAGTTATGATTTATTTTTTAACTTACAAATTGACTTATAAGTAAATTTTGAAAAGTAACAATTTTATACTTCTCAAAAAATAACTTATAACTCATTTTAAAATAAGTAGGTTTGACAAAAAATAAAGACTATTTTATCTTTATTTTAGTAGTCTTTACATATTAATTTGAACTTATAAGTTATTTTAATAAAATACATTCACGTTTTATTTTAACTTAATTTTGGACTTATATAAATTAAAATGATGTTAAACACTTTTATCTATAAATTACTTTATAAAATGACATATAAATTATTTTAGATTTTAACTTATAAATTATTTTAAAATAAGTCATGCCCAAACATGTATAATACATCCTAAAATGTTTTGTTTTTATTTCAATTCATTACATTTTTTCCCTCATCTGTAATAACATCATCCTAAAATGTTTTGTACATATTTCTTCACCTTTTTTGTTTTCTTCTTTCTTCAAATCTCTACATTCTTTACACTTTTTGAGGGAATTTTCTCTCTTTTCCCATTCGTTCTTCCCTCAAAAAAACCTCATAAACACAAAGTTGAAAGAAAACTATTAAGAATCACAAACACAGTGAACGAATGAACTTACAGGTGTAAAAAAGAGAAGTGGAAAACTATAACAGTTAAAGTATGGGTCTTGATTGTGAATTAGAATGGGTAAAAAGTATAAATACGACCGGTATGGATACTTGACCACAGAATTGCCAAATGGACACTCAACTGTCAACCGACGCGCCACCGTATTACAACCGGTTACAAGAACTCCAATCATTTGACGAATCAAGAGCCGGCGTCAAAGGTCTAGTAGACGCCGGCATTCAGAATATTCCTCGATTCTTCATCCGACCCTCCGACGAATTCGACGGAGACTATCCAGTTTCCGACACCCACTTCTCGATTCCGATCATAGACCTCGCAGATATAGCCGGCCGGAGAGGGGTTGTCAAAGAGGCCGTCCGACGGGCATCGGAGACCATGGGGTTCTTCCAGGTAGTGAATCATGGGATACCCATAAGGGTTTTGGACGAGATGTTAGCGGCCGTGCGTGGATTCCACGAGCTGCCACATGAGGTGAAGAAGGAGTACTACACGCGGGAGATTGAGAAAAGGGTGAAGTATGGGAGTAATTTTGATTTGTACCAGTCGCGTTCTGCTAATTGGAGAGATACTTTGTTTTGTGTGATGGGTCCTCAATCTTTGAACCCATTAGATTTGCCTGAGGTCTGCAGGTATTTCCTCAAAATATCTATTGAAATTCTTAGAAAGAAGGTATGATTAGAGAAAGAGTAAAACTTTGTTAATTTGCATAAAAATTATACTTTTTCAGTCATTGGGACTGAGGTAATCTATGTATATATTTAATTTTTATTTGTTATGTGTAGAATCTTGATTTGATAAGATTGGTACGTGTTGATATTGTATATTATTTGTTTATAAGATTCTTTGAATTCTGAGATTGGTTGCAATGCTTCCAATATTTTATATTTATACTTCTATGTTTTATTAAGTTTTCGGCCAATGTTTGTTGTATTGGCCGAATTGGATTTGTATGGAGCAGCATATATTCCTTACATTCGACTTTGGGCTTTTATAGGGAAAGTGAAGTAGTTGCACATTATGTTTGGATTAGAGAAAGAAAAATGAAAGGGAAAGATTAATTTGAAAAAGGAAAAGAATTAAAGTATATGAAACCTTGGATCACTGAGGGTGAGCTTAAATTATTTAGTTTTCCGTCCCAATCACTCCGTTTTTGGAATGAAAAGTTTGGAAAGAAAAATGGTCTAGTTTTCGGTCTATTTCTTTGCTTTTCTGTTCATTATAAAACTCAATAACAAAGGAATTGTACATAAAATTTAAGATTTCGTTCTATTTCTTTTCTTTTCGGTCCATTTTAAAACTCGGTAACAAAGTGTAACAAACCAAAGGAAAGAAAGCACAGAGGAAATTGATTCTGAAAGTTGGATAAGAAAGGCAGTAATAATTATTGTTTTTAAATAATACTTTTTACGTATAAGCCTTTTAATTTTATTTTCCTTCATAATTAGTAGGAACATTATAGGTATTGTAGAAGTTTAAATAGCAATTCTTTGCTTTCTGCCCTGCTCCTCTCACATTTGAGGGGAAACAACTTGTTAGGTTACAACAGGAAGAAATGCAAATGTGTAACTACTAATGAATGCAGCTTGGTCATACTAAAATATTTAGAGAACCGAGTTATTTGCTTTTTATTGTCAATTGATGCTAGCGTAGTTATGGGGGCTCTAATGATGTGCTGTGTAAAATGTAGAGATATAACACTGGAGTATAGCAAGCAAATTAGGACACTGGGAAGTACTTTGTTTGAACTGCTGTCAGAGGCACTTGGCCTCAAACCTGACCACCTTGCTGACATCGATTGTGCGGAAGGGTATGCAATTCTGAGTCACTATTACCCTGCATGCCCTGAGCCTGAACTGACTTTGGGAACTAGCAAACACTCTGATCCTGATTTTCTTACAATCCTACTTCAAGACCAACTTGGTGGACTACAAGTACTTCATCAAAAGCAATGGGTCAATGTTCCTCCTGTGCCTGGAGCTTTAGTTATTAATATTGGGGATCTCTTACAGGTAAGCTTCCTTATTTTGGTGACCCTTTGAAGTATCTTTTCTCTGCTCTATCTGAATTCACCACCTCACATGTTTGTTTATTATCTATTTTGATAGTTACCACACGTTAATTTAATGGCATTTTATTGCACATCATATTCAAACCAATGTTAAATTTAATTAATGTCTTAGTGTCCAATAAGCGACTATGCCATCACTTTTCTTCATTAAAAAAGTGCATGATGGTAGCATAAAAGGTGCACGCTTGACTATTATGTTCATTTTTTGTGACCCTTGGTTGACTAGCCAGTCTCTAATAGTTCTGCTGTTAGGGGTGCCTCATTCTTTGTGAATAAATATTTGAAAGTTGCTTATGAGGTGTTGATATTTCTTGTGTCTGATTACAGCTTATATCTAATGACAAGTTCAAAAGCGTGGAGCACAGAGTGTTGGCTAATCGTCTCGGACCTAGAGTATCCGTTGCATGCTTTTTCACGCCTCACCTTTTCCCATCGTCAAGGTTATACGGCCCAATCAAGGACTTATTGTCAGAAATTAATCCCCCTGTATACAGAGAAACCTCAGTAGCAGATTTTGTTGCCCACTATGATTCCAAAGGACTTGATGGAAACTCAGCTTTAACGCATTTCAGATTATGAAGGTAGTGTGGTACTGAGGATAGATATATCGAACTATTTTGTCAAGGATAAGCTTATTAAAGTATTAGAGTATATAAAGCTGGAATTGAAGTGATAGAATCACGTTGTTGTTAGCCTCAATATATGTATACATGCAATGTGTTACAGCGATTTCTTTACGAGAAAGATCTTTCGCAAATCAGTTGAAGATGTGCATTTGTTACCTGTTCATTCTTGAATATATGTACACCATTTTCGTTGTATTATGATTTATAAAATCTTCATGGTATGTTAAATACCCTTTTATACTTATGAAAATGGTTGTTTATCTGGTATATATAGTATGTGAAGCATGCTTCTAGATGGAGTCATAAAAAAATCGTGGTACTGATAAGATGATGGTGTTGCAAACTGATAATTGCCTTGACCAATATAATGTTGTGGACAATATAATGTTTATCTTTTATGCTATATTTGGATTGAGAGAATGGAATAGAAGTATAAATAATATGAAAAATAGTATATTTGATTATTATTTTGGAGGATAAACCATTCTAGTAGAATGAAAATTCATTCTCTCCCCTTGATTTTTAATGAGAGGTGGTGGAATAAAATTCATTCCTGTGGAATAGATGTATGTGATAATTTTGCTATTATATTACACAACCCAACACTACCAATAATCAAACATACACTTAAAATACCTTGAAATCATTTTATTCCCTCCTCCATTTCATTCTTTCAATCCAAACGCAACATTAGATTTGAGTTGCATTCTGTTTAAACTTGCAGTGGATATGGTCATGAAAGCTTGTACCTTTAGGAAGTGTAGCTTCCTGTTGGGAAACTTCGAGCTGTAAGTTTCAGCTTGGATGCCAGCATACCTTTTGTGATATCATCTTTTCCAGTTAGGGATTCATTTTTGTAGCTTATATATTCCCGAGGTTTGCAATGAGATATTCTGTAAGAGTTGCAATGTAAGTGCCACCAGAGGTCCAACTCCAGTTCCTTGAACCAAGCTTACCGCAAGTGCTTTTTTGGTAAGTAGCTTACCTATAGTGTTAATGTACCATGATTCCATCAGTAAATTTTCCTATATATATTTTGTATATTTTCGTTCTGGTTCTTTACGGAATTGTGTGAAATTTGTTCAATAGCTCTACAAATCAGGTTAAAATTTGGTTGGATGGTAAGTTGGAATCAATGGGCTAATTTGTGCCTGAGATGGTTGAGGTAATCTGTGTTTGATCTTTGTCTATGTTTATGCTGCACTGGAATCTGTATATTGTTGTAACTGATGAAATTAAATCACCTACAGATATAATGAGTGTTTAGTTTAGTAGTAGTGAGGAATTGTGGCGATAAATTTGAGCATATTGTGTTACTTTATACTATTATCCGTAAAGATGAGGTTCTTATTTTGAAAAGAAAAAATTGACGAATAGGACAGTTATTGGGGTCAAAGGGAGTAGCATTTTAGTTATGTTTACAGATAAGTTGTATCCATTTTAAGGATTTAGATTTAGCTTACCATTCTAATAGGTTATGGACCTGTGCTTTATTGTTAATAATCTGGAAATTAGAGTTTCATTTTGCATACACCAGCAATAATTACGTACCCCAGTTTGCTTGTTACTTATCAAGAATGTAATAAGACCAAAGTTGAACCATTTGGTATTTTTTAGATTAGGATCAACATCGTTACATTTATTTTTAATTTTTTTTTAATACACATTTAATTTAATGACACATATTAATTTGTCGCAGACAATTAATTTGAAACAATAACAGGGGGCAAGTTATAATAGGACGGGTCTGAAGCAAATAACGATGGCATAATTTGTTTCTGTTAGTTTTTTGATTTTTTTGAATATCCATCCTTCTAAATTCCTCTGCTTTTAGTTTCTAGCATCAAGCTTATGTGGGGAATATTATTGTGTTGTATTAATCGTGCTTCATCACTTGTGACTTTTGATGAAGAATGATTTTAGATTATATTTTGGAGGCGGGAGGCCTAATATAATTAAAGTGAATGCTACAATAACTGTGTTGGGATTGACTCATACTTTTGCAGATTTGACTAATGACCACTACGACAGGATGGTCGGGGGTCTCGTTCACCGGTGAGCGAGTGGTTGCCCAGCTCACCGGTGAGCTGGCGGAGATTGCAAGGGGGCAACGCTTCTTGGAAGCCAAGCATAATGGTGTAATTGGGCTTGAGAATTTATTAGTGATCCAGTCTTTAGTTTACTAATGTATTGAGCTTAAGCTCATGTTATAGCAGTTAGGGTTTTCTAGTTACTATAAAAATAATTGTTTAGTGTGTAAATCATTGTAGAGCGTATGAGACATCTATTAAATACATCAGACAAGCAGGACTAGCAAAATTGGTGAACCTGAGTATATCGCGTGTTCTTACTTTTTCGTTCTTCATCTAATATTCTGTGTAATTGTGTTATTATTCCATCTTAAATTCTAACAGACTGCATGTATATACAAATCTTTTTCTCTTATTTTATTAAAGATTAGTCTTGGTGTAAAATTATAATAAAAATATATAATATGGGTTTTATTAAATTTTGGGATAAAAGAAAACATCAAAAAAAAAATTAAGAAGGACAAAAGTCAAATGAGATTTTTAACATAGTCAAGAGGACAATTATTTTCTTTCCTCTTCCTTAATAATATAGATATAAATATTTATGTTCTATAAAGTATAAACGATGAGGCTATTTCTAAGGGTGTGATTGACTGTTTACGAGTTTTAAAAACTAAAAAAAAAGGTGGGGAACAAGAGATTTTAGAAGTTTCATTTCAAATGTCATGTTTGTTGGATTTTTTGAAGGAAAAGATAAAAAAAAATTACCTACTTTTTTCCTATAACTTTTGATAGATTTGAATAGAAAAATTATTTAATACCCCATGAACAAATGAACAATATACTCTCTATTTTTATATAACAGTAAAATATATAAATATTAGAGTTTTTGTGAATTTTACTGTTATATGAGAGCGAAAAGTTTAAATATTTACAGTATCCTCGGTCCTACCCTACTCTTCAAAATAACAACCATTAACATTTTGATTACTTTTAAGTCCACCTTCTTCTATCTTCTTGTTTGTGAGAATTTTGGCAGAAAAGCAAGTACCAAGTAAAAGTACTAATACATCACTATTGAAAAAGAAAAGTATAAATAAAAGCACTACTACATCACTATAATTCCAATGGTAACGGTTTTGGTAATGTCCTAAAATGTTTTATTCGTATTTCAATTCAGCACTTCTTTTTTTCCTTCTTCAAATCTTTACATTTTTTAGAGAAAAGTTTGAAAAAGAAAGTCGGGATCTCAAGTTTTAAATTTAAAAATATTTTAAATTAATAATAATCAACGAGGTATTTTTAAATATTCGTGAGAGTATATAGAGATGTGGAAAATTGTTGCAGTAAAAGGATGGGTTTTGATTGTGAATTGGAATGGATAAGAACTTGTGAATTTAAGAACACCAATATGGGTACTGGACCACAGAATTGTCAAATGGACACCCCTTGCGCTAGTGTCCACTCAACGGACACACCGCCGTACTACAACCGGTTACAAGAGCTCAAATCATTTGACGAATCAAGAGCCGGCGTCAAAGGTCTCGTAGACGCCGGCATCCAGAACATTCCTCGATTCTTCATCCGACCCTCCGACGAATTCGACGGAGACTACCCATTTTCCGACTTCCCAATTCCGATCATAGACCTCGCTGACACCGCTGGCCGGAGAACGGTTGTCATAGACGCCGTCCGACGGGCATCCGAGACCCTGGGCTTCTTCCAGGTGGTGAATCATGGGATACCCATACGGGTTTTGGAGGAGATGTTAGCGGCGGCGCGGGGATTCCACGAGCTGCCCCATGAGATGAAGAAGGAGTACTACACGCGGGAGGTTGATAGAAGGGTGAAGTATGTGAGCAACTTTGATTTGTATAAGTCGCGGTTTGCTAGTTGGAGAGATACTTTGTTTTGTGTAATGGGTCCTCAATCTCTCAACCCATTAGATTTGCCTGAGGTCTGCAGGTATTTCCTCACAAGATTGATTGAAATTCAAATATACATTATTTACAATTAGAGAAAGAGTGTAACTTTCTTAATAAAATTAAAAATATAATCTTTAAGTCAGTGGGACTGAGGTAATCGATGTATATATGTGTACAGATGTATTTTATATTTGTAGAATCTTGATTTTATAAGATTGGTATGTGTAGATATTGTACATTATTTGTTTATTAGAATATTTGAACCTTTGAGATTTCTCTCAGAATATTTAGTTTGTGGCCCTTTAATTTAATTTGGTTGTAATTCTTCCAATATTTTATATGCATACTTCCTATACTTTATTAGTTTTCGCCCAAATTTTGTATATTGGCTGAATTGGATTTGTATTTTAGCATATATTCCTTTTATTCTACTTTTGGATTAGCAAGAGGAAAATGTAAGGGAAAGATTAATTTGACAAGTAAGAAGTAATGTGCATAAAATGTTGGTTCCCTAACAAACCAAAGGAAATAAATTTTTTCTGAAAGTTGGATAGGAAAGGTAGTAATTACTTATACTAGTTATAATACTTTTGCACGTATAAGCCTTTTAATTTTGTTTTCCTTCATATTTAGTAATAAAATTCTTTGCTTTATGTCCTGCTCCTCTCATTCTTGAGGGGAAACAATATGAAAGGTTAACAAGAGCTAAGCTGTTTCCTCCCTTATCTACATATTCCCTTCTCTTTCTATTGCTAATCCAAACAGTATGCCTCTGTCATATTCCCTTCTCTTTCCCCTCCACTACTTCAATCCAAATTTTACCATTAGTTGTTGGGTTAAGTTGAGTAGTCACTAAGTATATAAACAATGTTATACTCAACAAGTACTAAAACTTGTGATAAACTGGAACAAATGATGTATTCTGCGACAGAAGAAATGCAAATGTGTAACTAGTAATGAAGTGCATCTCGATTCATTATAAAGTATATGTAGAACTGAGTTAATTGCTTTTTATTATCAATTGATTTTAGTGTAGTTATGGGATCTCTAATATTTTGTGTCTAATATGTAGAGAGAAATATTTGGAGTATATCAGGCAAATTAGGAAATTGGGGACTACTTTGTTGGAACTGCTATCAGAGGCACTTGGTCTCAAACCTGACCACCTTATTGGCATTGATTGTGCAAAACGGTGTGCAATTCTGAGTCACTATTACCCTTCATGCCCTGAGCCTGAAATGACTTTGGGAACTAATAAACACTCTGATGCTGATTTTCTTACAATCCTGCTTCAAGACCAAATTGGTGGACTTCAAATACTTCATCAAAAGCAATGGGTCAATGTTCCTCCTGTGCCTGGAGCTTTAGTTGTTAATATTGGGGATCTCTTACAGGTAAGCTTCCTTTTTTTAGCGACTCTTTTTAAGTTCTCTTCTCTATCTGATTTCACTACACATGTTTATTTATTATCTGTTTTGATAGTTACTATACATGTTAATTTATTGGAGTTTTATTGCAGAATCATACTCGTCTCAAACCAATATTAAACTTAATTTATGTCTTGTGTGCAATAAGTGACTATGCCATCATTTTTCTTCATTGAAAATTTGCATGAGGGTAGCATAAACGGTGTGTGCTTGACTATTATGTTCATTTTCTGTTCCCCTTGGTTGACTACTCAATCTAATAGTTCTGTTGTTAGGGGTGCCTCATTCTGTGAGAGCAATTATATGAACGTTGCTTATGAGGTGCTGATATCCCTTGTGTCTGATTACAGCTTACATCTAATGACAAGTTCAAAAGCGTGGAGCACAGAGTGTTGGCTAATCGTCTTGGACCTAGAGTATCCGTTGCATGCTTTTTCACGCCTCTCCTTCTCCCATCGTCAAGGTTATACGGCCCAATCAAGGACTTATTGTCAGAAATTAATCCCCCTGTATACATAGAAACCACAATGGCAGATTTTGTTGCCTACTATGATTCCAAAGGACTTGATGGAAGTTCAGCTTTAACACGTTTCAAATTATGAAGGTAGACGTACTGGGGTTAGATATATTGCACTATGTTGTCAAGGATAAACTTATTAAAGTATTAGTTTATAAAGCTGGAGCCTTCTGATAGAATCTTGTTGTTGAAAGCCTCTCTCTCTCTCTCTCTCTCTCTATATATATATATATATATATATATATATGTATATATATATATATATGTAATGTGTACAGCAGTTTCTTTACTAGAAAGATCTTTCGTGTATCAGTTGAAGATGCTTGTGTGTTAATCTTACATTCTTTAATATATGTACACCGTTCTTGTTGTATTATGACTTACAAAATCTTCATGGTATTTAAATACTCTTTCATACTTAAGAAAATTGTTGTTTATATAGGTCTTTTATAGAATGTGAAGCATGCTTCTAGATGGAGCCATAAAAAAATCATGGTACTGATAAGATGATGAGTTACAAACTGACAATTGCCTTGTCCAATATAATGTTGTTGACAATATAATGTTTATCTTTTATATCTGAGTTGCATTCTGTTTAAACTTATATTGGCTGTGGCCATGAAAGCTTTTGGTCTTCCTGAAGAATTTCTAGTTTTAGTATCAGAGGATATTGTCGTTTATCTTTAGGAAGTGTAGCTTCCTGTTTGGGCAACTTCGAGCTGTAAGTTTCAGCTTGGATGCCAACAAGCCTTTTGTGGTATTATCTTTTCCAGATAGAGGGATTCATTTTTGTAAGTTATATATCCATGAGGTTTGTCAGAAGTTGAAGGCCCTTTTCCTTTGGATGAATAGAAATGGAGATTACGAATGAAATTTAGTTCCAGTAATGAGATATTCTGTAAGAGTTGCAATGTAAGGGCCACCAGAAGTCCAACTCCAGTTCCTTGAACTAAGCTTACCGCAAGTGCTTTTTTGGTAGGGTCCTTTACATAAGTATACAATTTTTAGAAAATAATTACAAGAATAATACATTTACAAAATAATTACAAAAAGAGTGCAAATACAATAATCACATTAATTATTCAATTTTACAAATCCTTAAATTAAGGAGAAGTAAATTAAATTACACAAATCCCTTAAATCAAAGAAAATTAAATTAAATTCTTTAAATCAAGGAGAAGTAAATTAAATTACTTTAATTCAATTTCTCCATCTCTCTCTCTTACTTTGACTCCACCTTCTTCCTCGTCGAAGTCTGCAAAAGATAACCAGTAACCAACTTTTAATACAAAGGTAACCAAACTTTAATATAAAGGTAACCAACCTTAAATACAAAGGTAATCAATAACCAACTTTTAATACAAAGGTAACCAAACTTTAATATAAAGATAACTAACCCTTAATATAAAGGTAATCAAACCTTAATACAGGGGTAACCAACCTAAATACAAAGGTAACAAAAACTAGTTACTACACATTCAGGAATTAGTTACCTCCATACTAGTGTTTGGTTATCTATATACTATTGTTTTGTTACCTAAATTTACTAAACGAAAATTTTAATACAAAGGTAACCAACTCTGAATACAAAGGTAATCAAACCTTAATACAGGGATAACCAACCTTTAATACAAAGGTATTCCTCCACCACAACCACCACCATCACCACCATATTCTTCCTCCGCCACAACCACCACAATTTTCTTCCGCCTCTACTACCATCTTCTTCCTCCGCCATAACCACCACCATTTTCTTCCTCTGCCACAACCACTACCATTTCTTCCTTTGCCACAACTACCATCATGACAACCACCACCATCTTCTTCCTCCGCTACAACTACCACCATGAACGTGAAAGATAAAAAAAAAACGGTGGAGAAAATGGCGAAAAAGATGGAGAAGATGAAAATGGAAGAAAGAGAAAGCGAAAAATTGAGGAAAGAGAAAGTGGAGAAGATGAAAATGACGGAAGAAGAGAAAATGGAAGAAAGAGAAAGATAAGTAAATTTAATTAGAATTTTAAATTTTAAAATTACCCAACTAAATTAAAGGGATCATGGTCACATCATCACTCCAATTAATTTAAACTAAAACTAACTGTATTTATTATGTAAATAAAAGATTAAAAATACACTCTTTTTGTAAATATGTTTTTAATGCACTTTTATTGTAATTTTTTCATAAAAAATACTAGAATATGTAATTAACCCTTTTTGGTAAGTAGCTATCTATAGTGTTAATGGACCATGATTCTATCAGTAAATTTCCTATTTAATTTGTGTATGCTTTCGTTCTGGTTCTTTACAGAATTGTTTGAAATTTGTTCATATAGCTCTACGAATCAGGTTTAAATTGATGGTACGTTGGAATGGATGGGCTAAGTTTTGTCTGAGATAGTTGAGGTTTTTGATATGTTTTTGATCTTCATCTCTGTTTATGCTGCACTGGAATCTATATATTGTTGCAACCGATGAAGTTAAATCACCAAAATATAATGAGTGTTTAGTAATAGTGATATATATTGGAATTGTGACGGTAACTTTGAGCAAATTATGTCATTTTATACCATCATCAGTAAAAACGAGACTCTTATTTTGAAAAAAAAATTTGACAAATAAGACAGTATTTGTGGTTCAAAGGGACTAGTATTTTAGCTATGTTTACAAACATGTTGTTTTTATTTTACCTAGCTTAGCATATTTGTCATGATAAGGAGATTTTAATGATAGTGTCATATTATACTATCATCAACAGTATGGGGCTCTTATTTTGAAACCAAAAAAATTGGCAAATGAAACCCTTCATTAGTAGAAGGAGAAAGGAAAGGGTTGAATCCATGGAGTTGTCGCGTTAGGGATTGACTTCTGTATAACCGACAACAATTATTAGTTTGAAGAATATTATTTAGTTATGTTTCCTAATAAGTTGAATCAATTCTTGTAACGTGTATGCAATATCCTCCAAATTATGTGCACTAGAATTCATAATAAATTATGTTCTGAGTGGTCCTAAATAAGTTCAGTGAGATATTAAATTTATTAGTGTGTTTATGTTTATCTCTATTTGATTTAATGATGACATAAAAATTTAATGTATATTTGTAAAAAGAATAAATAATATTGTATAGTCCTCATAAGAAAAACAATGTAAAAGGATTTGGGGATCGAACTTATTAGATTGATCGATTTTGTAGAGTTGTGACATTTAATATATTAGATTGTCCAAAATCGTAGAGCAAAAGATTTAATTACTCTGAAATCTTATAGTGAACTAAGGAATTCTGACCAAGTTATCAAGTAGAATGAGAAGGCACTCTAAGATCGCAGAATGAAGTTAAGTAATTCTAAGATCGTAGAGTGACATAAGATCGCAGAGTGAAGTTAAGTAGCTCTAAGATCGTATAGTGACATAAGATCGCAGAGTAAATTGAAGTAATTTTGATATTGTAGATTGACCCAAAACGTAGAGCCAAATCGCATAACTACCAGAAACGTAGAGTGAACATTGTCTGAAGATTAACTCTACGATCTATCACAACCAAAATCTTAAAGGGCAACTCCTGACATGTCAGTCGTAGATCTGCAACAAAGGATCGAAAGCTTATTCAACACATTATCTAAGTGTGTTGGCAAACAGGACATACGTCAAATCAGAGCTTTATTCAAACTACTAAATGTAGAGCAAAAAGACACGTGCCTCTGCACCAAACAGGTACTATTGAAAATGATATTGAGTGGTCCAACAGATAACAATGCAGAGTCAAATGAATCAGACGATAACAAGTGTCCTAAGCTTAATGGAGCAATAGTAACTTTCCAACAGACAGATTTCAAGGAAAGCCTATAAAAGGATTACCACTTCAAACACAAAGAATTGACGATCGATTGAACGATTCAAGTATTCAAGACTACAAGTTTGAAAAGCTCACCCTAGGATCCAAAAACTCTATTATACTTTTTTCAGAGAAATCGATCAGCTGCTAAATCTTTCAAAAAAAAATACTAAACGCCATTTAGCAGCATCCCAAACTACAATCAAACAACCCAGTTAGATCTTAATGATCTATTGTTAAGACAAGTCTTAGTGACCTGCTTAATTTTGAGTAAATCAATTCTCTTAGGGAGTGTTTGATAAAAATTGAATGAAATAGTTTTAAATGTTTAAGTAATCTGAATGAACTGAATGAAGTAGATTTCTGAATACTGAATGAAAAAAGTTGTTTGATAAGTGACATGTCAGAAATATTTAAATAACATATTTTTACTATTTTAACTCTCTGAAAAAATTTAAAGTTGTTGTAAATTTATTTAATATTACTTAATATAATAGTTAAATTTTTTTTTACTTCATTCACCTAGGACTTAACCATTCAACCAAAAAAATTAGACTTAGTCATTCAACCCAAAAATCTGACCGATTCAGCCAAAAACAAATACACTAAATGATTGACCGATTTTGTCATTCAGTCATTCAGCTCTATTTAGCTAAAATCAAACAGCCATTTAGTGATTTATTTAAGTCTAGTGATTTATTTAAGTCTTAGTGACTTGTCGAGACTTAGTGTTTTGTCTGCTTCTTAGTGATTTAGTTTTTAGTGAACCTGGTTTTTGTAACCACCATTCTTAATGAATCATTCCTGCTCTCGGAGTGAAAGAGAGGATTAGGAGTATTTTAGACTTTAAACCTCTTAAAATTTGTCTCCTTATTGCTCTAGATAACTGCCATATTAATTGATATACTAATTGAGATTTCTTTCCTTACTTTAACTAAATTGAGAATTGAGCATTTCATTTAAATCTTTAAAGAATTTTGTAAAATACAATATTTCGCTATGCATAACTTAAATAAGTTATCTGATTAATTATTTAATAAATAATTTTAATTTGAGATTTTAAAAGAATCTATTCAACTCCCGAATCTTTTTGTACCTCTCGGGAATAACAAAATTCACTAGTACTTATTTTGGATAAGAACCACAACCGATCGTCTTCTACCTACATTCAATACTACTAGTGGTGGGTGATATTGTCAGACAGTTTTTCCTCGTCCAGATCCGTTACTTCGTTTAATTTTGACTTGTTGTGTTTGTTGCCATCATGGCGATGGTGACTTTCTCCTTTTTTCCCCCGGGTTATATTTATATTGGATGTTATAAGAAAGCTTATTGTTGTCCACATAATGAGTTGACTGATAGCTAAAATCAAAGTACGTAGCAGAATTCAATAAAGTCGGTTGACATGACAGAATGATTATAAATTGCAATTATAAGGCAAACTAAAATACAAAATTAATAAACAAGGCTTCTGCAAGTGAAAATGCACAAGTCAGAAAGCTCAAACAAGGCTGCTGCTTGCTGCGTTCAGGCTACAAATTATTCAGTCTTTGCAATTAATTTATTAATGCTGCTACTAGTAAACATGGCCATGTGCGAAGGACTTAACACAAGTCGGCAACTGGCAACACAAGTGGCTTAGAAAATTTCCCTAGTAGTTCGTTCCGTGTTAGCTTGGTACAGTTGGGCACAAGATCGTAAAAAGTTACGAGTTGTATTAATAGAGTTGTAAAATTTCATTTAACCAGAAATTTCAGCTTTAAGCACAGGACAAAGAATGGATATTTCAAGCTCCAACCTGCAGCCTAGGCCTCCCACTGAAACAGCAGCAAACTACAACCGTGTAAAAGAACTCAAGGCTTTCGATGATACGAAAGCTGGTGTTAAAGGACTAGTTGATGCAGGGATCATGAATATCCCTAAAATATTTGTTAGACCATCGGATGAACTTGCTGGTGAGGAGTTAAATGCTTGCTCACTAAGACTACAAGTACCGATCATTGATCTCAGTGGCATTGACAGAGGCAATCCACAACGTAAGGCAATTGTTGATCAAGTCAATCGTGCATCAAAGAAGTGGGGTTTCTTCCAAGTGGTGAATCATGGGATTTCTGTTAGTGTGATGAATCAGATGATTGATGGAGTACGTTTGTTTCATGAACAAGATCTTGAGGTAAAGAAAGAGTACTATTCGCATGATCGGAAGAAAAATGTGAGATATGATAGCAGTATTGATCTGTATCAATCTAGATTTGCTAAATGGAGAGACACTTTGAATGTATCTATGCTTGTTCCTGGTCATTTTGACCCTGACGAGCTGCCACCAGTTTGCAGGTATATACATTTTTTTTCATCAACATATGCTTCCATTTAGGGTATTGGTCTTCCCCGAAACCTGTTTGACTTGCCTAGGTCCAAATGCACTGCACTCAAAGGTTATGTCTGAGTTAAATAATCTACATTTGAAATAATCTACTTCTAGATGAACAAGTTTATTAAGTGCGTTTGTACCTTCAAATACACTGAACACCCCCCTATGACGCTAGACAAACAAGCACGTAGTTTTTACACTTTTTCCCCAACTTTAAGTCTTTTGTGTCAGACTATTCCTGTTTGATCTCAAGTCACTAAGTACCTAGAAAAGACATGTATTATTTATATTTATCAAATCATAATATAGTTTTACCTTATTTGCAGAGATGCAATACTTGAATATATAAATGATGCTACAAAGTTGGGAAACACTCTTTTTGAGTTTTTATCAGAAGCTCTTGGCCTCAAAATAGACCACCTAAGAGCAATGGAATGTGCAAGTGGCCGCAAATTTGTGGGTCACTATTATCCCCCATGTCCAGAGCCAGAGCTTACTTTGGGAGCTAACAAGCACACAGATCCTTCCTTTCTCACTATTCTTCTACAAGACAACATTGGTGGCCTCCAATTCCTGCATGAAAATAGATGGATTGATGTTCCACCACTTGCAGGAGCTTTGGTTGTCAATATTGGGGACCTTTTGCAGGTTTGTTTCAACTTCAAGCAATTCTACTTAACAATATACTCCCTCGGTTCCACAAATAGTGTCGCATTTTTTTTCCACAAACTTTAAAGACATTTTTTGTTTTTAGTTTATTAGTGATGGCATGATAACAAAATTTTGATAGCAAATTTGAGGAGATTGTGTGATTTTATATTACTGTGAAAAGAAATGGGACTTTATTTGGAACAGAAAAAAAAAAAAAGAACATAAAGAGAGCAATTGAGACTCTTTTGTGGATCTAAGGGAGTATCATTCTTTATAATTGACCACTGAATGATGATATTATTTTTATTCAGATTATATCAAACAAGAAGTTTACCAGTGTCGACCACAGAGTGCTGGCCAATCGTGTCGGACCAAGAATTTCTGTGGCATCCTTTTTCACCGGTGTTGTTGAGCCCGAAAAAATATATCGTCCAATCAAAGAGTTGATATCAAAAGAGAGTCCTGCAATATACAGAGAATTTGTAGTAAGTGACTATATCAAGAAGTTCTACTCTAGGTCACAGGACGTGTCTGGTGTTGACCATTTCAAGCTATGAGGCCTAGGAAATCTAAAGCAATTTTGTATGTTTTGGTCTTTCAAAAAAAAAACCACTGTTATTTCGTAACTATATTGTACGTTTACACAGAAGCACAGCATTGTGTTTTCTACATATTGTTGATTTCTTTACATTTTAGTTGAAAATTCTCTGTTCAAGCAAAGAATTAATGAAGTGGATGCACGTGACAATCAGATCAGCTTTTCTTCTGTTCAAGTCTGGCCACAATATAAATAAACAAACCAATGATGTGTAAGACTTGAGCTTCTAAGTATGACAAAGGCGAGGCAGTAGGGGCAGATCCAAGATTCTGTTTGAACTTTTTTAAAAAAATTAAATAAATAAAAGTTGAATTGATCTTAATATTAATTAAATGATAATAATGTTTATAAATTACAATGTTATTATTCTACACTCTATAACTTGAAAATATTTCGAGATAATTTCATTATTAATAGTTTCAAATACATCATTTTTAATATAAGAAACTACATAATCACTCAACTATTTATTGCACATTTGATAAGGGTCCTTAAGCGACGAATACTCTCTCTCTTGTTAGCATTATATTCCATTATAGATGATCTTAATATCGGGTCAGCAGCAAGTACCTCTTCTATATCAGATTCAACTTGGAATTGAAAATTGGTATTTTAAGACGGTTCTTGGATAAGAATTTTATTTGAGAGATTTAGAGTAGTCTCATCGACTCGGATGGATTATGATGTCGATAATTCGGTTTTGGAACGTTTGAATTTCGTATCATGAATGGCTAAATCAATCAATATACAATTAACAATCCCAGATAAACCACTAATTTATACAAATTGCAACATAAATAAAATTCTAAAACACAAAAAAATAAATATAAATATCAGAATAAAAACATGAGTTAATACTCAAGAGTTGATTTAGAAACTTACTTGTCATAGTTCAATTTGAACGATTTTTCGAAGAAGAAATATACATACATGTTCAGTTGATGAAAGAAAGGGTGTATGCCTATAAATGCTCAGCACTTCCAGCCTTTAATACTCTTACATTTCCTCTACCAAGAAACAAAGTGAGCTACCAATAGTTAAGGAGAATTAATATAGAGAGATCGAGAGGCGGATCGGTCGACCCAACCCAAAGTCCAACTACGAGCTTTTTAACTGCAACAACTTAAATATACGCTATTGGAGCTGGGATTACTGCGGCTGCTGGCATTGCCTACGGGCAAGTCCATTAGTTTAAATAATTGTTATTAAGTTCAATTTCTTATTAGCAACATTATTTTGATTCCTATGTTATTGGGTTACGAAAATTGAGAAGGCTTTCGACATAGCCAACTTAGGAGAAAACCAAAAGATTAATACAATTTTAATCGTTTAATGTTAATGTCTTTTCAAAGTCTCAAACCAAATTTGCTTTGTATATTCAAACAAAATGAAGGCTAAACATATCAAAATCAACCCACAAACATAACCCACAAGGCCACAAACGCAACTCAACACAAGCTGTTTGGGAAAACAAACAAATAATTTTTGTTTAAACACATTTACAATTATATTGATTTGAGTTTTTTTTTTTTTTAAATTTGTAAAAACATCTAAAGAATTATCCAATTGCTTCACCAAGAGAACAACTTGAAATGATATATTAAACAGTATTTCATCAAAAATGTCACTTCATTCAAATTAGATAACCCTTATAGTCCTTACATGAAGAGGCAGCAGACAAGTTACATAGTGGAGGAATAAAATAATTTTAATAGTACCAAAATAACCTACCAAAACCTTTAGTAGAGGCAACTGCATTCATTTTCCTTTATGTGGCTTCGCCCCAGCGAGACAAGTAGTTAGAGCTTTAGTTATGCTAGTTGTCACCTAAATTTACTCAATGTTAGATTCATTATGATAGATAAAGTTAGTTAAGCACACTAAAATGAAGGATTTTACTAAAAGCTGTATTTAGTTGGTTGATATAGTTAGTTAACCATACAATCACGTGTTCATGTGTGTTAATGCTCTATGTAGTTTAGGGTAAGATTAGTATTTATTTTTAACACCAGCACAAGAAAACACAAGTAAACCAGTGAACCAATGGTGGTTTTCATTGGAGAAAAACCTCTGGTTTGGGAATTAGTAAACTTGCACGGGTAGAGTGCTGTCAACAATGGAAGGAGTACATAGTCACAGAAAGTGTGATGTGCCTTGTACATATGGAAGAGTCGTATATAATAGTGTTTCGACTACGTGATCTAACATACACGTGTCTTTAATCATATGACTTGATACACGCTAATCACATGACTTGATACACACTGGTGTTTAGTGAGAATTGTGCTCACCTACCTTTGACATCATGTATATAAATAACAAAAACTACTCAAAAATCTTTTACTTTGTATATACGTAAGTATATATATAATAATCGACACTCGTGCTCTCACCATGTCTTGAGATCTATATCGTATAAACTAGATGGTGGGTTATAGTTAGCCCTAAATTTAGGGTTGATCAGGAGCCTAGTAACAGAGCTCAAGCTCAACCTATATTGAGGTGTGCTTCCAAATTAATAGGGCTGTAAATGGTAATCACAAAATTTGTATTTGTTCGTATCCATATTCGAAATAAAGCGCATATTATTCGTATTCAAAATTAAGCAGATATATCTGTATTCGGTTTTAAGGTATTCGTAAATAAACAAATACGAATACGGATATAGCAACATCAATATTCGTTTAATATCCGACCGTAAATATATCCGACCGTAAAAATATCCGATAAATAACGGATATCCAGTATCCGATATTCGGATTCGTATTTGAAATTTATATATAAATAACTTTAAATATCAAAATCCTAATGTGCCACAATATCCTCTTCTTTTTTTTTCCAATAACATGTAAAATATGACATATTTTAATGACGACTAGGGATAACCTGTGCCTGAAGGCACTGGGCAATTAATATAATAGTTGAGTACTGTATCCAATATTTCTAAATTGAAAAATCTAAAACTGTTGCAGAATCTCAATTCCATAATGGAACTGAGAGTCCAACCATTAATACAAAAATATTGATACTCAATCCAGTTATAGTTTCTTTTTTAGGTAAACATTAGTGTGTTACTCATTCCTAACTTAAAATTAGTTATTGGCAGGTTTGAGCAATTAATTGATTGACGATAGCGGGCTCAAATTTGTGTAATATAGTGTTTTCGGGTATTCCACACACCTTTCCTTTATTGACAAAACGGAATGAGAAGTTTGGCAGCATTTATTTGCCTTCATTATCTCTAAACATCGATCAATATAATCCATGAACAGTATTTTCCATGAAAAAAAAGGTAGTACTGCAAGCCATTTTGTGGAATCCAATGAGAAAAAAAAAGATATAAAAATCCAAAAGAAAAACTTTTGCATATATACCCAAAAGTATAAAATGAGTCTTTTAAGTCCAAACAAAAAAATATTGTCATAACACCAACTAAATCGCATCACCATAACATTTTTTTCGTCTATATTTTTTTCTTGAAATTGGACAAAAGATTCTCATACCATGAGTTAGAGCCTACTACAATAGTTACTCTCGATATAGCCCGCAAAAATACCAAAAAAATGACATGTAATTGCCCGTGCCTGAAGGTACGGCGTAAATTAAAATTTCAAAAACACTCTATTACCTAAATACTCTTTGCAACCTAAAATAACTTATAAATTAATTAGAATGAATCTGAACCGTCTCTGTGATTTTTCGCCCAAATCAATTTCCATGGCCCAAGTGGCATTTTCTTTTGGACTAAATTTGTTTTCCCAGATTTGATCATCTTGTGTTTCACAAATATAATAGGGCAAGGGAGAAAAGGAAGGGAAGGAGGAAAAGAAAGGTAGGAGAAAGTTGAATCATTTTTATTTTATTTTTGTGAAAGAGAGTTTCTTTAATCCTCTTCCTAAAATAATGTACATGTGCTCTTCTTTGTGTGTGAAGATAATACATACAGTCACCCAGGGAGGATATTCGAGGCAACGAGCAAAGGAGCTAAGAGATTGTGTGACACAATATCACATACTCCATAAAACATATTACATGAATGCTTGTATAGGCTCATGTATGTATAAGCTATAAGTTAATATATACTTTTATGTTTTATGATAAGGAATCACTCCAATCACACAGTATTTTAGAACATATGTTATATATTACAATTCGATTCTAATAATAATTTTAATTCCAAACGTATAGCCATCCACAGCAAAAAAGAGATTGAGGCCTCACTATTAGGATATCGCTTTTACCTTATAAAGCTATAATTATATGATGAATGCATCTTAAACTGAAAAAATGTTTGAGTAAATATTTGATAGAAAGATTAATTCACCTCTATTAGAAGATCTAATGTTCAATGCTTTCTTGTTTGTGTGTAATTGTACTTTTATAAAGGTAATTAGTTATTATATTAATTTATATTCGTAAAACATTTTGATCCCGAATATGAATTTTGAAAAAGAACTGGGGATACTCGTGTCGCATGCTTGTACGCAACGTACATACGTGTGTATGTGTGTGTATATATATATATATGGGGATCAATTTATTGACAACGTTGTAAACGTAGATCTATCCTTAAAATAAATCTCAGTCGTCTAGGCTGAGATCTGTCGGCTTATATAGCCCTCATTCACAGTATAGTATCCAGGTATCCGTAGTATTATACTGCGGGTAAGGGATATTGTCTAAAATGCCCCCAACATGCATTTAATAAACTCACCGTCAACAATATTATAGTGTGGACGGTGAATATTTAAGAAAACGATGATGTTTTGAATTTTCACTGATGAGGTTTTGAATATTCACCATCCACAGTATTATGGACGCAAGTTTAATTATAAAATTGCATTTATCTTTATTCATAACAATCATTTAGGCTTTCATCTCATTTTCACAGTACCAACCTTGGTAGTTATAATTATGGCTATCAAGTTCTCTATTTTTTTTTATTTTTTTTTGTAGATAACATTAATCTACAATGAGAATACGCAGAAGAAATAGAAATTTTGATACCTTAATTATAAAACTGTATTTGTCATTATTCATAGCAATTATTTTGGATCTCATCTCATTTTTACAATACCAATATGGGTTTTTCGACTTAAGACTATTAAGTTTTCTTCTTCTTCTTCTTCTTCTTGTGTAGTATTTTTTTTTATTCATGTTTGTCAATCATTCCTGATAACATAAATTTACAAAGATACTACACAGAAGAAAAAAACTAATAATTTTAAAAAGACCCGTTTGCAGTATAATA
Source organism: Hedera helix (assembly GCA_947179155.2). Lineage (NCBI taxonomy): Eukaryota > Viridiplantae > Streptophyta > Magnoliopsida > Apiales > Araliaceae > Hedera > Hedera helix. The sequence continues at coordinate 33,071,179 of OX359282.1, read as the reverse complement.
CTGCGGACGAACCTATTTGCTATAATACTACTAATAGTTTAATTAAATGTATGACATTATTGTAAATACATCCGTCCGCAGTAGGACCTATTTACTATAATGTCATTAATAGTTTAATTAAATACATAACATTATTTTAAATGACAACGTTTTGAAATTTCACCGTCCGCAATATTATACTGCAGACGGTGAGGGCTAAGTCTTACTCGAGAAACCCGACGGCGTTTTGAAATTTCACCGTAGGCAATATTAAGTATAATATTGCGGATAAGATAACTAAAAAAAATTACCATCTGCAGTTTAATACTATGGACGAAGTCTACTTGAGTAAGTGCAAGAGATCTAGGTGAATAATTTTTTAAGAATCTTTGTAAAAAAGCTGCAACATCGTTTTTTATAACCATGTTGCTGCATTCTTACAGAGATTCTTCAATAATGCTTCACCCAGATCTTTTTCATCCTCCTCGAATGTAGACCTCGTCCGCAGTTTAATACTGCGGACGGTAATTTTTTTTAATTACCCAGATCGATTGTCAAAACAATTAAAACAATGAATAATAAGCAATATTTAAACAATAAAGAACATGAACATGGACAACAATCATGCCTATAAAGAATATATATTTCCTTTTGTTCTGAGAGTTTTGAGTATTGGAGATAAGTAAAAAATCATCCATCTTATTTATAGTAGACTGAATTACTCAGATTCAAAGAGTCAGGATAATTTTCTATCCAGTAATGAGGAAACGATTGCTACCCCAACGCAATCGGTTAAAATTCCCAACAATTGATTGCTACAAAAACTCAGCGTTCGTAGTATAATACTGCGGACGAAGGGTAAACATATGCACGTCGTTTTAGACTATGTCGTTTGATTTACCCGTCCATAGTATAATATTGCGAACGGTAAAATTTTAAAACGTCATCTTTTAAAATAATGTCATGCATTTAATTAAATTATTAGTAACATTATTGTAAATACGTTCGTCCACAGTATTATATTACGAACGAATCTTTTTAAAACTACTAGTTTTCTTCTTCTCCGCGTAGTACCTTTGCAGATTCATATTATCTGGGATGATTGACAAACATAAATCAGTAAAAATACTACACAAGAACAAGAAGAAGAAAACTTAATAGCCTTAAGTCGAACAACTCAGGTCGGTATTGTCAAAACGAAATGAGGAAATGAGTTTTATATTTAAGGCTATTAATTTTTCATTCCACCTACTTATTCTATTTCTTCTGCATTACAATGTTACAGATTCATGTTATCTGCAAGAAGAAATATAAAATTTGATATTGTTAATTATAACTACCGAAATCGTTACCATTAAATTGAAATGAGATCCAAAATGATTGTTATGAACAATGACAAATGCAATTTTGTATTTAAACTAGCTTTCGCAGTATTATACTACGGACAGTAATTATTCCGTCCGTAGTATAATATTGTGAACGGTGAAATTTCAAAACGTCGTCGTTTTTTCGAGTAAGACCTAGCCTTCACCGTCCGCAATATAATACTGCCTACGGTGAAATTTCAAAACGCCGTCGTTTTCTCGAGTAAGACCTTTCATTCATCGTCTGCAGTATAATACTACGAACGGTGAGTGCATTATATACATAGTGGGAGCATTTTGAAAATATCCCTCGTTCGCAGTATTATAGTGCGAATACTTGGATATTATACTGTGCATGATGGTTATATAAATTGTCAGATCTCAGCCTAGACGGCTGAGATCTGTTGTAAGGATATATTTACTTTTACAATATTATTAATGGATCAATCTATATATATATATATATATATATATATATATATAATAATAAAATCATCGGATTCTTTATCACTAAAAATAGAAATAAAAAAAATAATTCTTATTGATTGAAGTTCCGAGATATATACATGGGTGGGAAAAGACTGAATAGTAAAATATATAAGAATCTAATTATTTATAAAGAGTAATCAAAATATTTATTAATTCTAAAACTTAAATAATGCCCAAAACATGTTGAGCCAGCGTTTGTTTGCTTAATTTTCCAAAAACTCAATATCTTGTTATTCCGCTTAGCTTCATCTTACGTGCTAATTGCTATGGGTTTGCTACGTCTTCTGATATTGTTTTTAGTCGCAATACATAACATTCCTCACGTATCCGATCCGATTGCATACTGTACTACTTTACTGTTAATGCAAAGTAAAAGCTTTTATTTCAAGAAAAAAAAAGAAGATAAAATCTTGGAAGTTTTGTACGTGTCATATATCCTTCATTAATTCTGCTGTCGGAATCGGGGCAATCCTTTGTCTCAGAATATTCGTGTATATATGTAGATATTTTCTTCTTTTTTTTTGAATAGGAGACTATATTTATTTATAAAAATAATGAATTAGATAAGATTATTTATATTACTTTATCTTTTGCTTAGGTTTGTTATTTAATTTTGTAAACTATATTTTATCATTTCTAATGTCATTTGATGATAGATCATATATAATTCTAATGGAAAAAATGATACTATTATACAATCCACTTTTTGAGATATCAAATAAACTTAGAAATAATTATAAATAATCCATAGATTAAATAATGGATTAGTCAGTCATGAGATAAAATGGTCTAAAATGATAATAATTAAATTAGTTTAAATAGTCATATTTAATCTATTATTTTTATAAACAAATATAGCTTGATAATATTACACGCACCACGCATTAATAGTGATGGTTGTGGTTAAAAATTTGGTGGCCAATCAGCATCAAAATTATGGGGGAGAAATTAAATACTGGACCATATGAATTATGCACCTCACATGCGTTCTTGTTTTAATGACTACTAATTAAGAAATTGTTTATTTAATTTGATTAGGTGATAAGATCCAATTATTGAATACACGTTTAAATAAAGAAAAAAAAATGAAAAATGATACCGGGATCGATGCTGAGTTATTAACAAAGAGCTAGCAAAAATTTATTGTACACATGAAATGGGAAAAAAAATGAAATTCATAATTTTATTTTAAAGAAATAATGGGTCATCGTCACTTTTGAAATCATCAAAATGTCAATTTTAACTAAAAAGATCATAAGATGCACTCATTGATTAAGATGTTAAGTTTTATTATGAATAAAAAACAATGAATGTTATCAATTATATACAGAGAAGGATTTGGGAGAGAAGAATTTGAAAGCTGATGCAGAGAATAATTTGGAAGCATAGTTGAAATAAGAGTTTTTATCGGATAAATTTTAAACGAGTGTAATTTTTGATCCGTTCAGTATTACGGGTGTCATAAGATAATATATCAAATCGAAATTAACGACGAGCTTTATAAGACTCGTTACATTTGGCCATAAGTACTTTTTTTAAGTGGTTTTAACGTCGGTCAAAATTTTGAACAAATTTTGAATTATTTTTTTAATTTTTAGTATTTTGTTTCTAATTAGGGTTCAAAAGTATTTTAAACTATAAATATGTTATTTTAGAGTTTTGAAAATATTCTTTTAAAGATTATTATTAATAATATTATATTTTCTTTTGGAGATTTTTTTTTCTTGTGCATAAAGATTAATTTGTCTTTATATATATTAGTTGAGTAAACTAACCATTATTATAAAACTTATTAAAATTAGAATTAAAAAAATGCTATTTTTTTGGAATTGTAGTTTAATTGGTCAATATCGTGAGAAATTATTCTGTGCTCCTGGGGCAGGAGCACAGTATGTTTCATCCTCTCACATGAGGGTATGGTCCACACGAGTCCCATTATGTACGGATCTCACCCCATGTGAGAGGGTGGAAACATACTGATGTAATGTCCTAGAATTTTCACGTCTTTATTAATTAAATTATTAATTTAATTTCCAACGAGTTAGTTTTACGAGATTATTTAAATCTTTTTATGTGATTAATTAATTATGTGATTAAATAATTATGTAATTAATTACTAAAATTAATTAAAGGGGGTCACTAATATGTTATTAAATTAGTGAACAAACCCTAAAGTTTTAATATCAAAATAATTGATAAGTTTCCTATTAATTAAATATTCAATTAAATTGAATATAATGAGTGAATTAAATATAATAAATTAATTAATATGATTATTAATTAATGTAAATAATGTGAAATATTAATAATAATATTTATTAGTCCATTTAGTAATTTAATACTTATGGGTTAGAATATTTAATTATTTATTCAATTTAATTATTTATTTAATCATGGATTGAATAATTAATGTATAAATTATTAAATTAGCCCAACATGGGTCAATTAGTAGCCCAAGTGGAGAATAATAAAATTTGACAATTTAGTAGCCCAAACAATTTAATAGAAGCCCAATTGGTATTTTAAATTAAAGCCCAATGATTGGCCAACTTGAAAAATACTTAAATTAACTTATTAATTATTAAAAAGTGAAAAAGTGACTATGAAATTGGGACAAGAAGAAGTTCAGCCGAGCATGCTAGGAAGGAGAGAGAAAATGAGTTGTTTTTATTTTATTTTAGTTTATTATTTATTTATTTAATTAATGGTTGCTTGTTTTATTTTTTTCAAGTACATAAACCATGCCTCTTTTCACCAACTATGTATGGCTAGCTTTCTTGTGTAAGTATCATTGCTATTTCATGATGGTAATTTTGATAGATATAGATTTTATATATATCCAAATTGTAAGTATACTTACAATTTTGGAGCTTAAGTGAGTCATTTCTTCTTCTTCCATTTTTCAAGCTAGAGAGCATTTGAGAGTGTAGAAAAAAATATATTTGAGAGACTAAGAGAGGAGAAGGAGTTCTTGGTTCATGCCTTCAAACCCCATCACCTACTTTGGAAGAAAAAGAAAGATAGTCATTAAATCAAGGTAATAGTTATTCTAAATCTAAGTTTTATTTTTAAATTAAATAAATCATCATGTTAGTATAAACATGTTAATATAGTTATTAATGTATAGTGATAATATTTATGCCATGCTTGAGTTTAATATGCTTGGTTTGTATTTTAGTATATTTTATATGCTAAAATATGTATTTAATAGTGTGTAAACAAGTTTTGAAATATATGTCCAAAAATATTTTTTGTAAAACTTAGGTTTGATGTTCTAATATTATAGAACATTAAATCATGAGAAAAATAAAGTTTGAATAACTTAAAATGGAGTTATACACAAAAAGTTATGATTTGTGGTAGTTTATGTGATGTAAAAATTTTTATAAAAAAAAAATGATATTAAATCATGAAAAATTAATTTTTCATGTTATAAATTAATATAAGGTGTTTCGTATTTTTTTTGGATTTTTATTGATGATTTAAAGCTTACTTGATGGTATATTTTTATTTAAAATGTGTGTGCCGGAACACTGTTCACATTCTGCGAAGAAGAAAAAAAAAAAAAAAAAAAGGTTTCCGCGCAATTCGCGCGCAGCCACTGTTCACCGAAAACACGGAACCAAACGACGTCGTTTGGTGTCCGTAAAAAGTTACTCCGCGCGTACTCGCGGAAGCCGTATCCGGCTTTTCAAAAACGGCGTCGTTTTGGGCCGTATAATCTGAAACGCGCGCCATGCACGGTAAGAAATTTTCGGCGGAATTACGATTCTGCCCCTCCGTGTTTTTCTTGGCAGAATTACCATTTTGCACTCGGATCAGTTTTCTGATTAATTACGAAATTGTCATCGGTCCGGTTTTTCAACTTAATTACGAAAATGCCATTCGGGTAAATTTTAATTAATTTAAATATTTGAAAATTAATTTAAAATTATAACAAAAATAATAATAATACAAAAATAATATTGGGGAGAATATTTTTCATTAAGTTTAATATTTAAATATTTTAAATATTAATCTAGTTAGCTAAATCATGGTTAAGTTAATAACTTTATTATTTATTTATTATTTTAAATGTTAATAATAAATAAAGATGATATTATTATTTAATTCCTATTAAATAATACTTAAAGAGAGATAAAATTTATAAATTAATTATTTATTATTTAAATATTATTAAATAATAAATAAGGATAATTAAGTAATTAATTATTATTTAATTAGCATTAAATAACGATTAATGAAAATTAAGTTATTAGAGTAATAATTTATTATTTAATTTAAATAATAAATAAGAATGATTTGATTATTATTTAACCTTAAATAATAATTAAAATTAATTAAATAATTAATTATTATTTAATTAACCTTAAATAATAATTAAAGAGGATTAAGATTAGTAAACTATTATTTAATTTCCTTAAATTAAATAATATGTAAGGTTAATTACTTAGTTAATTATTGGTTGATTAATATTAAATTAAAGAAGGTTAAAAATTAAGTCAATAATTATTTATTATTTAATTATAATTAAATAATAAGTAAGTACAATTAGTTATTATTTATTTTAAATAATAACTAGAGTTAATTAATTAATTTCTATTTAATCAAGATTAAATAGTAATTAAATAGAGATTGAGTTAATAAAATAAATTGAATTTAATTATGAGTTAATTAAACAATTGTAATAAGTTGTTTAAGGGTTTAATAAGTGTCCAACACTTAAGAAAAATATTTTCTAGCTTATTAAATTATTAACCTAAAATGATTAAGGGTCTATAAGGTTAATAATATTGTTTTGACTAATGTAAATTATGTGTTAGTACTTATGTGTGGTAAATAAGTTCATTATTAAGCGTATAGTTATGCAAATACGCCGTACTAATTATTAGACCGACTTTATTAATGTTAGGTCTTTCAAAACAAGTTAGTTAAAGCTAGACAATTATTGTAGCTGAGCAAACAGGCAAGTTCTCTAACCCTACTCATTTATTGTTGAACAAGTTTCTATACTTGTATTTATTGTCAAAGCTTGAAGTGGTTTAATTATTTAAAATTATTCCACATCCATATTGTTTATAAAATCGCACTTAGTGCAATTGAAGCTTATTAGTTCTTGATTCATGAACTGTACTAAAAATGCCAAAAGTTAATAGTTCAGCTAGACATTACGTTTATAAATTCAATACTTGAATACTTTTAAAAGCTTATCCAAACCATTATTGGGTGCGGATTTCTTATATTAAGTCTGAGAATTGAACAACCCTAAATTAGGGAATTTTGTGTCGGGAAACCGACTTTGGGTGCCAGTGACTAAATATAATGCATATACAGCGGGTTGAATAGGCTGATCCCCTTGAAAACCAAACAACTCAAAGGGTCAGAGGAAACTCTATTATACCCTCGTTAGTTCAAGGTCCTTAGTGACCACTCAGCATTTTAAGATTCAAATATTCTGTTTATTAAAATTTGAATCCTGTTTCATTCACAATTGTTATATCTATTGTTGAATCATTGATAATATTTCTCATTCATTCATGATATATTAAATCTATATGATTGTTCTAAACTTGCTGAGCAAACTAGTTGCTCATTCTTGCTATATCATGAACCATTTTTCAGATAATCCTGATTGCTCAAAGAAAGATAAGGGAAAAAGGAAAGGCCAGAGCTTAAGTTAGCTTATGCATGCTAATTAGATCTTTAATTATGTATTTACGGTTGTTAAACCTTTTGTAATTCCTTGTGATAGGAACTGTTATTATGTTAAGGTTGATAAACCCTGGTATTGTAACCTTTTGAAGGGAACCAATATGTATTATTCCGCGATATTTAAATGCAATGTATGTATTTAATTGTTAGTAATGTATTGAATAGTGAGAACCAAACTCGAGTTATGGAACCCGAATTTGGGGTCGTCACAGTGCTCTTGCTCCAGGAACACAGAATAATTTTTCCAACATTGCGGTGTCAAAAGTGGAAGCTGCGAGTTTGACCCTGTCATTCTTGATTAATCTAATAAATATATTAATCTTCTCTCTCTCTTTTTTAGCAGCGGAGAACATAAAACATAATTTTATTTCCAAGGGAATTTTTTCTTTCTTTCCTTTTCGTTTGGCTCAAAATATGTTTAGACAAAATAAACGTCTCCTAAACCAAAACTCGGCCGACTATCCACATATACTTTGAATTTGAGCAATATACCTGTCCAACTTAAAATGCAATGAACCAAAAGTTACTTGGTGGGTTAAGATTCCTCTATTATATTTATATTTTAATTTTTTTAATATATATTTAATGATATAAATATTATTTTTAATAATATTATGAACGATATAATTATTTATGATAAATTTTATTTTATCATTAATTATTCTTAACAAATCTTATTTTATCAGTAGAATAAATATTTATATTATTAAATATATATTAAAAAATTTAAAAATATGTGTAATGGAAAGCATATTAAGAGATCACTTAATAATGGGGACAGTACCTGTCTACGCGCCTAGCTGGAGCTAGGCATCTGAGTCATGGACCTACCATTAGATTTAAGAGGGATGGGACTCATAAACAATGTATATTTGTATTCCAATCATTTAAATATTCAATCAATAGTCTGGAAAAAAAATATTCGGTGCTCTTGAAATAGTTTTTTCATATATAAAATTTATCTAAATTTTATATGAAATATGTATAAGATTTATGTAAATTTTATATTTAAATTTATTACAAAAGTTAAAATAATAACATATAATTAATAAAGATATCACTTGATCTTATTCTCAAAATTTTGAATAATTATTTTTATTTCTGGGCCAAGTCCCAGTGGCTTCAAATTGGGGCGACTTAAATAAGAAATTAAGAAAGTGGAATAAGGCTGGCACATGTAAGGATAAGTCTAGATATACAAAAATTAAATATTATATTGATCTTATTTATTAAAAAATATGTGTTTATATTAAAATCGGTATTATATACATATTTTTAATAATTAAAATTAATATTATGTTTAATTTTATATTTAATTTTTATGTACATATGCATATCCCATATGTAAACTAAGTAATTCTTTTAGCAAACGACAAAAAAGAAATATTTCTGAAAAATTATTAAATCAGGAGACTTTAATTTATATAATATATGGATAAAGCTTAGGGATCCCATGGCCTATTATTTTATTTATTTATTCTTTTTTTCGCTTCTTTTAAGATTATCTTTTAATTTTAAAACGCACATTATTGTGAGAAATTATAAGAAGATAAACTTTTTGATGTACAACTCTACCAACATATATAGTGTAACAGAGATATATAATATATAGCCAAGAGCTAGTGAAATATATTTGGATTGGCAAGTATGGCAATTTTTGTATTCTGAGTGAAGGAAATTAAGAATATTTGAGTTGCTCAAAACTTTATATAATAGATCCATTGTTAGCTGCTAATGTATGTTTGGTATTGGGGTAAAAAAAATATTCAGTGCTCTTGGAACAGTACTTTCATATATTTACTTTTTAAGCTGATCCTTTACTTTTAAAAATATACTGTACTTTTAAAAACTCCCTGGATGATGAAGGACCTAGCTAGGTGATGCATATGGCCATTCAAAGGAGGCCTTAAGCAGGTGTTCAATGAAGGACCAAAAAAACATGAAAGTATACTTCAAGTCCCTAAATCATCTGCTCTACTACAGTGCAGAGCGCATGAGTATTCCTCTACCCAAAAATATTATGATCAAAACAGAAAATAGTGCACTAAGCACTCCTTCAACCAAACTAATTATAGTCCACAACATACGATCATTTTTAGCAATTTTGAAAGTAGCAGTTGGACGAAGGTTCAAATCTGGGTGGGCAAAGGTCCCGAGCTTTCAATTCTGATATCAAAACATCAGTAAGAAGTTTGATTATTAGTCCGGCACTTGTAATGCCACAGATTTTGATGTCTTTGCATGTAAGAAGAAATTTTGCAGTAATCATAAGACATGAGCCTCGTTTTGAAGCTTGTCAATTAGTTCGTCCACAGAGGAAACGATAACCCCAGCTTTTCTTTTTGGGGGTTCTGTAACTTCAACCACCTCTAAGTCAGATTTGATTTCCACGTTCAGCTCCTGCAGAGTAAGTTTCTTTAATACCTTCGACTTTGCTTTCATTATGTTGGGGAGTGTTGCATACCTTGGCTGGTTCAGCCTCAAATCAGTGCTGCATGACAAACAAGATAAAGCAGAAGTCAATCTATCTGCAGACAGATAGTAAACCATGTGAACAGTGCAAATCATCAGTCTAAACAGATAAAAGGTTAATTGATATAAAGAAGCAAGTGCGCAAAAGCATGCACACACACACACTGGAATAGTGGCTATATACATGTGTTCTTATCTATAAAAGACCATCTAGGCAGTACAAAAGGACGTGCCACTTGTGTGCTACTCACGTGATTTTATTCAGAGCAACACTGAGATAATAGTTGCAGCTTTTTAACGTTCAAGACTTATGAGTGCTTTCCTGTTGTAATTGAGGTACGAAGACAAAATCTGAAAACAAAAAGGATTCCTTGACTGACTCATAATTACTCAAGCAACTCTATCGTCCTAATCTGTTCCCTTTGTATAGTGTCACTTTCTTATCAAAACAAACGAGATTTTTATTTACTTGTACATGCTTCAAAGGTCATGCATACAAAAGGATAGGTTTGGGACTTCCTAGAAAGTATGTAGAGCTACCTCTATTCCTGCTTAGAATTCTTTTTCTGATCTATAAGATTCAAGCATTGTTGATTATTTATATAAAGGACACCATTTAATATAATTCATCATCTACCAAAGATACGACTAATCTATGAAAGTATTAAATCAACTACACATTTGAAACTAGTAATCATAATTTAAGATACCATTAAAATCTTCAACTATGTAAGGCAGAAAATTCCAGAAATATATATTTAAAAAGATAAATAAAGCTATGTATTTGATAAGTGTTCATAGATCGTATTATGCTCACAAATTTAAATACAACGTTTGCAAGACATAAACATATTTTGAGCACATCTATGCATGAGTAGCAATTTGAAGCAGATTAAAAATTCACATGTTGGCTTCAAGAAGTTTAACCATGCATGAATTTTAACAGTTCTACAATTGAAGGAAAAACAAGAAATGAGCACTAGAAGAAAACAAGAGGACCAGAAAGATTACGTGAGTACTGCTGGTAAGTCTAAACACAACGTCTCAATGCCACCATCCACCTCTCTGTCAACTGTTGCTACTTGTTTCTCTTTGTCTAGCACAACCTAATAAGAAGAATCAGTAAACTACAATTAAAAACTTTAAGAATTATGAAAAGAAATTAATAAGAGATACTAATTGCTTAAGAAAAATTATTCGGTCAACACCAGCTGCAAAAAAAATTATTAAACTCAACAAACCTTTTGTCATCGAATAGAGAAGAGAAAAGTTGACGATAAAATAGATCGGTGATTAAAGAAAAGCGAAAAGGAAGAAAAATATCCATGAGAAAGTATCAATTGTCCATTTTGAAAGTAGATGTGAAAAATGGTATTGAAGTACATCAATACGAAGAATAATGCACTACCTAAGACACTGGGAAAAAAAAACATTGATGGATCTTTTAAAACATTTTATAACTATTAAAGATAAAATGGTACCAATTATAACTATGTCCCAAAATTCTGACTTCCTGTATGGAGCCAGAACTGTTAAATCTCTCACCAACCTGACCCAGATTTGCATGTAAGCTACCTAACAAAATTATATGATCCGAATGCATTTAAAAAGTTCACCATGTTTGATCATCTGAGGAAATCATTTAACTCTTAATTTCAGGTTTGTGCATAATGGAGCTAACCTTGGAAGCAAAGGTCCCTTGCGGCCAGTTTAGAAGCCCCGCTACCATTTGGCCCGTCTGATTGCAATCATCATCAATAGCCTACTCAACAATATTGATATCAGAAACACTTAACAATAGCTTACTGAACCAAGAAATAGCTTTAAAACATAAAAAAATCTATGCAAACAGAAAATAATCAATTCAACAAAATAAAGAGCTCAAAGAAAGAAACCACTTGATCCAAAATCCCAACTGATGTACAATCCAATAGCAAACTATATTTCACACAACGCAATCATGAGACATGAGACTATACAACTGATACAGTATATATCCATCTAAAAATGATGAAACAAGACATTCTCTAGCTCAACTGAAAATATAATTTACACAACCAGAACAAGATGTAAAACAAATTATGATAACTGATAATCAGTGTTCAATCCATAAAAAAAATCATATAACCCAATAGCATACATATTCATAGACATAGAGCAATATACAAAACGTCTACACAGAGAGAAATAATTTTGAAATTAAAATGATGAACAATGATCTCCATCATAGCAACAATAATCCGATAACACTTTAAAGTTTAAATCAATGATGTCATTATCAAAACCAATAATGATCATATTCATAACAAACATAAAACAAGTCCAAATCATTAAAAACAAAAGTTTGAAAGCTAGCACGGGCTCCAGCAGAAGTACTAGGAACACACGAGATCAAAACTTTCTTTAAACTCATAAGGTGGTACTTTGATTTTCATAATAGACTCTTACTTGGGACATCTGAAAAGGGGAAATGGATTCTCATTGAATGAAAAAGAAATTTTAAGCTCTAATACAGAGAAATTAAATTCCCAAACCCTCTACACAAAATCCACTCCAACTACAAATTCACACCCAAAATTCAAAAACACAAAACCCATCTCAAATAGGGAAAAAATAAATCCAATCCACAAACCCAATCCAGAAGTTTATGTAAGAAAACAGAAACACCAAATTGCATACATAAACATATATACAAAGAAAAAACACAAACTTTAGAACTACTTATCAAACAAAGAGATGAACCTGTTTGCCAAGAATAAGAAGGCCAGGTTTTTCAGCATCAACGAGCGCTTTAAGAATCTTTGCAACCGAAAGAGGGTAAAGAGTCGCCGGAGCATCCACATGAATTGCCCGGTCGGCGCCCATGGCTAGACCGGTCCGGAGAGTATCAACACACTGGGCAGGACCCAAGCTGACGGCGACCACTTCGGAAGCCAAACCAGATTCTTTGATCCGAAGTGCTTCTTCCAAAGCAATTTCACAAAATGGGTTCATAGACATCTTAACGTTGGTGGTCTCAACGCCGGTCTTGTCGGATTTGACTCTGATTTTCACGGCGTAGTCCACCACTCTTTTTATGGCCACCATTATCTTCATTTTCTTCTCAGGTACCTTGATTAATATCGAGCTTGGAGGCCTAAATATTTCTCTGGAGAGTATTTTCAGTAATCTTTGGTGTTTGTCAATGTGGTCAATGAAAATCAATCTTGTTTTTAATTAGTTTTTTTTTATATAATTATAGAATAGCACGAGTTATTTTGGGGAAAAAAAAAGTATTTCTTAAATATTTTCAAAAATATCCATAAAAAATGCTGTTATTATCTTACATCGTGATTAATAATCATTAATTCTTGAGATTCCTTAACAGTAATTATAGCTTTTCTTTATTGGTAGTTTTGACAAAAGATGCTTTATATGTTGGTTAACATCTAAACCCTTTTATCATGAAGGTCAAATGTGATGATAGTATAGTGACCATTCTCTTTTTAAATTGGGTAAGGTTACATATTTAAATTTATTTTAATATTTTTTTTATTATATAAAATTACAAATTCGAATTTATCTTCAAGTACAATCAAAATACTAATATTATGTGTTGCCTAGTTGCCCTCCTAATATCCTTATTGTAGCATATTTGTTTTCAAAAGAATCAAAACTACATAAGTTGTACCGTTCACTTTAGGGAATTACAACTTTACTAGTCCTGGACTAAAATCAGTCAAAACAAATTTATAGTCAAATTAAAATAGTATCATGTTTGCTTTTATCAAAATATTAGGGATAATTTGTGCCTGAAAGAACGGTACAACTAATATAACAGTTGAGTATTGTATTTAATATTTTTAGATTGAAAAATCTAAAACTGTTGTGGATTCTCAATTTTATAATAGAACTGAGAGTCCAACCACTAATACAAAAAGATTAATACTCAATTCAGTCATAGTTTCTTTTTGAGACAAACATTAGTGTGCTACTCATTCCCAACTTAAAATTAGTTCTTGGCAGATTTGAGCAATTAATTAATTGACGATAGCGGGCTCAAATTTGTGTAATATAGTATTTTTGGGTATCACACACACCTTTCCTTTATCGACAAAACGGAATGAGAAGTTTGGCAGCATTTATTTGTCTCTAGTATTTCTAACCATCGATCAATATGATCCATGAATAGTATTTCATATGAAAAAGGGATAATACTGCAAGCCATTTGGTGGGATCCAATGAGAAAAAAAAATGTAAAAATTCAAAAGAAAAAGCTTTTGCATATATACCTAAGAGTATAAAATGAGTCAACTAAGTTCAAACAAAAAAGTATTGTCATAACACCAACTAAATCGCATCACCACAATATTTTTTTCTCTATATTTTTTCTTAAAATTGGACAAAAGATTCTCATACCATGAGTCAGAGCCTACTACAATAGTTGTTCTCGATATAGCCCGCAAAAATACTAAAGAGATGACACGTAATTGTCTGTGCCTGAAGGCACGGCGTGGATTAAAATTCTAAAAATACTCTATTACTTAAAGTCTCTTTACAACCTAAAATAACTTACAAATTAATTATAATGAATCTGAATCGTCCCTGTGATTTTCCGCCTAAATCAATTTGCATGTGAAAACATAACGACTGTAATACCCGAAAAACAAAAAAATGACGTCAATGTTAAAAGAGTGGCCCGTGTTGTTTACGTACAATTTATTTATTTATTATTATAGTGTAGTGGTGAATTTGATTTGGGTGAGAAATGTGAGTGGATTGATTTTTGAAAAAAAATGTTAAATATGGGGGGGAAATGAGAGATAGATTAGTGACCATTGGATGTTGAAACCCAAAATGATTTTAGACTGTTGGATATTGAAGCCTGAATTGATTTGAGGCCGTTGGATGTTAAAGTCTTGGGATTTGAGCTTCTCTGTTTTATACTATATATTATTTTATAATATTATCTCCAACACGAAGGTAAAGAGGGAAGAAATTAAATATAATATACGTGTTTCATTCTCTCATAATGCTTTAGATGATCTAATTCCATTTCATTTAGATCCATGCTTTGACTGATCTAATTCCTTTTCACTTAGATTTTGAAGTAGAGGGCACCAAAAGAGACACAGCTAAAAATCATGTAGCCGAGGAAGATCAAAGAAAAAGAAGAAAAAGAAGAAGAAGAAGAAATGGACTAGATTGCAGGAGAGAGAGAGCGTGAGTGTGAAGTTTGATTTTGGAATATAGGCACTAAAGAGTAATATTTTAAATTGGCACTGATTCATTAATTGGGCTTACTGATTTAGGGCATGTTCGATAATAATTTATTTTAAAATAATTTAAAGTTAAAATTTAAGTAAATTTATAAGTTAAATTTAAGTCACTTTTTATTAAAAGTGTTTGTTATCAGTTTGACTTATAAGTCATAAATTAAGTTTAAATAATTATAAATGTATTCGGCTAATAATGACTTATAAGTTAAAATAAAATGTAAAAATTACTAAAAAGGACATTAATAAGAAGATACACTGATTCAATATCATAACTAAAAAACAATCACCTGAGAACACTTAAATGTTGAAACCCTAACAAAAAAACATCAATTTAAAATTAAATTAGCAAAACTAGTAATAATAAATAATCAAAAATAATAATGATACCAATAAATTAATATATATTAGACATAAATATAGTATTAATGACATAATAATACATATATATATATATATATATATATATATATATATATATATATATATATATATATATTATCATTGGAAAAAAGAAGTCCCACGAAGTATTCCGTTCGTCTCCTACCGCAAAAGGGGCGGCGGTTCACGATCTTCTTTTTTCCCTTCATCTTCATCTTCTTCTCAGTGTGACTAGGATTCTCGGTGTAGTCGTTTTCCTCTTCATCTTCTTCTTCTTCCTCTTCGATGATCAAGTCGGATCACGATAGTTCAGGTTTGGGGATGGAGAATTCGAGCATAGTGGTGGCATGCTAGAGAGGGGAGGGGAGTTGGGGAGAGGAGGGGGGAAGGGGAGGGAGATTGTCGTAGGAGGGTTGGGGGACGGTACGGATGGGGCCACATGCGAAGGGGAATTGGACTTCGCCATTGGCATAGTCATCGGAGTTTGCTGGAGGGAGTGGTTGGAAGCAGAAAGATGTTGAAATTTAAATAGGCACACTTAGAAGGGGGTTGAATAAGTGTGAAGTAAAAATTACGTCCAATTTATTAAAACAATAAGTAATTCAGTCTGCTGAATAGCTTATTTCAGTTTGTTGATTTAGAAACTGATTTAAATTGTTAATAGAAAAATGATGAGATAATTATTTTCTTTTGAAAATTAATATTGTGAATTGAGCTAGCAGTTTATAAAGATAATTAAAATAACCAATCACAGGAACACAAGATTTTTTACGTAGTTCGGCCTCTATCCTCTACTCTAGTGGCATAATTCACGTCCAATACCAATTGGTATTAGAGACTCCATTTATTAAATAACTTTGCCTTACAAGACACCCTTTTACAATTAAAGTTCACAACCTTGAGGACAATTCCTCCCAAGCACCTATGCTCCCTTGTGCACACTTATGCACCATTTGAGTATCTTTACTCACCAAACTATTAAGCTTACCTAGAACTTAATTATAAAACTCTTCAATAACAATTTGATTAGTATAAAACTTAATAAGAATTACACATAACACTATGATCAAGGCACAAGTTATATAGCAATGCAAAACTCAATTATATATGCAATTATGATCAAATAATAAATATATCACCAAATTAAAAGGCAAAAGAATTAAGGCGGATGGATTTGATTTTGCGTTGGTATTCTTCAGCAAAGTATAAAATCCTTCTAGTAAGACAATCAAGTTTTTTCGAGAAAAGGATTTGAAAGTATTCTTATATGCTTAGTATCTAATCTATTCGTGTCATCTATTTTGTTCAAAGCTTAGCATACAAATTTATATGTGAAATATATCTAACCATTGGTTAATCCCTCATGGAAAGTTACCATTAATATTATTTGACTCATGGATGTACTTGGCAAAGATAGAAGACTTTAATCAAGGTAATTAACGTTGCCTAACCATGTGAAGGATAACAATATTACCGTTAACTCCCTTGATGGACTTGGTGATTAATATAGATTCTGTTGCATATGATTGACCAACAAGGATCATGGCTTAGCTTTAAAAATAATTGTTTTTATCCTAATCAATGAGTATTACCAGAATAAATGCTCTAACGCAGAAACCGTGGGACAAGTCTATTATATGCCTCAACATTCATTTAGCCTAGAAATTCTGTGATCTTTTTAAATTCAAACCATAATGGATTAATAGATATTTACATACAAGGTTATAGTAATCAATATCAGTCAACATGGATTCTTAGGGGTGAAAACTGATCCGGACAGTTCGGTACCCGACTTGGATTCGATCCGAAAATATGAACCCAGACTCGGATTCGGTTGTTATCTGAACCGAATATGAACCAAGCTCGTATAAGGGATAATGATACTGAACTCGAATCTGAGCATGATACCGTTTACTCATTTCAGGGATCGAGCTTGCCTCATTCAGTTGATCCATGCTCAATTTTTACTCGACGAACCTACTCGTTCAGGGGATCGATACATACTCGATCCACACTCTCTTATTTCTCTACTCTCTTCGTCTCTTCGCCTAACCAGTCGCCTCTTCGTTTACTGCAGAATCATTTAATGTTTCAAGGCTCGAGATTTGTTGGGCGTGAGAACTGAATCAACTGATGACTGAATCAGCACAAAATCCTTGTTTCCCAAAAGACGATTGATGAAGTTCGAACTTCGAAGTGTAAGTCAGTTATTTACTTATATCTTCTTATTCTCTTTCACTTAATTAATCGAAACCCAAATCCTTGTTTCACTTAATTACTCGAAGTGTAACTGTAACTCTGTAAGTCAGCCAACACAATTTTTGATTACTTCAAGTATACCAAAAATCCCCAATCAGAAATTTTGAAACCCAAATTTCTAGCTTTCAAGTTTTAAGTTTCAATTCGATTGGATTAAATGGAACACGTTGATGTTTCTGTTATATACAGTAATACATATATATTAACTGATTTATATATGTATAATTATAATACAGTAATACATGTTATATTGTTAAATGTTAATTTGTTATGAGTTAATATTGATTGATTTGAGTCTGATTATTTGTTTGTTTCATTGTTTGAGGTAATAACGAGATCATAAACTTGATTGAAGATCCATCTCAAGTGCCAACTACGCAAACTGAAAACCCATCTCAGGTTACTAATAGTCAACTGTTTAATTCCTCTGGTTCTGGTGATTCTCAGCTTGAAAATGCTACTGAGGTTGAGGCTGAACCTGAGCATGAAAAAAAAAAGAAAAAAAAAGACCTCAAAAGCATGGGAGGAGTTTATCGTTGTGACATTAACCGATGGAACCAAGAATGTTGAGTGCAAGCATTGCCATACAAGGCTTGCACTTTTGAATACTGGGTCTACCAGTCATTTGAATAGGCACATGACCTCTTGCTCTATTCGACTAGCTTCAATTTCTGGGTCTGGAAAACCTAAGCAGCAGGTATTATCTTATCTTACTTTAGAAATGCAAGGTAAAACTGGTAACTTGAATTTCTTTAAGTATGATAAAGAAAAAGTCAGGGAGGTTTTTGCTAAGATGATATGTGTGCATGAATACGCTTTTCGAATGATTGAACATTAATTTTTCATATTATTTTTGAAAACTTTGAATCCAAGATTTAAACCAATTTGTAGGGTTACAGTAAGGAGTGACTGCATGAAGCTTTATGCTTTGGAGAAGAAAAAAATTAAGGTTTTGTTTGATGGTATTAGTAGAGTAAGTTTAACATCTGATTTGTGGACTTCTAATCAAACTATTGGTTATATGTGCCTAACTGCTCATTTTTTGGATTCTGATTGGAACTTGCATAAAAGGGTTATCAATTTTTGTAGCATGACACCTCCACACAATGGTCTTATGATCTCTGATTCTATTTTGCATTGTCTAACTGAGTGGGGAATTGAAAATAAAATATCTACTGTAACTCTTGATAATGCATCTGCAAATGATTCTGCTGTAAGGCATCTAAGGGATCATTTTACATTGAAAGGAGGCCTTTATTTTAGTGGTAAAATATTTCATGTTAGATGTTGTGCCCACATTCTTAACTTGATGGTGCAAGATGGTTTGGGGATTATCCAAAATGTTATTCAAAATATTCATGAGACTGTTAAGTACTTGAAAATGTCTCCATCTCGTCTTCATAAATTTGGTGAGATTGTAAAAAATTTGCAATTACCATCTTCAAAAAGATTGATCTTAGATGTCCCCACTAGGTGGAACTCCACATATGTCATGTTAGAGTCTGCTTTGCAATTCAAGGATGTGTTTCCATTGTACAAAGAGAGATACCTTCATTATAACTTTTTGCCTAGTAAGGAAGATTGGGACAGGGCTGAGAGGGTTATTAAATTTTTAGAAGTGTTTAATAAAGTAACAAATGTGTTTTTTGGCTGTGAATATCCTACTTCCAATCTGTTTTTACCTGAGATTTGGAAAATCAAGGAACTGTTGAATGAAACTATTGTTGATGATTGTGAATATATGAAAGAAATGGCTTATAAGATGAAAGAGAAGTTTGATAAATATTGGGGACAATGCAACGTACTGATGGCTATTACATCTATCTTAGATCCAAGATATAAGATGCAATTAATTATATTCTGTTTCCCAAAAATGTATGTCAGTGAGTTTGAAGCAAAGAGGAACTTAACACTTGTTCAAAATGCTTTACAAGAACTGTTTGATGAATATGTGGCACTTTACAATGCAGAACAAGTTGTTAATAGTATACGTGAAACTTCAAGTGCTAGAAATAGTGTTAAACCAGTGGTTTCTATTGGTGGTTCTAAGAGTAAGACCAAGAGTATAGTAGAGTTTGACAGTTGGGCTCAAAACATTTGCATCCCCATGTTTGAAGTCTGATTTGGAAATTTACTTGGAAGAAGGGAGATTGATTTGTAATGCTGATGATAATTTTGATGCTTTAACATGGTGAAAGGCAAACACTTTAAAATTCAAGGTTTTGTCTAGGATGACAAGAGATATATTGTCCATCCCTGTGAGTACAGTGACCTCTGAATCAACATTTAGTGCTGGGGGAAGGGTTCTTGACCAGTTTAGGAGCTCTTTGAAGCCTGATACAGTTGAGGCTTTGATTTGCACAGGTGATTGGTTGCGAGCTGAGTATAGGATTAAGAAAAGCATGAATGTAAGTATTAATTTGTTTAGCTTTTTTTTCATAAATAAATATATATGCAAATAATATCATGGACTAATATTAATTGTTTGACAATGTAGGTTGATGAAGATTCAATGCAGGATACTGAAGTGCTTATGCAGTGAAGAAATTGTTGTTTACTGTTATTTTGTTTGGACTTGTGAACTGTTTACTGTTATTTTGTTTGGAACTTTGGATTTCCTTTTTAGCATTTTGGAATTTAGTTTATGAATTTGGTTTATGAACTTTTTACTAATAGCTTCAATGCTTGAGTTTGGAATTTGGAGTTTAAATATATGACCTGCAGCTTTGAGTTGATAATGCACAACCAACAAGGAAACTGATTTGGTGATTTGATGTAAAGTCTGAAAAAAGATAAGTTCTTATCTTTTTTCTTTTTGGCATTTTCTATTTTAATGGTGCTTTTGAATCTAGTTTATGTCTGTTTCCTAATGGTAGCCTTTATGTCTGTTTTAGAGTTGTAAGCCTGATTGCTGATTGTTGATTGCCGATTGTTGATTGCTGTTTTAGAGAGGGAGATGGAATTCCTGGAAGTCTGTCCAGACCCTCATAAGCACCACAAAGGATTCCAATGGGTAATCTTAATTTTTTGTTAGAAATAATTATACTTTGTGTTGTTTAAGTTATATATTTTGGGTTAAATGTTTAATTACTCCATCTTTTTAGCTTACTCACTTCACACAGCTTAAGATGATGTGCTTCAGACTTTGCCATGACAATGTGGTTGATCATGCTATGGACAGGTACCACACATGCATTAATTTTCCTTCTACCCTTTCTCTCACTTTGAGATTATAAGGTTCTCTTTTTTACATTACTTATCAGAACAAAATTTATTACATTTCTTCTTTTTAGTATTTTTTTTTATGCAGAAAAGCCACTACAAAGATGATGTGCATGTAATGTTTAATAATTCAATCTGTTGGTTCCACCTACTCAACACCTTCTTGCCATATGCTATCCATGGCCAGATACTACTGCAGGATCTGCAAACTTTTTAATGACGAGAGGTGAAGTAGTCCAAATTTACCAACTATTTTCTTAGCTTTTTTGAGAATCACAAGTTCATTTCCTTAAACTGATTATTTGTTTATACTATAAAATATTTCATAAAATATCATTATTCTACATAGACACTATGCTAACTGGTTATTTCCTTAAACTGATACATGAATGGTTCGTAAAATGGATGTTTTGAGAGTCTGATTAACTTTTCATTTGTTCTCCTAATGCATATTTATGAATATTTCTGGGCAAGATTATATCATCAACTCATATTCACTTGTCAAATCTAATGAATAAGTAAATAGAGAGGGTTAGTGTCTGGATTATGCAGTTAATACATGTATCAGATTGAAATTATGTCTATGAAGTTGGCAATATGCTTCTTTGAGGTGCCTTTAAAAGTAAAGTTGTCTCCTGGTGATTTTTCTAAAATTATGACAGTTAAATTGTGACAGTTGGCAATATTCTTCTTGGTAGAACAGGATGCATTGGATGTTTATTTGAAACTTCCACACAAACGTCAGGTTTATGATTTTGATATTTATCTTAAACTTGTTAATGCATGACTAATTTATTCACATACTATTGTCAATGTGAAAATAAATATGCAATTGACATA
The DNA here is from genome assembly GCA_947179155.2 of Hedera helix. NCBI lineage: Eukaryota > Viridiplantae > Streptophyta > Magnoliopsida > Apiales > Araliaceae > Hedera > Hedera helix. The sequence continues at coordinate 33,049,206 of OX359282.1, read as the reverse complement.
AATACTAGCTTTTGATCTTTAGTTTGTGTTGCATACATGTTCGAATTTGGAGTTTAAAACTTGTTAGAAGACATTTGGCAGCTGCAAGCTAAGAATATCATTCCTACTTTATTTATGCTGCTTCTGAGATGGATTGGATAATATGTTGATGACATGAATGATTAATATGCATTTTTTTCTCCTTTTAATTGTCACTTGCCAGCCAGTCAAAACAGTTAGCAGAAGACTAAATCATAGACTAAACTGAATCCATACAGTCATAATAAGGGAAATCCAGATGTTGTTTCTCCTCTTCGAATATAGTTGCTTCAATGTAATGACTCGCAGCAGTGGGGAGCACAAATCATGCGTCAGGTTTATGATTTTGATATTTATCTTAAACTTGTTAATGCATGACTAATTTATTCACTTACTATTGTCAATGGTGAACCTCTTTTGAATTTTGCTGAAACAGTATTGGGAATCCTTCAGGCAATTGCGGTGCTGGAATTTGAGCAGCTAGTACTTTATATAGTGTTTGTTATAGTTATATTGTGGTTTAAATTGTGTGAGAGAGAGTGTATCGACCACTGAGACATACAATTGTGGTTTCTCTAGTCTTAAGATGCTTGAAATTTATGGATGATCTCCTGGATATTCTTTATCTATCTGTTGGTATATAGGATGTCATTCTGTGCGTGCAAATTGATTCCTTGTACTACTTGATACAGTTGGTCTTTTCACTTTTACTCCCATGTTTAATATTCTCTCAACTTGGACAAACAATCACTTGGAGTTGGAAGCCTGGAGGCCATGGAATGAGATGAACCACCTGCTGGTTGTTGGCTTATTGCTGTCTGCTGAGAGCTGGAAGCTTGGAGGCTATGGAATGAGATGAACCATCTGCTGATCTCATATGACATAGAAATTGAAAATGATTTTGCCTTGAATAATGTAATGATGTTACTATAAATTGTATCATAGTTACATAGTATAATTAATATTGGAATTTGAAAATTTATCATTGTAATTTTTGTAACACTTGTATTTTTATATATCAATGAAACTAAAAATTTTCTAAGTTTGAATTTTGATGTCTCATTTTGGTGTGATCCATCTTAGGCTCGAGCTCGAATATAAAGGCTCACGAATTACTCGTTGTGAAAACGAGTCGAGTAACTCCGAACCGAGTAGTATCGAGTAATTCATCGAGTCGAACCTGAGCAGCCTTAGCAATTATCAATTCGAATTCGAGTCGAACTTGAACACAAAATTTTTGATTTGAGCCGAGCTTGAGCATTAAGGTGTTCAGATCGACTCGGGATCATTTTCACCCTTATATATTCTTAATGGGAGCAAGAATCAAGCAATTAGCCTGTTAACAGTTTTATGGAAACAGTTAATTATACCCATCAGTCAATCAAGCATTAAAATATTTGATTAACTAATTTCACCCAACATGGAAGGTTTAATCAATCAATTAAGATTGCCTTAATAGTTCTTAATTAACTGAATGATCCTAACACAGAAAGTCCAAGTTAATTAATCCATCAATTTAGGATTTATTATGGAAGGCTTTATATCATTTCATTAATTTATTCCATTAAATCTGATTTTACTCTACAAGAATATTAATCACATATTATTAATTCACATATTATTAATTTCTTCACTTTTAAATATGCAATGCAAACTTATGAGCTTTGAATTGAAATATAAATTAATGTCAAGACCTAGCATGAAATCCTAAAGACTCGAGGTAGATATTCAAAACTTTGACAGGAAACTTTTCATATGTAGTTTTAATCCAGTGTCGAAATCAATTTGCTGCATACCGTTATTTTTAAATTGATGCACATATCTCAACAAATAAAAACAACATTTTAGTATAAGAATAAAATTATCATCAAAACCAAGGATCGGAGTGTGACCAAGTCAATATATGTCATTTAGAAAAATAATTAAGGGCAAAATTGTCATTTCATGTGGTTTGACCAACTTGTTAAAAATGACTTATAAGTAATTTTTAAAAAGTTACAAAATGTTACTTATTTTTTTGACCTAAAAATCAACTCATAAGTTACAAAATAAGTCATTGTCGAACAGGTCAAAAAGGGCAAATGACTTATAAGTTAGTTTTCCTAACTTATAAGTCCTAACTTATAAGTCATTGCCGTTGCCGAACAGGCTTTTAATAGGGGTGAGAAAACAAAACTGAAAATCGAAAAAATTAGAAAAAATTGTTAAATCAAACCATAAAAATTGTAATCAATGGAAATTTCAATAAATCGAAAAAAATTGAACTACACACACACACACACACAAAAAGAGAAACACACATATATATGATAAAACTCTAGTATATGATTACTAACTTAACATTAGAAAAATGCATTCACTAATAAATTAATTGTTTACTAGTTATTAGCTTTTTAATTGTTTTATATATATATTTCTATTTGTTCATATCATATATGCATAACAAATTTTGTGGGGAATATTCATAACTTTTTTTTTATAGTATAATGTTGCTTCTAAATTTTAATAATTTCATAGATGTAGTATTAGCAATATTAATAGTAGGTAATAGTTGAGGTTTGAATTTTTAAAACCATTTTATTATTAGCTTGGTTATTTACTTTTTATTTTTATTTTTTAAATAACATATTAACCGGTAAAAAAAATCATAATTGTAAAATATTAACCGAAACCATTAATAATCGAACAATTTGAACAACCGCAGTTATAGTTACTTTTATAATATTAATCGTACTATACGTTGTGGTTAAGGTTACACCTTCTAACTGCATCAAACTACACCATACACATTCTGACAATTTAGCAAAAAAAAGTAGATTTTTTTCGCTCAGTGAAGTAAGGAGTCATTCATATCATTTTTTTTTATTAAAAACAAATGTACTGAATGACTGATCGATTCAGACCACAGGCCATTCAGATACATTAAGTAGTTATCAAACAGTCCCTAAACCAAATAATCTAATTTAATTTTTTGTTTGAGATATATTTTACATATGACCAAAATGACCTTTTAATAAATATTATAAATATTTAACAGTATCTAAAATATATTAATATGGTAATTAATAGAGCTCAAGACTAATAACAATGTTAATAAATTATTAACCAAAATTTAAACATCAAACATTTGACGAGGCTTTGTAAAACTTCGTACACACCTTATGCCTCGATTGTTAGTCATCCTGTATGGGTGATCCTTGTTCCCTACCCACCATAAGGAAACTCTGAAACCAAACTTAACTGTTTATTAAAATCTTTTATTTTGACACCATATTTTCTTTGTGATATTATTAGTAAAGAATTGATATTTTTACAAAAAAAATTAATAGTTTCATAAATTTTCTCTCACATAAATAATAATTGAGACCTACATCTATGCGAATAAGTCCTTGCAAAAATATTAAATTTTTCTTATGAAAACTCTGTCATATTGGTATTTTATAATTTTTATAAATAATTCAACAAATAAAATAATTTATTTTGATATATATGAATGGATGGCCATTCGAAGCTAGAACTATTCAACAAAATTCAACGTTTAACAAAAACAATACTAAGGTACTGTTTGTTTGTGTCTGAATGACTCTTAACGGACAACCTCTTAATCGCTAAGAGGAACAAAGTTGTTGTTTTTTTTGTTACATCTAAATGCCTCTAAATGGTTGAGATACAAAATCAAATCTAAACTATTAAGAGGAGCATCTTAATGAACTTGGACAAAAATATCCTTTTCAATATTAACAAATTCCTTTTATATCCAACACTCAAACCCTTATTATAATAATAATAATAATAATAATAATAATAATAATAATAATAATTATTATTATTATTATTATTATTATTATTATTATAATTATTATCATTATTATTATTATTATTATTATTATTATTATTATTATTACTATTATTATTATAATTATTATTATCATAATTTTTATTATAATAATAATAATAATTATTATTATTATTATTATTATGTTCAACTGTTCATAGAGTTAAAATGGTAAAATACTGTTATTCAGACATCTGAAAAAATTGATTATCAAACAACATTTTTTCATTCAGATACAATTCTATTCAGATGCTCTATATTATTCAGATGTCTAAATTATTCAAATCTTAATAGAGAATTTTATCAAACACCATCTAAACCTTCTTACCACCCAACACTAGAATTATTGGTAGTTACATGATTACAATCAAATAAAATGGTCCCTTTTATCATCAACCTCCGTATCAATGGAAGGGGACCTGTTTGGCTCGCCTTTCCACATCTATTTAATTCTTTTGATTGTTGTCCCAGCTCTCTATCTCTCTCTCCCCCTCTCAATACCAAACCAAGCACTAACAAAAGTATGAATTCAATTCAATAATCATGACTAAAATTCAAAACCAAGATAGAAGTAAAGAAAAAGAAGAAGTTGGAGTTATCTTTAATGTAATTATTGAGATAAGTCAATTAGAACAAAGTGGAACAGCCCCAATCTCAAGCCACTAAAAATTCAAAAAGCATGTAGTATAATTATGGACTAAATCTCTTACGATCAGCAAAGACAAAAATATGGACTAAAGTTTCATATCAATTAAAATTTGATTATATACTACAATTTACAACAACCAACGTAACCTATAGTCCGTTGATAAATCTAAAAATCTCTATTTATATATCATAAAAATTACCCAATAAATAAATAAACCTTGAAAAATTTAGACATGGCCTAACTTCATTTTTCCAAATGAATTGGTTGAACTGCCCTTCTTGATCCCCTGCCATGCCCAAAAGAAAATAAAGATCTTCGGATTCTGTTGCTGCAACCTTCACTAGAGCTCACAATGTCACTGCCATTGCCATTTCTATTTTTCTGCACAAACTCTTGAACTGCTAAATAAAGCAGCTCAGCCGAATCCATCGAAAAAGATCTCCTAAAAGGTTGGACTGATAAGCTCTCATCTTTTCCCCTAATATCAATACATTCATCCCCCATACTTGAAACATGAGCAAATTTTTTGGCTCTTTTTTTCAATATTTTGGGTTCCAACTTTATTGGAGGAGGACTAGGTGAGTTCACTGATAATTCCGCAAGGTTAAATCTTTCTTGTACTCTAAGCAAAGATTGATCCTTATTTTCTTCCCCCAATTCAATAACAACATAATCTTCATCGCGACAAATAAAATTATCATTACATTGGCCTTGATCTTGATGAGAAGAAGGGGAGGATGAAGTTGGAGAAATATTGACTTGATTCAATATTGGGAATTGAATGGCCATTGAAATACTTGTTCTGCATAACGGGCAATTTGCATTGTTTTGAAGCCAAACATCAATGCAATCTATATGAAAAACATGCCGACAATTTGGGATAACTCTTAGTTTCTCTTCTTCACGAAACTCATTCAAACAAACTGCACATTCAAAAAAACTTCCCTTTTCAGGGTCTTGTTTTTCAGCTTTCTTGAACTGAAAAACTGGGATGGAACGAATCACGGATTCTTCAAGTCCTCTGCTTTCTATATCTGGAGTGTACCCAATTAAAGGGTCTTGGCGACCACCATTTCTGGACAGCGAAAATCGCCTGAGAAGATCGATTCTGTGCCAATTTAGGCAGCATTTTATGACAAAAATGTAGTAGCCAAGTAGCAAGAAAGCTGTGGCTAATATGCCAATAATGGCTACTACTATGATGGGAAACCCATTGTGGGAGGAGGAATGTAATTGTGAGGTCAAAATTAAGGAACTTGGTGGGGTTTTGAAGGCATTTTGGCTGCTTCTCATTAGATCCATAAATATTGAAGTAGCGTAATTATACCAGAAAATGGGTTTTTCTTAAATCTTTGAAATTACACAATAAGAATGTTGGAAGAAGAGGAGAGAGAAATTGTTGAAGGGGAGATGGACAAGAGTAATGAAGGAAAGATTCATTTTGAAGGAGAGAAACAGAGGAAGTTTGAGTAGTAGTTCCAATCAATGACGGAAATTTGCTGGCTACGAATATTCTAGTCTGTTCCTCTTAGTAGAAACTGCAGTTGTACTACTTGCTAACTATTTTATACAACTGTATTAGCGCAAGGCATGCGATATTTGGATATGTATTTCAAAATTAAAATTGAGATGTAGTAATGGAACTTTACGTAATGTCCCTTGATGCGTTATATTTAATTATTATTTAAATAATTCTATTTGAGTTTTTTAAGACCAATTTTGAATTTTAAATGTGGCATGAATTTATTTGATTTCAATAAATATAATTGTGAATGTTATAATAAATTTAATTACAAAAATTTATCTTTTTTAAAATTTTAAATAAATAATACAAATTTAATATTTTACAAATTAACTTCAAAAATTACTTTTTGTAGAATGGATGGAGTACTACCTCCGTCCGAGTAAGATCATTCCCATTTTGTCTTAAGTTTCAACCTTTTGCCGAAGAAGATGAGAAAGAAAAAGAGAATTAATATTTTCACAACACTTTTTAATATTTTAACATAAAAATTATTGTTATAAAAATAAGGAAGTGTATATCACAGGCTATTAAAAAGAATTAATGTTATGTTTGGATCAAAAGAATAGAATAAAAAAAGAATGTAATAAAAATAGTATATTTGCTGATTATTTTGAAAGATAAACTATTTTATTAGAATAAAAATTTATTTTATCCATTTGATTTTTATTTCATGTGCCAATAAAATAAATATGCGTGATAATTTTGTTATCATATTATACCATTCACCTCAACCAACGACCAAACATATATTTTATATACTTTAAAATTATTTTATTTATTTCTCTACTCAATTCCTTTAATATAAACACAGCACAAGAGTTCAACTATAAAATAGACTATTAGGTGTCACAACATTTAAGGAAACCTAAAAAATCAGAGTTAAAGAAAATTAAATAAGGGATTAATTAGATTAGAATATGAATGCTCATCTACCTACCAACCGGTAGGCAGTAGCCACCGATAAATTCGTATCAATGTTGATAGTTGGGCCCTTTAAGACCTAATGATAGCAGCACCTACTCCTACAAAATTGTTTTGAACATGAATATTGAGTTTAAATTGCATCCATTTTTACAATGATCTTCATTTTCACACCAAGCGTGCATGGCAGACGGCTAAATAGAACCTTCCTTTTCTTTTTTCTTTTTTTTTTTTTTTTGGGCAAAGGCAAATAATTTTTATGGTAAAAAACCTTAAAATATAAAAGACATGATACGGTGCGGTATAGTGTGATCTCAGAGAACAAACTATCGATTTTGAATTCATAAAGGGGAGATTGCTTCCAAAAAGGTTAATATCTCATAAGCTCATCCATTTTTAATCATGAAGCACCGCACGATTGAAGAAGAAAGTTAATTTTGCCCCTAAGAAATCAAAAAAAGGTTTCCTACCACATGCAACCCACCCTTCAAAACCAATTTCTCCCCCTCTAAGCTCATCATTTAGCATTTACTCATCTGTTCTACAAATTTTAGAAGTTCCAGCAATTCAATAATAAAAAAAATTAGTCGTTTAGTGACGGTACGTAGTATAAAATAACACTACTTTTATATTTATGATAATAATTTGTTATTATACTACGTTTGCTAAATTAACAACTTATTATTTTTTAAAAAATAAAAAAATAATAATTAGTATTAATGAAATAAGTAAGACTCTTATATAGATAAACAAATAGTACATGTCCCTACCTCAACTGAAGTTTGAAATCTACAAGAAATTGGCCAGCACAAAATTTTAACCTAAACAGGTTTGGGGGAGTAAAAACTAAAAGTAAATGGAGTTCGGGGCCCAAATTCAGTAAATGGCAGCTATCACATATGATCAGTCAAATCTGTCACATCTAGGTGAAAGGAAAAGAATCCTAGAAAAAGAGACTTATGCTTGCTGACCGGGCTATACAGAGGCAGTGACCAGGCCACTTGTGGGTAGAAAATGAGTATTTGTCTTTCCTTTCTTTTTGTCGATCAGCCATGGCAAAGAATTTTCCAAATTTTTTCCAAGCAAATTTCAAAAGGGTGCAACTTCTGAATCACATCAATATCATTATCTGAATAATGCGAAACATAAAAAGCTGGGCTCTGGCTGCGCTTGTTTGAAAGGAGAACACGCATGCATGCATGTTTCCCGCACCACGCATAATCTTCAACATATAGGAACTATGGGAGGGAACTAATGAGAATCTAAGTGAAACTCATTATCATTATCGTTAGAGTTGGTTGACTCTGACTTTTTGTTAAGTAATATATTCGAACTTGTAATTTTGATAAATGGCTTTTGGCCTTAACTTGTGAAGTTATCGTGCTATATTTATAAAAATTAACTTTACCTTTTTGTCGAAATTTTTTCATGTACGTTAAAATGGCAAAAAAATTAGGTATAAAGTAATCCTGACCCGTTATATTTTCATTATTTCCGCGGTTTCAAAATAACAAACATCATATTTTGCTTTATTCCCCATCCTAAAATTTTATTCTCTCTCCTTGACTAATGCAAGGAGAAAATTATTGTAATTTCCCATCCATTCTTCTTCTCTAGTGAGTCGCCATCCCTCCCTTCACTTCCAATCCAAACTCATAGATCAAAAATAATCTTGTACGTATTTACATTAAGAGGATTATTTTTTTCTTTTTGGGTACTATCACCACAAGAAAAAATAAATTAAAAGGACAATTCCGTCGAAAATAATTTCGACGGAATTGTCCGTCCAAAATTCAGTCGTAAATAATCGCGCCGGGGATAAATCCATCGGAAATGAGCCTATTCCGTCGGAATAGGTACATTTTTCTTGTTAATGTAGTATTTTTTCCGACGGATTCCGTCGATTTTATATTTTTTGCCGAAAATAATTTTTTTTCTTGTAATATATGCAACCTCCAAATTCCTCCCATTGCAAGGACACCACTAGGTCTTGCAAGAAGGAGAGGAACATTGGTTAGACCGCCATGTTGAATACACTTATTCTAGCCCATTTATTTCAAAATCCATATATATATATATATATATATATATATATATTTTCACTTTGTATTCAGCCCAACTGAATAGAGGCTTAGGCCCTATTTGTTTATTATTTAATGGATCTAAATTTGAATCGGTAAGTTATTAAGTTTGTTTGATAACAAATAAATGACACCGAATGGTTCTGAATATGCATGACTGATTCGATAAGCATAAAAAATGGGGCTAATTCGATCAGGCTAAGATCTAAATGATTTTTTTACTTAAATATCTTTCCACCAAATTGTTAACTACACTCTATACTCGATCTACATCATCTGCTCCTAATCCAAACCTAGGAATTGGCAACAATGAAGAGTTCTATACTCCGACCGATTATATTCTTAAATTCTATTTCCCAAAATCATTTAACATTTTGTTGATAAGTCTATTAATTTGATTTTATAATTAAAAGATTTTTTTATTATAATTAATATATATTATATTTATGTTGCATATATTTTAAATTATCAAACAAACTAGTCCAAAATATTTTGAGGGTTAAAATTATAAAATATATTTTTTACTTTATATATATTAATTATCAAACACATTTTTTTATTCATAATTCTATTTCATTCAAATCATATAAATTTCTTAAATATTTAAAATTATTTCATTCAATTTTATTAAACAGCCCTTTAGAGTCATGCAGCAGGAGCAACCAAATGATCATCGAGAAATCAGCAATGCAAATACCATGTTTGCACGAGTCCATGGACGACAGGTATATTTTAAGTACAATTTTCAACACACTGTTCTTTATTTTCCATCTTTCTCCTACTTCTCATTTGTTTCTAGCAACAAAAAATAAAAAATAAAAAAGGTCAAAAAATAAACAAAAGCGGGCTGAGGCCTGACATCATTTTTTTGGGCCTACATATGTAAGGGCTTTAGAGTCCAAATAAACAAATCAGATCCATTCCGTACTGTCTGCATACACACCACTTGTCACACCGCATTATTGTTGATGGTAAGTTAGCCACCATGGGCAGGTTCAACCCATTTTGTAGTGATTGATTGCCTGTCACGAATTAAGAAAAAAATTAAACTTTATTAAATGGCATATCCAATTTGGCCAACTTGTGCTTTCTTTCAAAAGCCTCAGTTTTTGTCTTTTATTATTATTATTATTATTATTATTATTATTATTATTATTATTATTATTGACTTTAATTATGTCATCTTTAAGATATTCAATTAATTTTTGTGTGAGATCTATAAATGAAAGATTTTAAAGATTATGAAGCTGCAAGGTTTTTATCTCAAAGATCACATTACAAATAATTGGAGGCTGAATGCATTCCTCTTCTTAGGAAAATTCCATAATAGTAATAATAATAATATTGTCCAACCAATCTTGTTTATACCTTTAAATTTTAATACAAACTTCTACAAAATATTTAAATTGTCAATTTAAATTTTAGTGAATAATGTTTGACAGTTGTGTAAACTTAATGATTAATTTAAATTTTATATAAAAATTAATGATGCAAATCTTAATTTTTTTGATCCACCTTAAAAAAGTATGTCACCTAAGGGGAGAAACTAAAACTTGTATATATATCAAACGACATCTGATGTGGGACTACCTCGTCGGCCATCTACCAAACTACGACGAGTCCACATGCTAGTGATATTATCCCAGCTTATTAGTATATTTAAATTTGGTCTCTAAGTGGAGATGGCCCTTTCCAAATGTCATCCCGTACGTAAATATATATACTCTCAATGAAAGCTCTAATGATACAAATTTTCTTTAACACACCCTGAAAGGCTAGCAACCCAAGGGAGAGAGTTAGGCAATGGCGAATTCAGTCCCTTACTTTAGTGGAGTCAAATTAAAAAGAATTTTTAAAAAAAAATAAAAGTATAATAAAATAAATCACAAAAGCTAAATAATACACGAATATTATTTACAATAATATTTTTTGAGATTTTTTTTTGAAATTGTTGTATAATAGTCTTATTTTCAAAATTGTAAAAATATTATATTCAATGTACGTTATTAAATAATCATTCGTCCGCTCGTGATCTCTAAATAATTTGTCTTTGATGGGTCGACGTTGTTGCAAAAATATCATGATAGTCTTATTTCTAATAGTTGCAAAAATCCACAAATAATTACTAAATTTGTGAAATTACATAAAAGAAAAATTAGGACATACTTGAATATTTTTTTTATAGGTTAATGTGGCTGGAAGATTAAAAGAAAAAGAGCGGAAAGGGTACAAGTTTGAGGCATCTAGTAGTTTTTTAATCTAAAATTTTATATTTTTGCTAAACACCCTAAAAAAAATGAACCTCTAAAAATTCAATAAAATCAATTACACCTTGCTCCTGAGCTAGATTTGCTCCTGGAGTTGGGTATAATATCAATTCACACCAAATTATATATACGACTAATATGATATTATTTCTTGTGATTTAGTACGGAGTTCGCATACGATAAAGTACTTCATGAAGAATACAACTTCTCTTCATCTATGTGCCAAGTATAAAGGCCGCATAAATTGACCATATATACCTCGTACAGAGGTCAACTGAATAGAACAATATGGGTGAATGCAATAATTTCTGAAGTTTTATAAATGACCCTTTTCTTTTTCTTTTACAATTTATTTAGTGAAGAATCAATAATGTCTTTCTTAATTAATTCTCTCTCTCTTAAAAGTAGTACACTTTATTTTCTTTTTCTATTTTTTTCTCCCGTTTTTCTCCTAAAGTGTCAACCAAGACGTAAAAAGAATGTTTTTTATTTCATACCAAAAATTTTAAATGTAATATAATGTTACGATACTTAATTAAATTTGTAGTTATTTAAGATTTCCCTCCTAATTTACTTTTTTCCCTTTCTTCATATCAAATTCAATAAATTTTCGTATGAGGTCTTAAAGTTTGAACGAGCTCATCCTTCTGGAAAAATGTTCCACGAGGTCTTAAAGTTTGAACAAATAGAAAAATATTGTGTCATTTTATATTATTATTAAAAAAGTGAACTCTTTTCGTAAAATAAATTTTTATAAGTGAGATTTTTGTTTTTTGGTAAAATAGAGAAAGTAACATAAAATGGCAAAATAAAAAATTAAAACATTAGGGTTGAATTCATCATGGTCTCTTACTGTTGCAACTAGTCCCACAAAAAAATATGTGAAATAATTATAAATGTATACAAAGATCTTAACTATTAAAAATTTATAATATCTCGAGTCATAAATTTGTGGTGAGTTAAAACTATTCAAACAAATAATATTATTGAGACACGACTGATATTATTTATCTATGACCCTAGTTTTAATTATGAATATGAAAATTACCAAAACAACATAGTTACAATGCTCTAATTTCCTGTAGGGAATTCTTTTACTTCTTGTTTTTTTTTATATATTTTTTAATACTTTTAAACTGAATTCAGCTTAAACCTGGGCACATGGTTGTAAAACTTGGATCAGATCATTGGTTTGACCGGAAAAAATCAGAACTAGTAGGCCCTCCGGTCCAGTTTAAGCTAAAAAATCAGATTTGGTCAAAACCGGTGACCCGGCGGTTGGACCGATTGACCTAGTGATCCGGTCACCGGTTTTACCGGCTCTCTACCTCTTTTTTTATTTTATTTCATTTTTTTAAATTTAAGCATTTGAACTTGATTAAATGTATCATTGATTGAGTTTTGAGTTATGATCATGATTTAATATTTTTCTTTTCATATAAATTTAGTATTTATTTGAATTGTATAAAGTAAATATTGTACAAATACATTTATTTATTTTACTGAATTTGATTAAATATATCCTAGAGATGTTTATGTTCATTTGTGTTTAATTTTATCACTCTTGAGTCTTGAATTTTGAGTTATGATCATGATTTAATATCTTTTTCTTATATATATAAATTTAGTATTTCTTTGAATGGTATAGAATAAATATTGTACAAATAGATTTAATTTTTTTTTTGTGTAAATAAATTGATTAATTTTATATATTTACTAAATATTATATATAATATATAATAATAATTAATATATTTAATTATTTATTATTTATTATATATTAATAACGTCGTCAATTTAATAACGGTCTGATCATTAGTTGGATCAATAACCCATTTATCTCAATAATTTTTTCAGTTCGGAGAATACTTCCTGGGCATGAACACCCGTACTAGATGTTATATTTCACTATTTGATGTAATGATTAATAATTATTAAAATTGACTATGTGATCAACATGATGACTTCTGTTAAGCCATGAATTAGTTGACAAAAATATATGTTGGCATCCCTTATTTGAGATAACTTTGGTGTTAGTGCTTATATATGTAGCTTATCATGTAAGTTCATCATTATTGATGAATTATATATTTTTTAATAATGATCAATATCAACACTTGACATGCATAGGCATAAAGTACATGATGATACGAAGGAAGTAAGCGTATGACATCAGCATTTAGCACCACTCAGACACTCAGTATATAAATTTGAGCACGTGAGCATCAAATTTGGCAAAGTTTTTATTTATTTATTTATTTTTATTTGTTGTCCTAAAAAAGTGAAAGGTCTTTTATTGCAAAAGTGAAAGAATTCAAAGCCACCACACTGACCAGCCAGATACAATGGACATTGACTTTTACCACAATTGAAAGGTTCTTGACCACGTGTGGACAATTCACATCCACCGATTAGTCCACGTGGGACTTTCTGGACCCTCCTTTCTAAAAAAACTAGGGACGGTTGCTTTCTCTCTTCTTTCACCCATATTTAATAGTCATTTCATTTCCTCCCTTAGCATGGATGAAGAACAGAGCAACGAGGACAAGAAGAAGAATGAGATAAGATATAGAGGCGTTCGACGGAGGCCATGGGGGAAGTATGCGGCGGAGATACGCGATTCGGCCCGGCAAGGAGCGAGAGTTTGGCTAGGAACATTTAACACGGCGGAGGAAGCGGCTAGGGCGTATGACCGGGCGGCTTATTCCATGAGGGGTCACTTGGCGGTTCTAAATTTCCCGGAGGAATATAATTTACCGAGTGGTGGCCCTTCTGACCATTTCTCCACGTCGGGTTCAGCTTCAGCCTCGGGTTCTTCCTCTTCAACTGCAATGCATGGCAGTGGTGGTGAGGAGGGAAAAGAAGTAATTGAATTCGAGTACTTGGATGATAAGGTTTTGGAAGATCTTCTTGATTTTGAAGCCAAGGACAAGGGCAAGAAAAAAAAGTGACAAAACTGAATTTCCTACTCTTTATTGGAGAAGAGTTCTTCAATATATATGAAGAGAAGAACAAGGTGATAGGTTTGATCTTCTCTCTCCCTCTTTCTAAGTATTCTAGTTTTGTTATACTTTGTTTATTTTTTTTTATTAATTAACAACGAAGAACAATATATATATGCTTATTATTTTTGAGGAAGTCAGAAAGAAGCCTGGTGTGACTTTTCCATACATGCATACTGGTTTGTCACATTTCTTAGAATTAATCTCATCCATAATTCTATGGATATATTCCTAAAAGTGTAACCATCAAGGAGAGTTAATCTGATATGTAATAGTTTTCTGATCACTAAATTTAGAAGTTAAAGTGTTTTGCTTGTTTCTGATTTGGTTTTATGAATGTCTTTCTCTAGCTAGCAAGTTGCATCTATATAATTTCTTTCTGATTTTTATGTGTACGTGTGTGTGTGTATGCACACACACACACACACACACACACACACACACATATAGAACTGACACAGAGCAACTGCATAAAATCTTGCGGTCCATGTTTAAATACGGTCTTCAAAATCCTACAAAAAATGAAAATTTAAATTGATAATCCAGCTAGTCATAAAAAAATTAGCGTAATAGATTGAATTGCACTTTGAATAAACAACGGAAGGCTTCATATAATTATAATTTGTCTGGAGATTTCAAAGTAGCATGGAAATAAACAAAGGTTTGTCTTACACTTTTACCAATTTTACCTTTAGAATGCAATATACGAGTTCTATGCTTCTAGCATTGGCTAAATTAATCTTAGACAAGATTTCTACTTAAAACAATTACCCCTTAATCAAAATAATGTTAATTATTACTACATGAAAAAGTAAAGTATGATTAGTTGGTTCAAAATTTCCAATAAACCTTGCATATTTGAAGCTCTAGGGTTATATATTATACCAATCTGTTTTAAATCTGAGAAAATAGTATATTCTCATTTTGAAGGATAGTAAACTAATTTTTTTTTAGCATTGATCTCCATACGATATATATATATATATATATATATATATATATATATATATATATATATATATATTTATTTATTTATATTTTTATTAAGGCACAATCTCATATTCAGTGGGCTCTTTTGGCTCGTAATCAGCCGGCTCTCTTTGGATCATATCATCAATAATACATATAGGCTCTTGTATAGCTGAGTCATGTTTATCTTTCACTTGTATAGCTGAATTAGAACTCTCATGCACACGGTAAAAGTCTAATTAATGTATATAAACACTTGTGATCAGTCTGTAAAATAAAGGGAGAATAATACAATTCATTATACTCCATTATTTTTTCTCAATTTATACCTAAATAAATCACTAGAATTATGTTTAGTCTTAAATTTCTCTAAAAGAACAATGATACTCTATGTGGCATACTCTCCGTCCTCAAAAAGATGTACAAAGTATGTACAAATTTTATAAAAATTAGGAAAACTAAAGAAAATGAGAGAATATAAAATAAGTATGAATTTTGTCCATGGTGGACCTCATGCACAAGTATACTAATAAATATTTATCTTTTTAAACTTAGTTAACCCACTTTAACATACTTTTGGGTAGGGGTGTAAACGGATATAAACGAATTCAAATACAGTAGTATCTGTATCCGTATCCGAAAAATCAATTAGCTATCTGTATTCGTATCCAATATTCAACGAATTTTAAAAATGCTATCCGTATCCGATATTCGAAATAATATCCAAATATGGATAATATCCGTTTTCGTTTATTTTATTCGAATAAACAGACTATTCGAATATTCAGATATTCGGATTCGTTTATCAATCACCTAATATAAAATTCATTTAAATTATTTACAAAAAATAAAGAAAAAATTAAATAATTAGTCATAACCAAAAATAATTTAAAGTTTAAACCATACATATTAATGAGTGAATGTTAATTATTTATTTATTTTTAATAAATACAATAATCAATGCTTTAAATTATAAATCAAATAAATTTTTAATATTTTTGAAATCCTAAATTCAAAATGAATGCTCTACTTATTAATGTTTAAATATCCATTAATAAGTAGATGTCCATTTTATGTGTTAATTTGAAGTAATATTGTAATGTATATGAATATTTATAATCTATAATTATAACATTTAAATGATATTTATAACATTTATAACACTTGTTAAATGATACATTTTAGATATATTGTAACACTATATATAACTAGAATAAAGGGGAAAATAATGAATTTTAAAGTATAGTTCATTAATAAATGAATGTTAATTTATTTATTTTTAATAAATACAATAATCAATGCTCTAAATTGTAATTCAAATAAGTTTTCATTATTTTTGACATCTTAAATTCAAAATGAATGCTCTACTTATTAATGTTTAGATATCCATTTTATGTGTTAATTTGGAGTAATACTATAATGTGTATGAATATTTATAATCTATAATTATAGTAGTTAAATGATATTTATAACACTTGTTAAATGATGCATTTTAGATATATTGTAACACTATATATAACTAGAATAAGGGAAAAAAAATAATGAGTTTTAAAGTATAGTTTATTAATAAATGAATGTTAATTTATTTATTTTTAATAAATACAATGATCAACGCTCTAAATTACAATTCAAATAAGTTTTCATTATTTTTGAAATTCTAAATTTCAAAATGAATACTCTACTTATTAAAGTTTAGATGTCCATTAATAAGTTGATATCCATTTTATCTGTTTGGAGTAATACTGTAATGTGTATAAATATTTATAATCTATAATTATAACATTTAAATGATATTTATAACACTTGTTAAATGATTCAAAAATTTTATTGTAACACTTGTTAAATAATATTTATAACACTTGTTAAATGATACATTTTAGATATTTTAACTTTATAATAGTAAAAATTCATTAATTATACTTAAATTAATTTATTTCAGTTTATTAATATTATAATAAAAGTGTTATTTCCTACTTTTTAAAAGTGAAATGACATATTTTCAAAATAATTTTCGTATAATAATGAAAATTAATTATTATATAAGAGATGCCACTTAAAAAAAATTATTTTATTTATATATATATATATATATATATATATACGAATACGCCTATATCCGTATTCGTATCCGTTTATTTGTGGATACCTTTAGACCGAATATGAATATATCCGTTTTTTTAATGCGAATAATATCCATTTTTTTTCAAATAAGAATGTGGACGAATACGAATTTTTCGGTTATCGTTTATAGTCCTACTTTTAGGGGTAAACTAATCTTTATACTTATTTTATATTTAACTTATATACTTTTAAACATATTTTTGTGGACAAAATATTTTGTGTTTGATTATATCATTTTGATAAAAGGAGTATATATTTTGCAAACCTCAACTCACCTATTTTCCCATTTTCGACATTTTAAAAAGATAAGAGAATTAAAACAAAATGATACCCTTTATTTTGGATTAGGATCCCCTCCATTATATCTATCATCCAATTTCTCTTCATACACAATATTACTTTTAGTGACAAAATAAAATTTATCGCAAATAATTAACGACACAATAAAATTCATCACGAACAATTGTATCGCTGAAAGTGTCGTTAAAAATAATATTTATGTTGCTATATTTGTATCGGAGAAATCAGAGGATAGGTATAATGAAGGAATCCTGATTACTTTATTTTTATTTTCACCAATACATAATTTGATACCCTTTTTATCTTCTTTAACTAAAAAGACACAAAGTGATAAATTTATAAAATGGACCCAACATATAAAGTGATCAAGCTCTCTCACTTAAAACCAATTGCTTATGAAAAGTGTTGGCCTAAGTCATTATATAGTAGACATAATATCTTAAGGTATTTGATATATGGCAAGATATATAATCTAGCACAAAATTAGTGGTATTGGATCCTAATGTTGAATAAAATTTTCTATAGGACACATTGGATTTAACCTTATTTTTCACATTGCAAACTTTTGGAGGTTGGATCAGAAACTATGTGAAATGCTAGGTTCAAACTGTTGAGGTTTAAATTTTAGCGCATAATTACATTATATTTGAAGAGCAAGGTTTAATTTCATTACTCGTTACTTTATATGCATTAAAATAGAACTTCAGGTTGTGAAGCCTAAATTAGGGCAAACTTAGATCATAGTGGTTTGTTTCAGCTTTTCCGTGTATACCTCGTCCATTTAGCCTATTTAGGTCTTTATGGAAAAGAGAGAAAAAAGAAGAAGCACTTTAGGTTATTATATTTGTTCATGATTACTTTTTCTCTTTCGATAATATATATAGATGTATACTCTTCGTCATGATTTTATTTTGAAATTTTAGTTCAACGTTCAAAGATAAATTCAATTAAATATGAACCGGCATTAGAAGAGTTCTCTACAATATTTCTCCTAACAAACATCAATTAAACTATAGATTAAATAATAACAACTGTTACTTACAGGAGTATTATAATAAGAGAACTCAAATTAATACTCGTTCCTCTTCAAATCCTGCAAGAATTATAAATAAAAAAAAACAAAAAAAAAAAAACTCGGGGAAAAAAGGATACAAGGGATCGACAAAACATAATTAAAATTAAAGCTGCATTTAAAATTCTCAATCTTTGTTTTGTTTCTTATTTTCTTCTTCTGAATCAAGAAGCTCCTCCAAAACACTATCATCCAAATACTCAAACTCAATCACTTCTTTCCCAGTTGATGATGAACTCTCATCGTTACTAGGGAAAGAAGAAAAAGATGACGATGATGGCGGAATATTAGAAAGTTGAGAAAAATACTCATTGGGGAAATTTAAGATAGCAAGATAACCCCTTAACTTAAATGCAGCTTTATCATAAGCCCTAGCTGCCTCCTCCGCCGTTCCAAATGTTCCGAGCCACAAACGTTGCCCGTTCCGAGATGGGTCCCGTATCTCGGCCGCAAACTTCCCCCACGGCCGCTTTCGGACTCCCCGATATTTTACTTCTTCCTTTCCTTGCACCTTGTCTTCCTTATTATCCTGCATGTTTTTTTTTTCTCTAGAAGTACCCTCCAATTATTTTTTGTTGTAATTGCCTTTGATTAAGTGGACAAATGATATTTGAATTATATAATAGGTGAGCTGTGAGGTCTAAGGAGGCTAAGCTAGGGTGGATTAAATAATTTCTATACTATGTATCAAACAAATTTCCCCGAAGTTTCTTCAAGGTTGTATGACTATTTGGTTTTTGGACTAAATATGTCATATTCAAACAGACCTTTGAATTCCTTTTTACTGTAAAGTACCGTCCCGTTTGTTACTTTTGGTGAAACAAGTAGAAAAACAGGATTTTAATTGCTAAGAATGGAACCCAAAATCATGTACATGATATAGGTTTACCATAATTAATTTGTAGATTAGATTATTATCAGATTATTTTATGCCATAGTTTCTTGTATAGGTCAAAAAAGAAACTAGGAAATTAATTTATAGTTTTGGAGTCAAGTTGATATGACACATGAAAGCGCGTGATATCTTCCAAAGCTACGCAGGAAATGGTCATTGCATTAGCAGAAGAATTAATTCATCTAAATAGTTTAAACTTTGAATGCATATTAAGATTATATATATATATATATATATATATATATATATATATATATATATATATATATATCATCGTTTCTTGTGTAGGTCAAAAAAGAAACTAGCTAGGAAATTAATTTATATTTTTGGAGTCAAGTTGATATGATACAAAGTGCGTGAAATCTTCCTAATCTACACAGGAAATATGGATGGTTATTGCATTAGTAGAATTAATTCATCTAAACAGGTTAGACTTTGAATGCAGATTAAGTGTGTGTGTGTGTATATATATATATATAGCTAGGAATTGTAATTGAAACACTACTCTCATGTACAAAAAAAAATTCCCAAACATTTTACAAGTTACAATAATTTATGAGTGTTTTTACAGTTACCCATTTTTTTTATTCAATTTTCTTACCCGCATATAAGACAAATGAGTGTGGCCCCACCTCATTTCATCTTTAACCCAAATGAGTGGATCACACTTATTTGTTTTATATGCGAATAAGAAAAATAGGTAAAAAAAGTGAATAAATTTAGAATTTTTTATAATTTATTAGTTGACCGCTTATTCTTTAAAATAAATGATATGACACAGTAAAAAGAAATGAGAAAAAAATGATAAGAAAATAAACTCACAAATAAATAATTAATAAAAAAAATTAATAAATTATTCTCCTTCACTCGATTATCAATCTAGAAACCCAAATCCAAAAAACGTAGATTCACCATCATCAATCTTGTAGCATCACCTCCTTCAATTGAAAATCTAAGGACAGTACATATCATCTCAAGTCTTTGTAAATCAAACTCAGATATATTTTGTGAAGAGAATATTTAAATCCGGAAAGCTTGCTTTGTATATGAATACCACACACACACACACACACATATATATATATAGAGAGAGAGGAATTTATTATGAATCACCAAAGATATCCCAAAAATCAATACAATTATCAATGGTTCATCCCTCTAGTTCAATAGATCTCTTCATCATATAATAACTCACTGCTCGGATGCTCAATTTGGAGGGTTTTATATTCATTAAAGGGTGTAGCTATGCGACTTCCTTCTTCTTATTCTTAAGCAATCATCATCGTCGCAACAAAATGGTGATGATAGGTACCGAATACCGATCAGTGTCCGAAGATGGAGTACTCCTTGCTAAATTGGCACTAATTTCATGTTGATTCAACATTAATAAGTTTCAATTCTCAAAGTCGGCTACAATTCAATTTCCATAAATCTTAACCGCCAAAATTCCCGATTCATTCTTTTATAAACTCTTCTACGAGGACATAATAATTAAGGATAAAAATATAAATAAATAAAATTATAAAATATTTATGTCCAATTTTTATATCAGCATAGAGTTTTTCTTATTATATTTAATGTCTCAGTAGGTCACTCAAGAGTGACGTCTCCATGTCATTATTTGTTGAGAGAAATATATATAACTTTAAAAGTCACGTTAAATAAATAGTCAAATAAAGTCAACTAACCTTTGTTATAAAAATTACGTAAAATAAATTGTCTCTTTTTAAGGTTTAAAATGAAAATTTTGTACTTAGTTCATTAAAATAGAAAATTTGTACAAATTTATTAATTTTTAACGTCATTTACTCTTTTTAAAACGCATTACTTTATATTGTCAAACATAATCAGATGTATGTTTGTTGTGTATGCCATGAATTCTTTTTCTATTTATATTATATTTTGGGAATTTTCTAGACCAAAAATATTGAAATTTTTTTATTCTTTTAAAATTTATATTAGAAGTTTCATTTTATATTATTCTTATTTATTATTTTTTTTCTTTAAAGTAGATATCATACTTATCACTACAACGTGGTACACTAATCTTACAAAAGAACATTTATTATGAAACATTAAAATTCAGAATAAATTTTCAATTTAGAACAAAGTGACTATTATCAATCTCTATATATATCATCACCTCAATCTATTTGTTCAATTGAAATCATTTATCTACTCTAACTTAAGTTAGGAAGGAGGACAGGGTTACTACATTTTGTAAAAATTAAGTTACAATATATACCCCTTTTTGCATGCTTTCACCCAATTTTAAATATAAAAAAACAAATGAAAAAACCTCTAATTACCCTGTTCCAATTCCGCCTTCCTCTTTCCAATTCGTGGCGGTGAATGTCAATGTGGTTCTCAATCTGATCGGTTGCTTCTTCCTGCTCCTCAAACTCCATTTGTGAACTTAGAGCGCTTTTGTTTTTGGATTAAATTATTTTTATTAATTTAATACTATTTTGGATTATTTTATTTTATGATGAAAGATTAATAGTTCTTTAAATAGTCTTATGAATTATTTTTATCATTCATAAGACTATTTATGAGATATTATATAATCTCGTAATAAATGTGAAATTAATAGTACCCTCATTTTAAGTTATTAAATGGGTTTATGGACTAATAATTCAATATTAAAAGACTAAGAGTCTATCGTCAAATAATTAAATAGAGTAAAATAATGTTAAATTAAGACAAATAATTTAATCTCAAACATAGCCTAAGAGTATTACTAATTCCTCCGTTCTACAAAAACCTTTCATCTCTCCTTCCCTCCGCTGGCGATAGCTGGTAATAATTTGCAACCTTTCCGAGTTGTTCTTTTTACCAGTTAGTAAAAGCTACAGGGGGACGTGAAGATGGCAGGAAAAGAGGAAAAGAGAAAAAGAGAGATGTGGTGGTGAGTGAATGGATCCACATCCAGTAAACAAGAGGGAGGCGTCAATCAGAGAGGGGGCCGGAGGTGGAACTGGAACACGAGTTCTCTCTCCTCTCTTTTTTTCCTTTTTAAATTGGGTAC
This sequence comes from Hedera helix, assembly GCA_947179155.2. Taxonomy (NCBI): domain Eukaryota; kingdom Viridiplantae; phylum Streptophyta; class Magnoliopsida; order Apiales; family Araliaceae; genus Hedera; species Hedera helix. Next base: position 33,026,523 of record OX359282.1, on the reverse strand, counting down.
TTTTATTTTATTCAAAAAAATTGACACATGTCGCAATCTCTTTATTAGAACAACACTCACTAATTGAATATTAGTAGTAGAATGAAATTAACAATATTCCCTTCCCTAAATTTTGGCACGTTCAGGACTTTGAATCAAAAGTCATATGCTATAATTGATGGTGGCGAAAAGGAGACCGTATTCTTGTTATGTGTCAACACCACCACCCGCACCGCACCAGGTTGAATAATTTTTGTTATGACCTGTGACCGTACCATAAGAAACAAGATACTACTTGTATCAATAAAGTCAAAAAAAAATAAAAAATGTAACTTATTCTTTTTCTCTTCTTTTTTTTTTCTCGTTATAATTAACAAAGAGTTACATATGTTAATCAAGAATTAATTCTCGGTTAATTAATTATTTGAACTTTGTCTCAGAATCAAAATCTTTATACTAATCTTACAAACTCATATTATTTATAAATCATAACCTAGTGTATTACAATTATTGTGAGTATACAATAGTTCACACTTCGAATAATAAGTCACTATGACTATCTGGCGACTACTCTTCACTAACCGAGTTCATAATTATTAACACACGTCTTAATATATAACTGCCTTTCACTACTATTATAAAGTCTTATCTCAAGAATTCTGCAATATTGTAATTATCCCCAACATATTACATTAAGAGATATAAACAATTATAACCACAAGCTTTTATAACCCAAAAATAACTTCAATCATTTTTTTCGCGTTTATCGGGATCTTTAAATTCCTTGCACCTAGCTGAAAATGTTTGATTATAACAAGAATGAACAAGACGACTCAGCAAGTCTAACAGTTATCATATAATACGTAGTTAACATTTAAGTCATACTTCATGCTTCAAATTTTATAAAGACATCATGCTTCTTATGCTTTGCATTTATTCAATTACTTCATACTTATAATACATCTCAATATTTGCAAGTTATATAATTTATATAACACGCTGAATTTCATAGTATCAATTATATATCAACTATTCACATCATATGTCTGTACAAAACATATTTAAATCAATTCACATATATAATAAATGCATGCATAACATTTTATATATATAGCAACAAGTTTGCAAAAACATCACATAGTACTGAAAAACTTAACTGAATTACTTCATCGCTTACGCCTTACACAATTCAATTTACCTCATTTGAAAGATCTAATATGATTATTTTTTAATTAGTAACGTACATAGGGATTCATTTATCATTCTCAAATAAATTGACTCGATAACACATAGTTCCCTATTTACTAACTCATAAATTATAGGACAATATTATCACCCTTGTATAATATTTTAATTACTGACCAGTATTATTATACAACTAATAATACCTCAACCATTTATAAATGTTATTAAATATTTAACAATATCTTAATTGGTTACTAATATTATTAAGCCCTTAAAAATATTTACCCAATTACTAATATTATTAATCCTTTAATAATATTTAATCACTTACTATTATCATTAAATATTTAATAATAATTTAATCCTTTAGTAATATTTAAAGACTTAAACAATTAAATGTAAATTGTTTAATCACCTTATTATTTTCTTAATTCCTTCTTTTTAATTGTTTAATATTAATTAAATAAATACCTATTTTATTAACTTTACTTGTTTATTTATCTTTACATAAACAATTATTTTCTTAACTTTATATCTCTTTAATTATTATTTAATATCATTTAGATAATAATTAATTAATTAATTATTGTGACGACCCCAAATCCGGGTTCCATAACCTCGAGTTTGGTTCTCACTATTCAACACATTACTAACAATTAAATACATACATTGCATTTAAATATCGCGGAATAATACATATTGGTTCCCTTCAAAAGGTTACAATACCAGGGTCTATCAACCTTAACATAATAACAGTTCCTATCACAAGGAATTACAAAAGGTTTAACAACCGTAAATACAAAATTAAAGATCTAATTAGCATGCATAAGCTAACTTAAGCTCTGGCTTTTCCTTTTCCTTTATCCTTCTTTGAGCAATCAGGATTATCTGAAAAATGGTTCATGATATAGCAAGAATGAGCAACTAGTTTGCTCAGCAAGTTTAGAACAATCATATAGATTTAATATATCATGAATGAATGGGAAATATCAACAATGATTCAACAATAGATATAACAATTGTGAATGAAACAGGATTCAAATTTTAATAAACAGAATATTTGAATCTTAAAATGCTGAGTGGTCACTAAGGACCCTGAACTAACTAGGGTATAATAGAGTTTCCTCTGACCCTTTGAGTTGTTTGGTTTTCAAGGGGATCAGCCTATTCAACCCGCTGTATATGCATTACATTTAGTCACTGGCGCCCAAAGTCGGTTTTCCGACACAAAATCCCCTAATTTAGGGTTGTTCAATTCTCAGACTTAATATAAGAAATCCGCACCCAACAATGGTTTGGATAAGCTTTTAAAAGTATTCAAATTATTGAATTTAGAAACGTAATGTCTAGCTGAATTATTAGCTTAAGACATTTTTAATACAGTTCATGAATCAAGAACTAATAAGCTTCAAATGCACTAAGTGCGATTGTATAAACAATATAGATGTGGAATAATTTTAAATAATTAAACCACTGCAAGCTTTAACAATAAATACAAGTATGGAAACTTGTTCAACGATAATAATTGAGTAGGGTTAGAGAACTTGCCTGTTTGCTCAGCTACAATAATTGTCTAGCTTTAACTAACTTGCTTTGAAAGACCTAACATTAATAAAGTTGGTCTAATAATTAGTACGGCGTATTTGCATAACTATACGCTTAATAACGAACTTATTTACCACACATAAGTACTAACACATAATTTACATTAGTCAAAACAATATTATTAACCTTATAGACACTTAATCATTTTAGGTTAATAATTTAATAAGTTAGAAAATATTTTTCTTAAGTGTTGGACACTTATTAAACCCTTAAACAACTTATTATAATTGTTTAATTCAATTCAATTTATTTTATTAACTCAATCTCTTTTTAATTACTATTTAATATTGATTAAATAGAAATTAATTAATTAACTCTAGTTATTATTTAAAATAAATAATAACTAATTGTACTTACCTATTATTTAATTATAATTAAATAATAAATAATTGTTAACTTAGTTTTAACCTTCTTTAATTTAATGTTAATCAACCAATAAATAACTAAGTAATTAACCTTACATATTATTTAAGGAAATTAAATAATAGTTTACTAATCTTAATCCTCTTTAATTATTATTCAATGTCAATTAAATAATAATTAATTAATTAATTAATTTTAATTATTATTTAAGGTTAAATAATAATCAAATCATTCTTATTTATTATTTTAATTAAATAATAAATTATTACTCTAATAACTTAATTTCCATTAATCGTTATTTAATGTTAATTAAATAATAATTAATTACTTAATTATCCTTATTTATTATTTAATAATATTTAAATAATAAATAATTAATTTATAAATTTTATCTCTCTTTAAATATTATTTAATAGGCATTAATTAATAATTGCTAATTTATCATCTTTATTTATTATTAACATTTAAAATAATAAATAAATAATAAATTTATTTAACTTAACCATGGTTTAGCTAACTAGATTAATATTTAAAATATTTAAATATTAAACTTAATGAAAAATATCCTCCCCAATATTATTTTTGTATTATTATTATTTTTGTTATAATTTTAAATTAATTTTCAAATATTTAAATTAATTAAAATTTACCCGAATGGCATTTTCGTAATTAAGTTGAAAAACCGGACCGATGGCAATTTCGTAAATAATTCGAAAACTGAACCGAGGGCAGAATGGTAATTCTGCCGAAAAAAACACGGAGGGGCAAAATGGTAATTTCGCCGAAAAACAGTTGCTCGCGCATTGCGCGCGTTATGCCGATGCAGGACCAAAACGGCGTCGTTTTTGAAAGGCCGGAAATGGCCTCCGCGCATAACGCGCGGAGTAAAATTCCACGGACGCCAAACGACGTCGTTTGGCTCCGCTTCCTCGGTGAACAGTGACACGCGCGCATTGCGCGGAAACCCTTAAATTTTTTTCTTCCGACAGAACGTGAACAGTGTTCCGGCTACCCATTTAAATAAAAAATATACCATCAAGTAAGCTTTAAATCTTCAATAAAAATCCAAAAAAAATTACCAATCATCTTATATTAATTTATAACATGAAAAATTAATTTTTCATGATTTAATATCAATATTTTTTTATAAAAATTTTTACATCACATAAACTACCATAAATCATATCTTTTTGTGTATAACTCCATTTTAAGTGATTCAAACTTTGTTTTTCTCATGATTTAATATTCTATAATATTAGAACATCAAACCTAAGTTTTACAAAAATATTTTTGGTAATATATTTCAAAACTTGTTTACACACTACTAAATACATATTTTAGCATATAAAATATACCAAAATACAAACCAAACATATTAAACTCAAGCATGGCATAAATATTACCTCTACACATTAATAACTATATTAACATGTTTATACTAACATGGTGATTTATTTAATTTAAAAACAAAACTTTATTTAAAATAACCATTACCTTGATTTAATGGCTATCTTTCTTTTTCTTCCAAAGTAGGTGATGAGGTTTGAAGGCATGAACCAAGAACTCCTTCTCTTGGTATTTTTGCTCTCAACTATAATTTTTCTACACTCTCAAATGCTCTCTAGCTCTCTCTTTAGCTTGAAAAATAATGAAGTATACAAGTCTTACAAATGCAAGTATACTCCTACAAAATATTAGATACACACATTGTATCTATTAATCTAGACCATCATGCATCTATATTGGATACTTACACAAGAAAGCTAACCCATACTAAGTTGATGAGGATTTTGTGGGAAAAGACTTTCCCAAAAATCAAAACAAGCAACCTTTAATTAAATAAATAAAAAAATCAAAAATACAAAATATCATTTTCTCTCTCCTCCAACAACACCCACGGCTGATGCACCCTTCATTGTCCCAATTTCATTGTCACTTTCCATTTTCTTTAATAATTATTAGTTAACTTAAGTATTTTCCAAGTGGGCCAATCATTGGGCTTTAATTTAAAATACCAATTGGGCTTCTATTAAATTGTTTGGGCTACTAAATTGTCAAATTTTATTATTCCCCACTTGGGCTACTAATTGACCCATGTTGGGCTAATTTAATAATTTATACATTAATTATTCAATCCATGATTAAATAAATAATTAGATTGAATAAATAATTAAATCTTCTAACCCATTAGTATTAAATTACTAAATGGACTAATAAATATTATTATTAACATTTCACATTATTTACATTAATTAATAATCATATTAATTAATTTATTATATTTAATTCACTCATTATATTCAATTTAATTGAATATTTAATTAATAGGAAACTTATCAATTAATTTGATATTAAAACTTTAGGGTTTGTTCACTAATTTAATAACATATTAGTGACCCCCTTTAATTAATTTTAGTAATTAATTACATAATTATTTAATCACATAATTAATTAATCACATAAAAAGATTTAAATAATCTCGTAAAAATAACTCGTTGGAAATTAAATTAATAATTTAATTAATAAAGATGTGGAAATTCTAGGACATTACAATTATCCTCAATTCCTTTAATAATTATTGAATATCATTTAAGTAATAATTTCTTAATTACTTAAGCTCATTTATTATTTAATATTAATTAAATAACAAATGATCATTTTATTAACTTCATCTCCCTTTAATTATTATTTAATATCCCTTAAATAATAATTAAATAATTAATCATTCTTATTTATTAAGTAATAAATAATTACCTTATTAACTTTATCTTCTTTAATTATTATTTAAAGTCAAATAAATAATAATTAATTAAATATAACAACCTTACACATTACTTAAATTTCAATTAAGTAATAAGTAACTAGTTTATTAATTTTAACCCTTTTTAAATATTATTTAATTAAATAATAATTAATTATTTATTTTTACTTATTATTTAATGTTAGTTAAATAATAAATAATTAGATTTTTTAACTTTATTCTTCTTTAATTATTATTTAATATCAACTAAATAATAATTTATTAATTATTACCCTTATTTATTATTTAATATTAATTAAATAATAAAAAAATATTTTATTAACTTTATTCAACAATTAAATATCCATTGATGAACTTATTTGCTTTATTTATTATTAAATAGTAAATAATTAATTTAATTAATTTTTAATTCAAAATAAATTATTCTTAATTTTTTTTATTTATTATTTAATACTAATTAAATAATAAATTACTTTTAATTCCCTTTATTCATTATTTAATAACTATTAAACAATAAATAATTAATCAATATTAATTATTATTTTATTTAAATAATAATTAATTTTCGTAAATATTTCGAGTTTACATTATTTAATATTTAATGTTTATATAAATAATAAAAAATTATTTTATTCGGGTCCCATATTAATTATATTAATATTTAAAACATTACACGACCCGTTTAATTAATTAAAACTGACCCGGACCTGAAATGGACCTCAAAGGGCGCCAACTCAGGCGCCCAAGGGTGCTGGCAGAAGCGCCTAAGCGCTTGCCACTTGCAAAAGGTAACTCTGGTTTCCTGATTTTTCATCTTATGTTTTTCTTAATTTTACATCCTTTGCACAAACTTGAATAAAATGAAATCTACAAATTCAAATGACCTCAAATTGGTCTTTTTGAATTCGTATCTTCCCGAACTACAATTTTCCATTATTGAAACATATTTTTAGACATGTTTTGGTCATGAAAAATGGGTTTAAAGTGGACTGTTATGTTTAGGTTTTGAAAATAAACTCATTTGGTTCCAAAAATCATAACTCGCTCATTTTAAAACCTTTTGACATGATTCCAACTAGGTTTTACTTTTAACTTACATATCTAGCATATGACAAAGTAAATCACACATATGACTTGTAGGTTTCAAAATGCATAACTTCGAATCACACGTTCAATTAGGGTTTCGTCAGTAGAAATCGTTTTCAAGTTTTTTGCTAAATTTTTCATAATAGATACCCATAAATACACATGTTAAACCCATTGAGCCCTAGATTTACTAATCTAGCATGGATATAAACATTTAGAGTTTTGAAAAATGATTTTTCACCATGGAAATCACTTAAAATACAAAGGAAAGTACAAAACTAGGGTTTTTATGAACTTTTATACATCTTGGGCTTGTGTGCTATTTTTCTCTTCCTTCCCAAGAATAAGATGAATCTTGAAGACATCCAAGACACTTTCTAGTTGTTGTGCACTCCTCCTTCAATCCTTCTTGGTGTTTTAACTTTTATAATAGCTCAAGAACGCTAAGTGTTCTTCTCATTTTCTCTCTAACCTTTCTCTCTTTTGCTCTCTAGGAAAGAATTCAAATGAACCAACTCTTGCACCTTTAGGAAATGCTCTAATTTATAGAGGATAGTTAATCATGTTTATGCTTCACTAATCTACCAATATAGTTGTTTTAAGCTAATTAATCAAGCAACATAGTTCCATATTTTAAGGGAAATTGATAGGGCTTGGGACAGATTTTTGGGATGTTGTTCTCTAGGCAATTCTTGAGCATTGAACCAATCTTGGAATACTCCTATAAAGTTTCGGCAATGTACTTCCTATTTCCATCCCATTTGCTTTTATTTTAATTGCCAACTTGCTCACTTACACACACACACACACACACACACACACACACACACACACACACACACACACATATATCAAGGTCATATGCTAGCAATTTATCTAGGTCATTAATTGGGCTACTAAACAATTAAATCATTGGCCCACTTATATGGATTGCCATATTCACAATGTTGGGCCAATTAAATTATCTCATGACCAATTTACAAGTCCACTAACAATTAAATTAAATTGGGTTTGTTTAATAATTAAATTGAACTAGTCCACTATTAATAAATTCTTAGTGAAACTATAAAATATTATTAATATTTTACACATTAACATTAATTAATAATCACATTAATTAATTTACATAATGCAATTAGATTTGTTAGGAATCAAGTTAATTGAATTATTACATAACTTAATAATCTTATCAAGGTTTTGACATTAAATACTCTAGGTTAATCCATTAATTTAAATAACTCATTAAGTGAACCTTTCTTTAATCATTTGACATATAAGCAAGTAAATTAGACTAACACACCACGATTTAATTTAATCGCACACAAAATTTAATTCATCAATAATTAATTTTATTAATATAGGTTAGAATATTCGCGGTCGTACATAATCTCATTTGAATATTTCTTTACTACTCACATGGTCTTACAAAATACAAAAAAATTATTTTAAAAATCAAAATAAATTAGACAAGATCAACACGGTTGACAACCCTAAAACTAGAGCAAAAATCAACATGTGATACAAAAAAATCCAATCAACACAGTTGACAAGCCTAGAACCAGAGCAATTTGAACCCAAATCAGACACATTACTAACCGCTTTACGTGCATCAAAAAAATTATATTCTTCAGCCTCACTATAATGATCTATTATTACTAAAGCTCAATTCACAAAAACCTACTCCCAACAAAAATTAAACAATGAATTAAAAGTAGATTTTATACCCCTAAAGATAAAACTCACTCTCAATCGATAAGAACAAAAGTTTTCATTTTTGTTTGAGAGAGAGAGAGAGAGAGAGAGAAACCATAAAAATTCAAGAGATATGGGTTTTTGAATCTAACCATCAAAGAGTAAAACCCAACGCAGATCAATCTAAGCCCAGAACATGTATTTGTCCACAAACATAAATTTTATGAATTCCATAAAGATAAACATATCCACAATGATTGACAATGAATTAAAATCAAAACTTAACATTTGAACATGTATTTGCCCACAAATATTTGGGGCCAGCGCGGTGGTAGACCGAGGCAAGCAGTAGAGGAGGATGGGGCGATTGAAGGACATATGGGTTTGGTTTATCTTGTGGCGATGAGGCTAAGGTACTACCATGAGTGAAGATCAAAGGTCTGGGGGTACAAGTTAGCAGGGAAAGAACTCTAATTCGTTCGGTAACAAGATCTAATCTTTAGTCTATCAGCTGAGATTCTTGAACCCTCAAAATAATGTGATACCGATTGAGATTATGAATTTATGATATTAATTTTTTTGTTTAGTTATTTTTATTTTCTTATTTATTTTTAAACATATATTTAGTGTTGTATTACTTAATTTTGTATTTTGTTTAGGTCTTTAGTATTTCTCCAAATTGGGTTATTATTATATTATTTAATTAATTAGTTGCTATTTTACTTATTTTATTTTTTCTTTTATGAAAATAATTGAATTAGCGGAATTAACTATTTTATTTGAATTAATTAATTGAGTTAATTATTTTATTTAAGTTAATTAGTGGAGTTTGTTATTTTATTTAGTTAATTAGTGGAGTTAACTATTTTATTTGACTAAATTATTAAATTTAATTATTTAATTAATTAGATTAATTATTTTATGTGTAGTGTGGCAGTTTGTAGTGAATTTTATTTATTTTAAATGGTATTTAATTAGTGTGATAAATTATTTTATTTGAATTAATTAGTGAATTTTAATTATTTAAATTGAGGGCCGAATTATGAATTTGATGGTACTTGATGTAATACAAGTGTAAGTCAAATCATATTTATGTATTCTGGCAAATTAAAATTTGGGGATTAAATTATTTGCAATTCAGTATTTTATGTAGTAAATTAAAAGTATAAATATTTTAGAGGCCAAATTATAAAAATAATAGAATTTAATGTAATAGATGTATAGTTAACCCATTAATTTTTGTCACATAACTCTTTCCTATACCAATCATATAAAAAAAGTTGTATTCTTTAAAACGGAAAAAAGACTATCGGTGCCCTCACCTTTATTGTAAGCTTCACGCGGACACGTCATCAGTTTATGAGAATTCTTCAGTTTTATATTATTTTATTATTGTTAATTTTTTATAATTAATTAAGAGAATTTTAAATTTAAAATTAATATAAATTTTTTTAATTTAATTAATATAATAATAAATATTTAAACTTATTTTAAAAAAATATTTATTGTAAATTTTATTATTTTATAATTTTTAATAAATTATTTAAATTTTAAATTTAAAAATATTTTAAATTAACTTTTAAAAGTTAATAATAATAATATAAATTGAAACAAGAGAGTATCTAATAACAATCAAAAATGATAAATGAATTAAGTAGCTTTTTGTTTGCCCAAGAATTAAAGTCATGGTCGTTCCTGTACTAGTGTTATTGTCCCTGGTCAAGGTATCATATAATTGAAATAGTACTATTAATTACTTGTCGTGTTTGCATGGGCCATGCATGATGAAAGCATTGCAGTGGCAGTCCCCAGTCCCCTCACATTGTTTTTCCAATCAAGAAGTCGTAGAAATTAAAATTCAATGCAACTAGAAGATTCAGCTTATTCATTCTCTTAAGGTATTGGTCCAAGTTTGATTCAACTGTATGCAATTAATTTGTTCAAGATCAAAGGTTGTCTGACTGTTCCATCCATAAGAGAATAGCACCCATACAATCTTTTCATATATAAAAAGTATGGTTTATTGTATTGTATTGTATAATACCCTGCAACTTATCTTTCATCAGTCTGCCCATTGAAATTCTTTTTATAAACAAGAAATAATAATTCTTTTTATATTCTTGTGATTGCTATTAAACTAAATAACCAACAAATTTAAGGGTGGATATTAATAATTAAAAATATATATATTTAAATATAGGATAGTATAAATAGAAAAGCCCACAAGCTCATTGGGCCAAACTTCTTAACATGCAGTCATGCTTCTTGGAGTGTAGTATCCAACCCCAAACGCTCTACTGTCTGATCTGCCCAAAATTACCCCTTTCGCATTTTAATTTTATAAATAGTCCAACTTCACCAAACCTCCCTCCATCCCGAAATAAAAGTTTAATTTTGACTTTTTAAGACCAATTTATATAATCTTTAAAAATAAATCTAACTCATTTAAGCATAATATAAAAAAATCTAATTATCATATACTAGCTAAAAAAAGCTAGTAATTGCTATATATGTTACTGGGAAAACTTAAATGAAATCATATAAATTTTAAAATTTAGAATTTTGCAAATTGACATTAAAAATTTATAAATCTTTCTAATTATGAAATGGAGGTTTCAAATATATTAAAAAAATAATTAAAATTTTATTTTATATATTTGTGCTTGCCGGGCATAATTTCAAATAGGTGGCTTCTTTGTTTTGAAAAACAGGTCCTACGCTTCTTGTAGATTTTTTCAGTATTAAAAATCATATAAGACACGTTTACACATAATTATTTGAGTTATATTTTAAAATATTAAACTTTAAAATCAAATTATGATTTTAAAAACTATGTCTAAATATGCTCTATGCAAATTTTAATATTAAAAAAAAATAATAATAATAGGATTTTGATTCTCAAGCAAATATAATATTCCATCCGTTTCAACTTATAAGATCATTATTGACTTTTGAAAGTCAATGTGAAATATTTTACTCCCTCCGTTTCAAAAGTTTTTAAATCAACTCGATGGCATATTAAATTTTAAATTGATATGAATTATTTAATTTTAATTGATACAATTATTATAATTATATAATATATAACAAAAAAAATTAATTACAAATTTTATTTTATTATATTTTTTTATAAATCGTACTAATTTTAAAATTTAATATATCATAATTTTACTTTAAAAGTCAAATTGTCAATTAAGTACTAACTGATGTAGATAGTTTATGTAACTATCTGAGCCATACAAATCAAAACCATTTTATGGTTGCAATACACTGAATGGCTGCGGTAAAGATTAATTATGGCCATTTTGGATGTAATTATATAATCCAACGTAACATAATCACTCGCTTAGATTAATTAAACTGAGCTTTTAAACACACGCACCGAGAAAGAATATATTTGTATTTAAATAAAGATGGTGACTATTATGCGAGAATTAAGACTAATCTAATTGCCAATTAAACACCAGGACCACATCGCCTAACAAAATTACCGCAAAGTAAATATCAAACGTGTATTAAGTCCATTTTATACTATTATTTTTCAAGTCAATCCATGTTTACGGTAGCTAATCTTCGATTAATAAAGTAATCAAGTGCATGCATGCTCTACTTACACCCTCTAATAAGAAAAAGTGACAGTGATATATATATATATATATATATATATATATATATATATATATATATATATATCAGTTCTTTCTTAATGAAGCAGTTAACCTTATGTTGACGTACCATGTAATAATAAAGTACCACATCAAAATATAAGGAGAAAAATTGATGACATATATGTTCTAATGAATTATAAACCTAATAAATTAATATTTTTTTGTCAAAATGTGATTTTAGATGAGTATATATGAATTGAATATTCTCAACAATTAATATCAAAGTACTTTAGAGTAAAATGAAGAAACATTTTTATTTTTCACCACTTCTACAATTATAGGTAGGTGAATAAATCTATTACCACTTCTAGAATTATAGGTAGGTGAATAAATAATCCACTCATGAGCCTAACCCATAATCTCATATACATTTTAAAATGAATGTATACTTGTGAAAGTCATAAAAAAAAGTAAATGGTTAATTATGAAATACTCCATGTGACATTATACATTGAACATATAGTCGAGACTTTATGCTTACATGCACATTTACAGAGACTCAATTGATAGTTCAGTTTTTAATTCCTTGGTAGATTTTATTGAAGAGCTGCCTTCGTTCCCTTGATTAAGACTGCCCAAAGAATCATTAATAATCTGTTATAAATATATACGTGTGTGTGTAGCTTCTTAACAGACTAACTTAATGAAAGAGCTAGAGCATAGTATTACAGTTAAAATTTTCATTTTGACAGTAATCGATCAGAATTGTATTAAATCCTTGTGGTAGTCATGTAATGAACAATTATCCCTCCACCCCAAAAAGTTTCATTTGTAAACCCTAGACTTGTTAAAGTTTAATATAGTAAGGGAGATATGATAATAGAATTACATGTGACGATAAACTTTAAGACCTTGCATCGGTTTATATTTCATTAAAAGAATTACATTAGCTAGACACCCTTATTTGGAACAAAATAAACAATCACAAATAGGGCTGATCTTTTGCCAAGCAGGGAAAATATTTATTTGTTACCTCATTTGAAATTTAGTATTTTTCCAACATCAAATTAAGTTAGTTCACAATCAGGAGAATAATCAAGTTCTATCGAGGATATTACGCAAACATTAATTCCGTCTTAATTCTTTTCTAAGTTTTGTTGAGGTACCGTGTAAATAGTAAAGACTTACAACGGAATATAAGGAAAAAAATTAAAGACATATATGCTTTAATAGACCATAGACTTAATAGATTAATCTTTTGGATCAAGATGAGTATATATGTTATCTTAAGGGAAAGATCGTTGAGGTATCACTCCGGCCCAACAACTGGTATCAATGTAGTGCCACATTGATACTTTTGGGTTAGACTATTATTCGATGTGTGTGAATGAATAAAAAAGGAGAGATTCCTTGAAAATGGAAACCTGAAGAACTGACCATGTACTTTGAATGTGTAAATATCATAACTTGCCTAACCGATTAGCCACATTGATAGATGCTCACGAGTTCATGTACGTCAGTGACATAATTTGGACTCAAATTAAGCACACTTGAATTAACGTTTAATTTGTTTCAGTATATATTCATGTCAGTCATTGTACAAGTGATGCTGAAGTACTCTTGAATTTTCATGGAGACAACTTTGAACTACTTGCTTTTCTAAGTTAGCATAGTAATCATCTTTTGAAAATTAAGCACTGAATTTATAATTTCACTTGTTTAACCGATCATCTATTTGATTATGGTTGATTCGTATCTTTCTTGATTTCATTGACTAAAACTGTTAATGAACGCCATTCAAGCAGACTTTAATTAGTTACTAGCTAGCGAGGAAGAAACTGCATGTATGGTGGTTTATAATAACTTTCAATGGAGGGACTGGCCAGGTTTTTAAGAGTAAGGGAATATCGGAATGAAATTTTTTCTTCAAAGTCTAACAAAAAAAATATCAATTTTCTCAATAAGTTTCTTTTACTTAATTTTTTTACAAAACTATTCCTTTTTAACATGCAAATTAGTGAAACTATTAGTCAAAACTCACATTTTATGTAACTGGATACACAGTTGAACCATTCAAAACGTATAAATATAACAATAAATATGTTATATGTAACATAAATAACATAATTATCGATGGTTTCAAACATGTATGTGAATGATTCTGACTTATAATTTCAGTAATATGTTAAAAGGGAACAATTTTATAAATAAAAAAAATTAAACTTGAAATATCACAATTGAGAAAGTTGATATTTTGAGACAAAAATAAAATTTTATGAAACTTTAAGGGACACTTTTACAATTAACCCAATTTTTTACTATTTTGTTACCATACATGAATCGTTTATGTATTCAAAAGTATAAGAATAAAATAACACTAGTCCACTACTATATAAAATAACGGCAACATTAATACTTGTAATTGCATAAAATTATAAAGATGACTCACTATATTATATATCTCTTTAAAAGAGTTACTATTCATATTAATTTATCTATATAACTTATAAAAAAAATCGACATATAAAATTACAAGATATATATTACTTCCCTCAAAAGTTTTTAAATTTTAAAAAGGTTATTCATTTCTAATGTAACTATTAACTCAATTTAAATAATTAACTTTACTATTTTACGTACTAACAATATATTAGACTTGAAACTTTACATTATTGAAGAGGCAATGCACTTTTCTTATCTGTTAAAGTTTGATTAATTATTACTTAATTACTAGGTTTTTCTTTTTATTTTCATTCTAAATTTAAATGATGTCATAATTTGTAATAATGTGCCTTCATTTAATATTCTAGCTATGCTAGAAACAGATTGTATGAACCTTTGATTTTGTTTGGCCTGTTGAGGCCTCCATTGGAGTCATACTCGTATATTTAGTTATCAGCAACCAAATTAAGTGACTCAACAATATAGTGGCGCTCTTTGTCTCCTGTTGTTATATATATTTTGTCTATATATAGATATAGACAACAATAAATTCAGTACCCCGGAAGGAAGAAGGTAGGAAAGCATGGCACAAATGAGAAAATACATTTGATGCTGACAAAGTTTTATTCTCTCTGTCCAGGTTTATTTATCTTAATTATTTTTATATAATTAAATTAATTATATTTAGAATTAATTTTTTTTAAAATTTTATTATGTAGAAGAACAAAATTATTATTATAGAAGTATATCGAATATAATATCAAAGTCAACTTATTTAATTTTAAATTTTTTAATATATTTATTAATGATTAATTTTAAAATTAATCAATTTAATTATAAAAAGTCAACTACGACGAGTAAAGGGATAAAAATCTCACTAATAATTTTGTCTCATTCCACAAGTATCGTGGTCATATATCTCTGTCATATTTCATTATACAATGCCAAAAAGAAAATTAAGCAATAATAGTAAGTATCCAAATTAAATTTGGTCTTTCCTAGAAACTTCAAACTAAGAAGATTTTCAAACTAGGAAGATTTATATCTTTGCTTTGATGACTTTCAAACATTTTATGAGCTTCAAAGGGATCTGCACCTGGACACTACAAGACCATCATCAATTTCAAATGTGGCTTAGTTACTATAATAACTTGATTAGACAGTAATTAATAATTAACACCTAATAAGTATTACCTTTGTTTTTTTTAGGAAGATCATAAAAGCACCCTGGGTACTTTATTTTAACCATTTGCACTTTATTGAAAGATTAGATGAATGGGTCAAAATTTATTTATGCTCAAGTGCATGTGCGCAATTGTTATGAAAAAATTATACTTGTATTAATTAGAGTGTAACTCTTAAGCGATGGAGCATTTGTTATCTACTCTCAAATTTTGTTATACACCCGCATTTCTTAAATCTTAAAATTGTGTAATAATTATAAAAAATGATTATTTTAAAAAACTTTAATTTGTTTTGTAAAAACATTTATACTACGTTTGAATTGAAGTAATAGAATGTGCGAAAGAATTGAATACAGAAATAAAGAGTGGAATGGTTCATGTAATGACCCCGAATTTCATTAGTCATTGTAAATATACTTAATAAATATTTAGCAATGAATTTAAACTTTTCGCATTAATTAATTGTGTATTAGATAATTAAATAAATGTACTTATGTGCTTGTATATTTATTTAAAGGATTAAAGCAAAGTGTATAATTAATTAAAGCAAATCTAATTGGATTATATTTTAAATCCAAATAAGTTGATAAACTAGGTTAAAGATATTAACCTAGTAGCTCATGTAATTAATTTAATTTCTAGCCCATGTAATTAATTAAACAAGCCCAATGCTTGATTTAATTAAATGTACCCTAGAATATTTAATGTAAGCCCAATGTGTTATTTAAATTGAGCTCAAACAATTTAATTGAATGAGCCCAATAGAAGTTATTCCCAAGCCCAATGTAAAGTCCAATACAAGTCAAAACTTTGGTCAATATATATATATATAGGTATATATATATATAGATGTATATATGAACATTTAAGCAATAAAAATAAATGGAAAATGGCCATTTTAAGGCCATTTGGCCGGTCAAGAAGGGGCCCCACTTGGGGGGTGGCTTGATTTCATGGTTGCTTCTAATTTACTCCAAGATGTGGTGGTTGAACTACCCTAGTCATTCACCATGTCCATCACCTAGTCATTCAAGAGAATAGTAAGCATAATTAGCCTTTAATTTCACCAACATAGATTGATTAGTGAATTAATGAAGGATTAGTGGTGGGCTATAAATAAGAGGCTCCACACTTGGTTCAAGTTTGTTAGTTCATTTGCTAGACATTTCTAGAGAAAAGAGAGAGAGCCTTTGAGAGCTAAAGAGAGATACACTTGTGTTTGTGTGAGAAAAAGCTAGAGGAAGCCTTGGTGGATGTCCAATAGCTACACAACCTACTTTGGTATAAGGAGAAAGAGAGCCAACAAATCACAAAGGTTTAAAAGTTCTCTAAACTCCATTTTATTTCATTTTTGTAGTCTAGAAAACTTTTGATCGGTTAAAATCTATTTTTAACCAATCAAAACTCGTTTTGATGATCTAGAAGTATTTAACTATGTAATATATGTATATTCATAGATCTATGTGTTTATAACATGATTTGGTAGGTTAGAAATTCATAGATATTAAAGAAATATGTGTAACATGATTTATCGGTAAATCCTAACTATGCATGCTAGGTTTATGGTTGTATTTTGAAATGTACAAATCGAAAAGTGGATTTTTATGGCTAGAAAGCTAGATCTATGAGTTTTAAAGATAAAACCTTTTTGAAGTTTTCAAAAATAATGAATAACAAAGAAGTTATAGCTTTTACCAAAAAGAATGTTTTTCAACTCTATGTGGTTCGATCCGTAAATTTCGTGTAAAACGTTTTCAAAAAGACGATCGAACCATGAAATATTGTAAAACATTAAGTTACGAACACATCAACACTGATTTGGTGTTATTTGGATTGTGTAGATTTCATTTAATCAAGGTTTGAATCAAAGTATCAAAACTGTCCAGAAAAATCACAAAATTGGCACCTACTGCAGTACGGCGCCAGGGCGCCGTCTGCAGTGTTAATCATTGCGCCCCGGCGCAGTGCACTGTTCGGTGAAAAAAAATTAAAACCCGAACCGGGTCGGGCCGGGTCAGCCGGGTCGGGTCGGGTCAGAAAATGAAAAATATTCCAAAAAATATTTTAGTATTTTTGGACTTAATAAATATATTTTTAAATATATATATAATTGATTTAATGGTTTAAAAGTGCATAAATATTATTGGTGTGATGTCGCAAGCACCCAAAAATAAAATCTTACTTTGGAAAAATATTAATGTAGTAGTGCAAGTAAGAGTCGATCCCACAGAGAATGATTAATTTAATCTTATGTTTTTGCAAATAAAAATTGGGGGTTTTTGAATTAAAGAAATAATTTAAATAAAAATAACTAAAATAAATATGCAAGTAATTTAATGAAATAAATGAGAAGAAAAAGCCTTGGTTTAAGTCAATATTCACCATCAAGAATTTACAACTGATCACTGATGCAAGAATAAATCAATTCATATTTTAAATATTCAACGTGGAATAATTACTCTCATTCGAATAATTTTCCTATCTCTCCTTAATTTTAGTTAAGCAGAAACAAGCGATCTAAATAACCCTTACTACTAAATAATCTCAGACAAGCGCTAAAGATTTAACCTAGTAGCAGCATAAAGAACTAGAGAGATCGTTGAACTAAACAACACAATCCAAGCGTCTGCATTTAATTTAGATGAATATTTTTCCTAAGATATAACAATATTTTGATAAGCAAAATAATTATTAACCTTAGTTGCTTCGCAAATTAAAGTGACCAAACAATTACGGATTTGCTATTTAATTTATCAGTAGATTTCAACAAATAATAAACTAGTGTGCACCCTAGTAATTAAACGAATTAATCATAAAAGTAAACACAGAAAAATATTCAATACTCAAAATATAAATTGAACAATTAAAATAAATTAGATCTCACAGTGTATAAATCTTGATAGCTTCAATCACTTAAACCAAGAAAAAGAATTTAGTTACTCATAATTGTAGAGAGCATCAAAGAATAGAAGAAAGAATTTTTATTCTAATAGAAGAGTTGTGTCTTACAATGTGTCTCAAGCCCTCTATTTATAGGCTCCATAAACCTCCTAACTTGTCCAAACCCTAATAGGATTTACAATTAAAAAGAAAAGAAAAGTAAAATAATTATTTTCCTAACCCTAATTGGAATTAAAATCCAATTTGGAATCAAAAAGGAGCAAGAATCTAAAATAATCCCGAAAAATCTGATTTCCCAGCAATGCCTCCCAGCCAAACGCAGCCTAACACTCGGCAGTTGACCGGTCAACGTAATCTGATTTCCCAGCAATGCCTCCCAGCCAAACGCATTGCGCGGTCTCCTGTATAATACGACGTCGTTTCCTTTCTGCCTGCATCCGCGCATTGCGCGGCCACTGCTCACCGCCTCTACGCACGCCAAAACGGCATCGTTTCAGCTCTGGTCTTCTAAATTCTACCGCGCATTGCGCGGACGTCTGTGTTCCGGCTAATTACCAGTATGCCCCTTCGCGTCTTTTCTTCTTATTTACATTTTTGCCATCCGTGTTGGTTTAATTACCAAAATTGCCATTGAACTTTTGCGGATTTTCCAGATTTGCTGGGAAGCTTTATTTTTCCTACAAAATAAAATATAAAAATAAATAAAAATAATATAAAAATACTAAAAATCCTAAAAACACATAATAATAAATAAAACACCCAAAATAAATAAAAACACATAAATAAAAAGAAATATAAAAATACTATAAAATTACCTAAATTAACATAAATTAACTAAAATCCTATAAAACCTATTAAAACCAAAATATGTTAAAAAATTAAACATTTAAGCACACAATAAATATAAAAACTAAGTATTAGGGCATAAAAATATCGTATAATTTAGCTCTATCAAATACCCCCACACTTAGCTTTTTGCTCGTCCTCGGGCAAAACAAAAACAAAAACAAAAACAAATAGACAACTTACTTGAGCAACAGATCAATATAAATTTCAAGATCAGCTTCAAAGATTTTTTAAAATAATAACTCAAACAAAATTTCAAAATCATGCAAAATCTAGAACTTTAACATATTTATCAATTCTACTTTACTCAAAATCTTTTGTGTGTGTGTGAATCCAAATGTATCAAACTAGCAAAAAAAACTTAGATCTACTTACATAATTAAATGTCTCATAAATGATATAAAAAATGGTTAGTTTAACAACAAAACTCTATAGTCTTACTTTTCTCATCATTTTCCATTAATATAGACACATATAACTAAAAGATCAAAAGGTTTTTAACAATTATATACACTAGGATTATTAATATGCATTTTTTTTCAAATATTTTTTTTTTCATTCATTTTTTTTTCTTTTAATGGGTGCATTTTATGCTCCATCCCATTTTTTTTTTCCACTGTGAGTGCATTTTATGCTCCATCTCACCAACGAGTGCGTTTTACGCTCCATCTCGCTTTTTCATGTGTTTATGAGTGAGTGCGTTTTACGCTCCATCTCAACCCACCACAAGATTTTTCTTTTCAATAATAATCCTAGAAAAATTACCTAAATCATCTCTTCCAAATTATATTTTGCCTTATATTTCACTTCAAATAATGATCAAATAAGATATAGAGTTCAAAAATATCTTTCATAAGCATTTAACCATATAAACTTTTTCTAAATTTAAACTAGCTCAAACAAATGGATATAAGTGCATAAAAATTTAAAGGATCTAAAACAAAGTAATAATCAATAAAAAGCCAAAAATTCAAACTAAGCAAAAGTTTATTATTTTTTCCAAGAGTTATTAAATAAAAACCAAAATTTTATCATTGGCTAAAAATTTAAAATCCAATTAACTCATTGCTCAAGCGACACATCCTAAAAATAAAACTACTCCATTTTCGTAGGAACACATGGTTACACTTAGCATGTGCAACAAGCCTTTAAACCCCAAGGTTACCCCAAGTGGACGAGTTTTGTCTCATGAGGGTTTGCAGTGAATTTACCCACAAAATTCAAAATTTCAAAATTTTTAAAATTTCCTAAAATTTTCAAGATATGACCTAAAAATAACAAAAATCCTAAATCCCTTCCCCCACACTTAAAACTTACATTGTCCCCAATGTAAACTATAATGCAAAGAAAAAGGCAAAGAAAAAGGCAAAAATAACTATAAAAAGAAAAAGGAAGAGAAATGCAAATCTGAGTTCTTGGGTTGCCTCCCAAGCAGCGCCTTTGTTTATCGTCATTGGCTCGACAGCATGCTTTCCTCTTTGTTTTTAAGTAGTATAAATTGGATTCTCAAGATCCATTTTTTTCGAGTCTTCTTCTCGGAATCCCTCATAGAAATGCTTGAGTCTATGACCATTCACCTTGAATACTTTAGAAGTTTCCAAACTTTGAATTTCAACTGCACCATAAGGAAAAACATTAATCACGACAAAAGGTCCATCCCAACGAGAACGCAACTTACCTGGGAACAACCGAAGTCGAGACTGGTAGAGAAGAACTTTTTCACCAATTGTAAATTCTTTTCTAGAAATCATCTTGTCATGAAAAGCCTTTGTCTTCTCCTTGTAAATTCTTGCACTCTCATAAGCATCATTGCGAATTTCCTCCAACTCTTGTATTTGCAACTTCCTATGCTCTCCACTATCACTCATTTTCATATTGAAACTCTTAATAGCCCAATAAGCTTTGTGTTCTAGCTTCACAGGTAAGTGACATGGTTTCCCAAATACTAATCTATAAGGTGACATACCAATAAGCGTTTTATAAGCCGTCCTATACGCCCATAAAGCATCATCCAAGCGCAAACTCCAATCTTTTCTGTTCGGATTGACTGTCTTTTCAAGAATGGACTTTATTTCTCTGTTTGACACTTCCGCCGGTCCATTGGTTTGCGGATGATATGCAGTCGACACCTTGTGAGTGACATGATACTTTTTCAATAAAGCTTCCACAGTTCGATTGCAAAAATGAGTGCCTCTATCACTTATTAGAGCTCTAGGAATTCCAAACCTGGAAAATATGTTAGTACGGAGAAAATCTGCAACAACTTTGGAATCGTTAGTCCTTGTGGCCTTAGCTTCCTCCCATTTTGAAACATAATCGACAGCAAGCAAAATATAAATATTACCAAAAGATACAGGAAACGGTCCCATAAAATCAATGCCCCAAACGTCAAAAATTTCACAAACGAGTATGGGAGTTTGCAACATCTCATTTCATCGGGATATATTACCTGCCTTTTGACAATTACAACATGACTTGCAAAATAAATATGAATCTTGGAATAAAGACGGCCAATAGAAACCACAGTCAAGTACTTTCCTTGCTGTCTTCTTAGATCCAAAGTGACCTCCACAAGCATATGAATGACAAAAAGTGAGAATATGATCAGTTTCAGGGACGCACCTTCTAATTACTTGGTCCGCACAATGCTTCCATAAGTATAGGTTATCCCACACGTAGTACTTCGCTTGACTTTTGATTTTATCCCTTTGAGCTTTAGACAAATTAGAAGGCAAAATGTTAGTAACCAAATAATTGACAATATTTGCATACCAAGGTGATTTTTTATATGCAGAGAACAATTGTTCATCAGGAAATGTCTCTTCGAGAGGAAGCTCATCCTTAGTATTCGTCAAACGACTTAAGTGATCTGCAACACTATTTTCTGTCCCTTTTTTGTCCTTGATCTCCAAATCGAATTCACTTAAGAGAAGTATCCATCTTATCAACCTTGGTTTTGTCTCTTTCTTTGTCATCAAATAACGAAGAGCTGCATGATCAGAAAAAATAATAACTTTAGTACCAAGTAAATAAGATCGAAATTTTTCTAAAGCAAAAACGACAGCTAAGAGTTCTTTTTCAGTAGTCGAATAATTTCTCTGGGCATCGTTCAAGGTCCTCGAAGCATAATAAATTGCATGAGATGTTTTCCCAACTTTTTGACCCAAAACAACTCCTACTGTATAATCACTTGCGTCGCACATAATCTCGAAAGGTATGTCCCAATTCGGAGGTTGAATAACTGGAGTAGTGGTCAACAATTCCTTCAAGTTATCAAAAGCTGTCTTACACTCCTTGTCAAAATTGAAATCCGCATCCTTTTGTAGTAATTTGCATAGGGGTGATGCTATCTTGGAAAAATCCTTTATGAATCTCCGGTAAAAACCTGCATGTCCAAGAAAAGAACGCACTTCCCGCACACTAGTGGGATAAGGTAGAGACTGAATAATATCAATTTTTGCTTTATCTACTTCAATTCCCTTAAATGAAACAACATGACCCAAAACTATACTGTGCTCAACCATGAAATGACATTTTTCAGAATTTAGTACAAGGTTAGTGTCTATACATCTTTGAAGAATAAGTGTAAGGTTGTGCAAACAATCATCAAAAGAGTCCCCATGGACGGTGAAATCGTCCATAAAAACTTCCATGATATGCTCAATATAATCTGAAAATATACTAACCATACACCTTTGAAAAGTAGCGAGGGCGTTGCAAAGACCAAACGGCATACGACGATATGCAAAAGTTCCAAATGGGCATGTAAATGTCGTCTTTTCTTGATCCTCCGGAGCAATGGCAATTTGGAAATAACCTGAATAACCATCAAGAAAACAATAGTAAGAATGACCAGCTAATCGTTCAAGCATTTGATCAATAAAAGGTAAAGGAAAGTGGTCTTTTCGGGTTACAGTATTTAATTTTCTATAATCTATACAAACCCGCCACCCATTTTGGACACGGGTGGGAATTAACTCATCGTTCTGATTTTTGACCACAGTTATGCCTGTCTTTTTAGGAACTACTTGAACTGGGCTAACCCAACTGCTATCCGAAATAGGGTAAATCATGCCAACTTCAAGAAGCTTTTGAATCTCTTTTTTCACAACATCCATCATGGATGGATTTAGTCTTCTTTACGGTTGACGGGTGGGTTTCGCTCCTTCGTCAAGTAAGATACGATGCATGCATGTCGACGGACTTATACCCTTGCTATCTGCAATCGTCCAACCAATGGCCTTCTTATGCTCCTTAAGAACTTTCATGAGTTGTTCTTCTTGTGATGGACTAAGTTTATTGAAGATGATCACTGGTGATGTCTTTTCTTCGCCAAGAAAAATATACTTGAGATGAGCAGGAAGGGGCTTCAAGTCTGGAGTAGGGGACTGCAAAACAGATGGTAAAGATTTTTCGTTAGGAACTGACAGGTCAATATAAGGAATGTTACCTACGTTTGGAGAATCATTTAGTGTTGTAATAACATTCTTCAATTCATCGGTCAAGGCGAACTCGTCTTCCTCCTCTAGATTCTGACTGATTGTCGTTTCTACTGCATCCTTTCCATCAAGTTCAAAAATTTCCTGTGCTAATGAGTCAATCACATCAATAGAATAAACAGGATTATCATTATTGGGATATTTCATGGCATCATAAATATTAAACTGCACAACATCGCCATCAAATTCCATTATAAGTGTACCACTATGAACATCTATCTTGGTTTTGGATGTCTTTAAGAATGGTCTTCCTAACAAAATATGAGCATTTTGATCACCATTCTCCATATCAAGCACATAAAAATCAGTAGGAAAAATCAAATTATTTACCTGCACAAGAACATCCTCTATTATACCCTTAGGATAGGCATTAGATCTATCAGCCAACTGAATCACCGTACCAGTTTTATTTAAAGGTTCAAGTTTCAAAGAAGCATATATAGAATATGGCATGACATTAATAGATGCTCCTAGGTCTAACATGGCTTGTTCAAATCTAGTGTCACTTATCTTGCAAGGGATAATAAACATTCCTGGCTCTTGACACTTTGGAGGAAGTTTTCTTTGAATTACGGCAGACACATTTTTTTCTACTTTTATCTTTTCATACCTTTTGAGTGCTTGTTTTCTCTTATGTGTACACAATTCTTTTAGAAATCTAGCAAAGCGAGATACTTGTTTAATTGCATCTAACAATGGAATTTTTACCTCGCATTGATGAAAAGTTTCATATAAATCTGAATCTTTCTCATATTTTCGTTTTTCTGTTAAAGCTAGAGGAAAAGGGGGTACCGGTGTATAATCAGAGAGAGGTGGAAATTTATGCTTAGGGGTACCATTGTCGCCTAGAACATTGTCCTCAGCTTTACTGTCGCCTTTGTTCGTGTGGTCTGCTTCTGTTTTGCCTTGCTTTGGTGGTGCAGACTATGTCGTTTCCGGAGTTTGTATCTCTTTACCACTTCTTAAAGTGATTGTGCTTGCGTTCTCTTTTGGATTCACCACCGTTTGAGATGGTAATTTACCAGAACCTTGAGCCTCCAATCGATTGATTGCAGTCACCATTTGTCCCATTTGCATTTCCAAATTCTGCATATTGGCCTTCGTGTCCTGCTGAAATTGCAAAGTGTTAGTGGTAAGTTGTTTAACCAAATCCTCTAAAGACATATTAGAATTAGATGATTGGCCCTGTTGTTTGTTGGGATATGGCTGCTTGTATTGTTGGTAGCTTGTAAAGTTTGGATTTGTGGGTGGATTCCCTTGTGGATTTCCATAGCTGAAATTAGGATGATCTCTCCAACCTGAGTTGTACGTGTTCGAGTAAGGATCATATCTCCTTTGTGGTTGACCAGGAAAACCACCTGCTGCATTTGCTTGTTCATAGGACTCCTCTTGAAGAGTGGGGCACATATCCGTCGGATGTCCTACTACCGCACAAATCCCACAAGCTTTCACTTGTTGTGTATTACCTACAGCCATTTGACGAACAACGGAGGTTAGACTATCAATTCGTTGCTCAAGTGAAGAAATATTTACCTCATTAACATTCTTGGATGAAAAATCAAACCTAGTGCCGAATTGTTGGGAATTAGCCGCCATGTTTGCAATTAAATTCCTTGCAGCTTCGGGTGTTTTGTCCACCAAAGCGCCGCCACTAGCAGCGTCAATCATGCTTCTATCAGTAGACAGGAGTCCCTCAAAGAAGTATTGGATTAGGAGTTGTTCGCTGATTTGATGGTGGGGGCAGCTTGCACATAATTTCTTAAAACGTTCCCAATACTCGTACAGGGATTCTCCATGGTTCTGCCTCACACCACAAATTTCTTTTCGTATGCTGGCCGCCCTTGAAGCTGGAAAATATTTCTCCAAGAATAATTTCTTCACCTCTTCCTATGTGGTTATACTTCCGGATGGGAGATAGTAGAGCCAATCTTTAGCTAAATCTTTTAGAGAAAATGGAAAAGCTCTTAATTTGATTTGCTCTTCGGTCACTCCGGGGGGTTTCATGCTCGTGCATACCGCATGAAATTCTTTTAAGTGTTTATGCGGATCTTCACCTGCAAGTCCATGAAAAGTGGGCAAAAGATGTATTAGACCAGACTTTAACTCAAAGGAAGTGTTAGCATCTAGATTGGGAAAAGTTATGCATAAAGGTTGTTGGTGCAAATCAGGGGCCGCGAGTTCCTTCAAAGTTCGATTTCCAGCCATGTTGTCTTTTGCTTCAAGATTTGTTTGTCCTTCTTTCCTTAATCCGCGCAAAGTTCTTTCGATTTCTGGATCAAACCTTAAATCACTTTGATTAGTAGAACGAGTTATGGTCATAAACAAGCAAGGAAATAAAAATAACTACGAAAAATGACTAAAATAAAATAAACACAAAAATAAATCAATCAATTCCCCGGCAACGGCGCCAAAATTTGGTGTGATGTCGCAAGCACCCAAAAATAAAATCTTACTTTGGAAAAATATTAATGTAGTAGTGCAAGTAAGAGTCGATCCCACAGAGAATGATTAATTTAATCTTATGTTTTTGCAAATAAAAATTTGGGGTTTTTGAATTAAAGAAATAATTTAAATAAAAATAACTAAAATAAATATGCAAGTAATTTAATGAAATAAATGAGAAGAAAAAGCCTTGGTTTAAGTCAATATCCACCATCAAGAATTTACAACTGATCACTGATGCAAGAATAAATCAATTCATATTTTAAATATTCAACGTGGAATAATTACTCCCATTCGAATAATTTTCCTATCTCTCCTTAATTTTAGTTAAGCAGAAACAAGCGATCTAAATAACCCTTACTACTAAATAATCTCAGACAAGCGCTAAAGATTTAACCTAGTAGCAGCATAAAGAACTAGAGAGATCGTTGAACTAAACAACACAATCCAAGCGTCTGCATTTAATTTAGATGAATATTTTTCCTAAGATACAACAATATTTTGATAAGCAAAATAATTATTAACCTTAGTTGCTTCGCAAATTAAAGTGACCAAACAATTACGGATTTGATATTTAATTTATCAGTAGATTTCAACAAATAATAAACTAGTGTGCACCCTAGTAATTAAACGAATTAATCATAAAAGTAAACACAGAAAAATATTCAATACTCAAAATATAAATTGAACAATTAAAATAAATTAGATCTCACAGTGTATAAATCTTGATGGCTTCAATCACTTAAAACCAAGAAAAAGAATTTAGCTACTCATAATTGTAGAGAGCATCAAAGAATAGAAGAAAGAATTTTTATTCTAATAGAAGAGTTGTGTCTTACAATGTGTCTCAAGCCCTCTATTTATAGGCTCCATAAACCTCCTAACTTGTCCAAACCCTAATAGGATTTACAATTAAAAATAAAAGAAAAGTAAAATAATTATTTTCCTAACCTTAATTGGAATTAAAATCCAATTTGGAATCAAAAATGAGCAAAAATCTAAAATAATCCCAAAAAATCTAATTTCCCAGCAATGTCTCCCAGCCAAACGCAGCCTAACACTCGGCAGTTGACCGGTCAACGTAATTTCCGCGTCCGCTGACGTCACCGACACGCCCGCGCATTGCGCGATCTCCTATATAATACGACGTCGTTTCCTTTCTGCCTGCATCCGCGCATTGCGCGGCTACTGCTCACCGCCTCTACGCACGCCAAAACGGCGTCGTTTCAGCTCTGGTCTTCTAAATTCTATCGCGCATTGCGCAGACGTCTGTGTTCCGGCTAATTACCATTATGCCCCTCCGCGTTTTTTCTTCTTATTTACATTTTTGCCATCCGTGTTGGTTTAATTACCAAAATTGCCATTGAACTTTTGCGGATTTTCCAGATTTGCTGGGAAGCTTTATTTTTCCTACAAAATAAAATATAAAAATAAATAAAAATAATATAAAAATACTAAAAATTCTAAAAACACATAATAATAAATAAAACACCCAAAATAAATAAAAACACATAAATAAAAAGAAATATAAAAATACTATAAAATTACCTAAATTAACATAAATTAACTAAAATCCTATAAAACCTATTAAAACCAAAATATGCTAAACAATTAAACATTTAAGCACACAATAAATATAAAAACTAAGTATTAGGGCATAAAAATATCGTATAATTTAGCTCTATCAATTATTATTGAAATAATAATATAATAATGATAATAAAATATTATTAAATAAATAATAATATTAGAAAATTATTAAAATATTATTATGTGTACAATAATATTTTAAGGTCAAGAAAATATTATTAAATTATTAATAATATTAGATAATCACTAAAATATTATTAAAGGAATAATAATATTAGATATATAATAAAATATTATTAAATAATTAATAATATTAAATAATCAATAAAATATTATTAAATGATTAATAATATTAGTTACTTAATAAAATATTATTAAATGATTAATAATATTAGATACTTAATAAAATATTATTAAATGATTAATAATATTTAAATGATTAATAATATTAGATAATTAATAAAATATTATTAATTGATTAATAATATTAGAAACTTAATAAAATATTATTAAATGATTAATAATATTAGACACTTAATAAAATATTATTAAAAGATTAATAATATTAGGTAATGAATAAAATATTATTATATGATTAATAATATTGGATACTCAATAAAATATTATTAAATGATTAATGATATTAGATATTTATTTGAACTATATTAAACAATTAATATAAGTTCTTTGTGTTTGAAATATTATCAAATAATGATAATATTTCCTAAGTGTTTATTTAACCATAATTAATCAATTATGTGGTTCGTAAGGTTTATAAAGGTCATTATACTTACAAGTATATGATACTAATTTAAGATCAAATTGATTTAATTGTTAGGTCCGTTCAAGGATTGTTAGATTAATTTGGTTAGCAGTAAACGACGCACGAGGCAAGTTTTTCTACCCTTTAAACTTGTATTTATTGTTGCATATATTCTTCAACCGTATTTACATTTCAATTATTGTTGAGCAAGTATTCTACACTCGTAGTTACTTGACAGACCTTTGAGTGAATTAATTATCAAAAATTACTTCACATCGTTATTGATTATTGTATTCGCACATAGTGCTTTTGCAAACTGTTTAAGAACGTCTAAGCTAATTGTTTCGGCTAGACAAATGCATGTTAAATTCATTTAATTGAATATTATAAAAGCTTATACAAACCATTGGCTGGTGCAGATTCTTACAGTAAGACTGAGATAGAACAACCCTAGTTAAAGGGGATTTTTATTTGTCGGAGACCCGACAGCGCGCAAGAAAACTAAATGTGATGCATATACATAGGACATGAGAGGACTGATCCCCTCAAGTGTCCCGTTATTTTAACAAGGAGTCAGACATTGTATGTCTGTTCTACCTTAGTAGCAGTTCATGGTCATTAAAGACCACTCAGCAGTAAAGAGTCAATTCCTTCTTTTATTGAACATTGATTCTTGTTATCTTTCACAATTGCTATTGTTGAAACCTTGAAGTTATTTCCCTTCATCATGATATATTATAATTGTTGTTTATAAACTTGCTGAGCCATTTAGTTGCTCATTCTTGCTATATCATGACTATATTTCAGCCATTCCCGAAAGCTCTAAATCGGACAAAGGCAAGGGAAAAGCGAATGTTTAGTTTTAGTAATTGCATGCTAGTTTATATTACTGTTATGTAATTACTGTTGAAAATCTTTTGTATTTCCCTTAAGATATGTAATGTTAAGATTAAAGTAATAAACCTTGGGAAGTGTAGCCTTTTGATTAAGGAACATTTTGTATTATTCTGCGAAATTTGAATACAATATATGTATTTCATTGTTGTTATGTATTGTACAGTGAGAACCAAACCCGAGGTTAAAGAACCCGGATTTGGGGTCGTCACAATTCATTCCATTAATTATAGCCAGAATGCGTCATTCCGCACCCTTTCTTAAGGAATAAAATTCATAAATTTGAGATGGATGAGAATTGTCCATTCCATTCCAATAGAACAACCAAATACAATTTTTTTATTCTACAAGAATAAATCATTTTATTCTCACCTTTTATTCCTTCAATTCAAATATAACATTAAAATTCAATTAAGAGGGAAGAAAGAGTGGTTTTTCTCTAAACAACTTGTGCATGATTGCTTTGTTTGTGGCTTCTCTGTCTTCTTATAAAACAGTCCCTTATCGCAGCGTGCATTTTTGTGATGTTCTTTGTAATATTAGATGTTATTAGACAAATCCAAACACTTGCTAACAACGTACTCTCTCCGCCCCCAATTTAAGTAAGGCTTGTAATGAGGCCTTTTACTTTTCATACAACTAGTGTATAATTAAAGAGATTTAATAATTAAATCATAAATTTATGATATTGATATTGTCATAGCAATAATTATACATACGTCTAGCTGAAAATTTAAACTCTTGGTAAAATAACTGTAAAAATATCGTTAAATTCATATATGCTCTAATATCATAAATATTATTTTGACATTATCAACCACCTAAATTTGTTTTGAATACACTTATACGTAATTTTTTTAATAATTTCTTTCTAATAATCATATTTATTCTTCAAAGTTTAATTATGAAAAAAAAAATTCAAAAGAATCATGTCTAAACATGTCAAATACAATTATACAAATGTGAAATTAAAAAAAAATCAACGAAAAGTAGAATTCCCCATTTCTAAAGAGAGCTATATCAACGGAACTATTCTCCAACTGTAAAACGATGAGCCGAATTGTTTTGAAGTTAATCTGGATTTATAAAGAAAAATATATCCTACATATAAGTTTCAATCGTCTTATAACGGCGTCTGGCATTGAGACTTTTCTAGAGTCATCCAGTCAGAAAAGTACATCCTACATATATACAAGTTTCAATCTTCTTATAATGGCGTCTGGCATTGAGACTTTTCTATAATTATCTAGACAAGGATACTGCTGCAAATGATCCGAATTGAAATTAAATTTTGTCAAATTCGAACATTAATTAATAGTCGAAATCGAAAATATTCATATAACATAATCGAAGCAGAACACTTGTACGAGTTTGGTTCGTTTGACATTCGCAAATAGTTTGCAAACATTTTTGAGTTCATGAACAACTTGCATACATACTTGAACCGATCATGTTCGTTAACATCCATGTATTCGTGAACAAAAGTAATTCAAGAACACATTCGAACTCTATCAAATTCGTAAACTTGCACATATTTGCAAACACATTTAAATCACAAACGTGTTCACGAATCACGAACATGATCATGAACATATTTAAATCACAAAATAAAGCACATTCAAAAACATAAAAAGTATTACTCTTATTAAAACAAAATACCACATCATTTAAAATTCACTCAATTAATAAATATATAAAAAATAATTCTACAACCTTTAAATTTTGAAAAATTCAAAACTCAATATTTACACAATGATAGGCATGATATTCGTTAAAGTCTATTAGTGAAAATATCGGTGCATTGTTAATATTAATCTAGTAATCTCTATCTCGATTTAAAATTTTGAGTAACTTATGTAAATAATTGCATCCTTTATTTAATATCAGATTAAATTATACTTATCTTAATAACAATTACTATTATGACTTTATATAGGACACACAATGATTACATTATCATAATATTAAATTATTATG
The DNA here is from genome assembly GCA_947179155.2 of Hedera helix. Taxonomy (NCBI): domain Eukaryota; kingdom Viridiplantae; phylum Streptophyta; class Magnoliopsida; order Apiales; family Araliaceae; genus Hedera; species Hedera helix. The sequence goes on along the minus strand of OX359282.1, from coordinate 32,994,706 downwards.
TACTTGTTCAACACTCTATCACTCCCTCCGACTAAGTTCATTTGTCTTAATTTTCTTTTTAATTTGTCAAAATCTAGTTGTCCTGTTTACTTTTTAATACTAATTTTAACCTTACTTTTTTTATAATACCCTTATTTAATTTTTTTTTAAATTATTAAAAATAACATGACATGCATTAGAAAAAATAACACTATTAAATTTGACATTGAAAACACAATCACACTTTTTTTTTTCTCTATTTTATTATTCCAAAAAAGAGTTGTGAGATTAAATAACTCAAAAATGATGAAAATAGAGAAATTAGGATGGATGATTTAGAGATAAAAAAAAAATTAATAGGCGTGTATTTTCAAACTAAATTAAGTAAAGTTAGACATGAGGAGTACTTTTTATAATTAAAATACAATTTGAAATTATAAATTTAAAAATTTTGCTCTTGAGCTCAAAATAATGAATTATTTTCTTAACAAATACTTCATTCGTTCCGAATTATAAGATTAATAATGACTTTCTAAAGGTCAATTTGAGATATTTTAAAACTGATATGATTCATTTAAATTTTAAAAATAATAAATCTTATAATTAGTAGTACTTTTTAGATAGTTTATGATAGTTATAATTAATTGACTTAAACTAAATGAATTTGTGCCAATTTTAAGTTTGAAAATATTTAAAATTGAATTTTAAAAATTCAACAATGATCTTATAATTTGAAATAGAGGAAATATTAAATTAGGGGTGAGGAATTGTACATTTTTATTTATTAATATAGATATTTATCATAATCACTTGTAAATAAACAAATGATATTTAAGAAGTGAAAAATCAATGTTATTACAAATTTAATAATGATTGATAGTAAAATTTTGAAATTGAATGCATAATACAAAACTCATTTAAAATCAACATGGAGAGATTTTTAAAATAAAATTAAAAAAACTATGTAAAAAAATCAATAATGGTTCACGAACCACGCGAACCGATTCTCAAACTACTCAAAAATTTTGTCAAACCAAATCAAATTATTTATAAATATGTTCGATCGATCAATTGAACACAAAATTTTATACAAACTTGACTCGATAGTTAAATCAAATCGAATATTATTAAACCAACTTCGAACAGGATCGAACATGTTTTCAAACAGTTAGAGTCGTTTGCAGCTGAAGACTCAAAGGTGAGTTGCAAGACTTTATGACAGTATATGGTCAAAATTTTGTCAAATAGGATGAGCATTAAGCCTTTAAGGTACAACTTCACTTCAAAACAGTTAATGCAATAAATTTATTTGACCGAACTATTACTCTATGCATAAGGTGCTCCACTGTTGATATATATATATATATATATATATATATATATATATATATATATATATATATATATATATTATTCTTAAAATTTATTAATTTCAAATATTTGTTATAATGAGTTTGTTCGTCTATTAACATTTGCGTCGGTATCGTTTATACCGTAAATCCTCAAACGCACCGTATCAATTTTGGTGTGTTGCATTTAAAACTCACACCTTATACTTGTGAATTAAATAAGTTATTAGACGAATAAAATTTTCAAATGCATTTAAACTTTTAAATGATCTAAATGTATCAAGCGTTCTAAACGCACCAAACACTAAGTAACTAAACATGCACTATATAAAAGAAGACCGTTAATTTTTCAAGTAATCTTAGATATTTTTTTTTCATCTAAATTTCCATCGTTACGTACAAGAAAAAAAGATGGACAACAAAAGATTTATAATAATAAATTATTAGCCTAATTAACGAAAAAGAGAAAGAAAACACACACATCCTGCAGTACAAGAAAAGCTTAAGAAAATAATTTTGAATGTTCTTTTGAAAAAGACATCAAACTTTTCCCATCCACCAATGCTTATTTGAGCTTGAGAGATCAGATGGTAAACTAGCAACGAAACATCTCTGTTTAGATGCTGGGAATCATGAAAAATTAATAAAATCAGATTAATGAACAGAGCTACACAATAATATAAATTAATTAGAAAAACAACGTGCATTGCTAAATTTGTGGGAAAGGCACCTAAGTCTGGTAATGTATATATAGAGAAATAAATATATCTTAAGGTGCTATTTAAATAGTGGGGAGACATGATAATAAAAATATAACAAATTTAAGAAATATTATTTAATATTATTATCAGTTAATTAATATAAAAAAAATTCTTGTGAAATAAACTTCTTCTTTTTTATTATTTTGTAAATATGGATTTTTTCGTAAAACAGAAGGGATATTACACACGGCCATATGCCACATCCTTTGTTCTAGCTTTAAATTTTTTCACATAATTTAAAAAAAAAAAAAAGGATATATGAACGGGACAAAAAGTATGAACACAAGACAAATATACCTTTAACTATTCATGTTTTGGTTTTCCATCCTATTTTAATTATAAAGACGCATTCATCTATCTATCTATCTATCTATATATATATATATATATATATATATATATATATATATATATATTTTGAGGATTAAATCAATTTAAACCAAATAATATAAATAAATAGAGAAGAACAACACAAGATTTAACATATAAAACATATAAAATCCTTAAAGAAAAAAAGTACATGGCAAACTCCGAATATCCATTATATTAATAATAATGAGCTTACAATAATTCTCCCAAGTTTTATACCTAAAACTTGATGTTCCACAATATCGTAATACAACTTTTTGTACTGATTAAAAGCTGTCAAACCATTCATCTCACAATAAAAAAAATTTGCACAGAATATAAAAACTGTAAAAACTCATCTCTCTCACACAAACCAAAAACCTCCTCACATCATCTCTCAACTCTTAGGATGCTACATAATGTTTTATTGTGCAACGCTCCAACAATTAAACATAAAACTTTATTTATAGAGTGTCCACAATTTTTCTCTTCCTATTCAAATAGGACAGTTTTAAAATAAATCTCCTACTACAAATAAAACTACTTTCCAAAATAATATTCCTATTAAAAATAGGATTTCTTCCTTTCCATATTAGTAAAAAAAAAATTCTAAATAGAATTCAAGGAGTATCCCAATATTTCTTCCCTTAGCTCGAATATCTGAATATGATTTGAAGAGTATCCCAACAATTCCTCTATCGACTCAAATCTTCAAATACTTTAACTTTATTACTGTCACCGTTTTCGTATTCGTCACCATCTTTCACACCATCGGTAACACCCGCCATTATCCACATAATTTGCAATATTCGAATTATTCGCAACATTTACGTTATCCTTGTTATCCGCATCTTTCACACCATCTGCTTAATTCGCGTCACATGCGTCATCCGTATCATAGTTGTCGACGCCGGGATTTTCGTCGTCTCGTTTTTTAATTAAAATGCCCTTTCCAATTTTAGCCTTTTGAATTAAATGTGATTTTGAAAAGGGTCGGCTTAATGTCGACGGGTTTTGAAAGATCGATTTCTTTATGAGCCAATTGACCAGAGTCGCCAGTAGGTATATTTAAAATGGACGTACCAACTCATCCGAATTTTGTTTTCGTAATTGCTGGCTTATATGTGACTCCGAATTAATTGGTCCGCAAACCAAGATTCATAGAGTTCGGGGGCTTGCTTAAGCGAGGGGAAGGTGTTAGGCACCCCCCGACTTCCGTGAAAATACGGTTACCGCAATCTTGATGTTTTCATATCCTTTTAAATACTAAAACATGTGTGTGTGTGTGTGTGTGTGTGTGTGTGTGTGCGCGTGTGCGTGTGTGCCTAAATGAATGTTTGTGGTGACTTTTTGCATAAAAGTTGCTTTGATTTTATATGGCAAATGTGTTTTGTCGGGAAAGTGTTTAGACGTCTTTTGACCCAAATGACGAGGCTTTGCTTTTTATAAGAAAGATTGATTTTAATTTCGAAAACGTTGAGGTTTTTTATTAGATGTCATTTTAGAAAACAATAGTTTTAAACTTTTGTCAAATAGGAATCGAGACTATACATTGCTTTCTAACAGTTAATATAAATAAAATGAAGGCAACTTCTAGAACTCTTTAACCCTATGCACAAAGTTTAATGAAAACGTTTATTTATTTTTTACGAAAACATCTTTTATGACATTTTAAAACCAAATGTAGCCTTTTCGTCAAACAAGGATCAAAATTTCCCAAAACTCTTAATTTTACAATCTCGTGAATCTAATATCCTAATTTGCTTGATTTTATGAAAAGCTTTATCATTTATTCCAAAATCATTTTCTCGCGTTAAAAGGAAAATCAAGCATTTAAAATAGCGTTGAGGCTATTCACGGGCATGTGAGCCATCTAAATAACCCCAAACGCCCACAATCGCACGTTTCAATATTACGGGGCCTTAAACCCGATTTTCGATCCGACATCGCTTTAAGGCCCGAAAATTACATATTTACAATACAAATGCATCGCCATCGCTACATACGTAAAAGCTAGAAAATAAACTAAAAGGATATCATCGGGAGGTTAGGAGGAGATTCCATCCGCAATAAATCCTCTCTAACCGTCCCTAATCCATAGATCCCAAAACAAATATCGACTACATTGGGTCTAACTTCCAAATACACTAAATAAAACTATTTAAATAGCAATGTACCAAATATTTTCGGATCCACAGTAGATTCACCCAACAAATGCACAAATAAATGAATATTTACCGATTAAACTACTAAAGCAAGATAAAAGATTAAATCTAATAAAACTACAAAATATGCACTAACAATAAGAGAGATTGAAATCTTTGCCTTGATATTGATGGAAATCACACACTAGCACTCAAATCGGATGTAGGATACAATGTAGGGAGTAAAGATTGAACAAAATGAGACAAATCCTCACATTTTTTGGCAAAACCCGAAGGTTTCTCTCTCTATTTCCGCCATTTTTCTCTCCTTAAAAACCTTCAAAAACTCTCCTCTCTTCTCTCGGACGCAACAATGGCGATGTATAGCTGATCTGCAGGCAGCCGCAGGTGCATCTGCGGCTGGCCGCAGGTGCATCTGCGGCTGCCTGTTGTGGCCGTCTGAGCCGCCGCCTCGGCTGCCGTGTGCCGTCCTCGAGCCGCGCACTGTCCCGTTTGTCGGTGGCCGCAGGTGCATCCGCGGCTGTCCGGCTTGCTTTTCTCGATTTCTGTGCCACGCGGTCTTAATTCGCCAATTTTTGTTGTATTAATTTGGGAGACTGTTACTTGATGTAGAAATTGCTATTTGTGCTTGTATTAATTTGGGAGGCTGTTCGGGGGAGCGAGACCCCCGAATATCGTAAGCGTAGTGGCCATTAGTCGCCTTTTGTGATCAGCTCAAGTTTTTCTGGATCAAATGTTTGTCTTGCCTCAAGTAACCTAATGCTCGTTGTTCGTTGTGGCGACTTTGACCGTAAGTCGTTGGGGTGGCTTCATGTTGGGGTCCACCTTCCTTTTCGCATGTCGGGTCCAGTGACGACTTTGCCCTCCTGCCAGGGTTAGTAGAGAAGTGCAAAATTTGGGTGTCTACAATAGTCATCATCATCTAGCGACTGTATCAATGATCCTTTATAAGTACAAAATCTTTTATTCATCAACATCATGATAAACATCTCTAACTCCTTCAATCTCCACTCTCTTTATTTGTCACACTAATACGACTAATTTTCCTTTACCCTGGATCTAATTAACCTAGCTCATGATACCACTTGTTAAGAATTAAGTCAATACAAACCAAACAATATAAATAAAGAGAGAAGAACAATACAAGATTTAACGTGCTTGAAAAACCTTTATAAAAGAAAAAAATCACATGTCAAACTCTGAATCTCCACTATATTAATAATAATGGGTTTATAATAATTTTCTAAAGTTTTACACCCTAAAACTTGAGATTCTACAATACCGCAATATAACTTTTTGTACGGACTAAAAATTGAAAAACCCTCTATCTTATAATACAACTATTTTTGCACAGAATGTAAAAATTGCATAAACTCTTTCCCTCGCACAAACCAAAAAATCCCTCACATATTCTCTCAACTTTTAGGATACTACATAATGTTTGATTGTGTTATGCTCCAATAATTAAACATAAGTCTCTATTTATAGAATACCTACAACTTTCCTCTTCGTAATCAAAATAAGACATTTCTAAAATAAAACTCCTACTACAAATAGAACTATTCTTCAAAATAATTCTCCCATTAAAAACAGGACTTATTTCTTTTTATATTAGATTCGAGTAGTATCCCAACAATTCCTCCTTCGACCTAAATATCTTAATAGGATTTGAGAAATATCTTAACACATATTTTTTACCATGCTAATATTATAGGGAATAAATATTTACTCAAGTAAAAATAATAGTTTCACAAGATAGCTCTCACATAGATAATAAATTAATTCCACACGTAAAAGAAAATTTATAAAAATATCAAATTTTACTTATAAAAATATCAATTTCAATATTATATCCCTTGAGAAAAATACGCAATTCATGTTAACAATATGAAGATTAATATAAAAGTTTAGCAAATATATATATATTAAGTGAATCCCTTCATCACATAATATATATATATATATATATATATATATATATATATATATATATATATATTACTAATTTTATATAAAAATAGCATAAAATTGATGCTCAACAAATCCAAAAGATATTAATGTGACATTTACTACTAACAGTAAGTATTTAAGAGTACTACACTACAGGTAAAGTCTAGGATGAATTCAAGTCTGATGGGCAACTGAACAAGGTCTCCGAGAGCTGGGTCGATATCACAAGAAGCATATGAAATACTGATATCATTCAACTTACCCTCTGACCTGGCCGCCCCCTTCCATTTGGCCCATGTGCGTATTTCCCAACTATTATTAATGGTATACTCCAAAATAATTTAATTTTATATTGTAAAATATGGAAATACATCTTCTTTGCTGCCTTTGGACATTTTTACCCTCGTTTCCCTTTTCTTTTTCCATTCAAAGGAAAACCCCCGGCTTTCATTATTTTATTTCAATTAATTCAAATATCCTCCCTCTCATTTTTTGGTATTTAAAGGAAGCAAGCTACTAGCTTACTACTACTACTACTAGAAAATCAGATAGCTCACGTAGTTTATATAACCCCCAAAAAAAAAAAAAACCCCACCAAAAATTCAAATGAATTTATCCCTTTTCGACTCCCCAAATTCCGATTTCTCGCCGGAATCCTCATTCGGATCAATAGATTCCCTCTCATGGGATGGAATACAATTACGTAATTCCCTTCCATTTAATGAAAATGACACCGAAGAAATGCTCCTATTTGGCGTTTTGTCACAAGCCGCACAAGAAATATCACAATCAAATTCCCCTAGAGTAATTAAAGAAGATGAAGTTCATTCGAATCCCCAAGAAAATCCCAAGAAACAGAAATCCTACAGAGGCGTACGAAGGCGCCCGTGGGGAAAATTTGCTGCAGAAATAAGGGATTCCACCAGAAATGGCATAAGGGTGTGGCTAGGCACATTTGACACTGCAGAACAAGCTGCTTTGGCTTATGATCAAGCCGCGTTTTCGATCCGCGGTTCGTCGGCAATTCTCAATTTTCCGGCCGAAATGGTCCGGGAATCGTTGAGTGACATGAAGCATAGTTGTGAGGCAGGGTGTTCCCCGGTGGTGGCATTAAAGAAAAGACATTCCAAAAATTTGAGCAGGAAAAGTAAAAGTAAAAACAGAGGGGTGAAAATTGAGAGTGTAGTAGTGCTGGAGGACTTGGGTGCTGATTATTTGGAAGAACTTCTGAGTTTAACGGACAATTCTACTCCTCGATGAATGAAAAAATTCACCTTTTTTTTTTATGTCTACTATTTTTTATTTGGTTAGTTTCCTTTTGGAATTTTGTATAGATCTTTTTGGTATCATGTACTTTTAGATGGGGCGTGATAAGTGAAAGTTGATGAATGTGGAATTTTTTTGTCAATTTTCTTTTCTCCCTTGTCTAGGTGTTCGGTTCTTTCTCTTCCAGTTGGGCCTAAAATAACAAAAAGAGAGCCTTATTTAACAATTTTTTCCAAGAAAATAAATATAATTTCTTCAGATAAAAACCCTTTTTTTGCATTGTCCATAATTCAATTATTATATTATAATTATTAAACTTAACACGGGATAAATTCATGGATAAATATGGAACAAAAATATATTTTTAAAATTTATAAATTTTATAAATGGAAATATTTTTAGGAAATGGAGGGAGTATAGAGAACATTTTGGAAAAGTTGATGAAAAGAAGAGATGCCAATTAGGTAATCCTTGATTGTGAGTCCTCTGTGTTTTTTCAGGGTTACATGACTGAGCCACTTGCTTGTATTCTTAGCATTCTTCGGGTGAATGGCCTTGTAAAGAACATTCTTCATTAAGCATAGATGCTACTACCTTTCAGCACAGTTAAGTATGTATCTTGTACTAATTTGAATGGTAGTATTATCGGGAAACAATGTTTAATTTGGTTAGATTCTAAACAATCACACATAAATTTATATACGAAAAAACAGAAAACAAAGAACTCGCGATATATTCAAGTTTATTAAATTGTTACTAATCTTGCATGTCTGATATATTTAATTAATGTGTCTACACTCTATACATCGTTTATATAGCAACTAAAAATTCTACCATGCTATAACTTGTGTACGTTTACGTGAGATTTAAAACATTAGATAAATCTCGAGATGCTAATAAATCTCCAAATCTAAATATACATAATGCTTGGCTTCTAGGAGGTGAGAAAATCGATTGCTCGCCGACAAGTGGGATAGTCACTCACTCGCCAGATGAGCGAGATCTTAACTATTATATCGTATTGGCTATTGTTTGAATACATTAAAGTATGAGTCCGTCTCAACAAAATTGAATACTTCTTACTCGTTAAATAGCATTAATGAAAAAATTATTGAAAGTTAACAAAAGGTTGTACCCTTACAGTTAGGGTACCCAAAAGTCCATAGGTTTAAATATATTTTAGAACGGGTTGAACCATAGTACTCCTGCTCGAGTAGAAGTCCATTTAAGTGGATGGAAGATTGTTTTATTTGTTTAAGAACACAAACATAATTTTTAATACTATAAAGAAGCAGAAATAATTTCAAAGAGAAAGAAGCTTCTATTTAGAAAGTTGAAGATGGGTCTAACATTTTAGGTGGACCATTTTCTGGCATTTATCAAACCTATTTTAAATTAGAGGGATCTTCAAAATATTAAATCCATTAGCTAAGCTATTATGTCATATAATTTCAGTAGTGGTTTATTTATTTATAATATCCAATAATGGATAGTAGTAATATTTTGTGGTCAGCAAATCCAATAGAAATATGCAGATGAGAAGTGACGTCCCACTTTTAGGCCTTTCCACGGAACTTAGTTACAAGTGGTACTATTAAATATATACATTCGTACGTAGAGACAATAATAATATGAATTAATAATGACCGAAAATATTGAGTTCTTTATACTTTTCTTTAACTTGTTGACGAAACCATAAATTTTTTTTTTTTAATATTGCATAAAATTCTCTAGAAAAGTCGCGGATTCTTCTTAGTACTCCTTTTGTTTTAAAATATAAAATTCATTTGAAATTTATTAATTTTAATTTAATTTTAAAATTTGATCACTTGCAAATTTATCGTGTTTCGATTTTTTTTTTTTTTCTAATATAGTTTTTGATATTTCGACAAGATATGGACCACATTTATGTAAACAAAAAACTTGTGAAAATATAAAAAATACATATAAAAATATCATTTCCACTTTCTAAATTAAATCTATTATTAGTATATTATAAAAAGATAATATATATAGGGAGACCGATCCATTGACAATATTATAAAAGTAAACGTATCCTTATAACATATCTCAATCGTTTAGGTTGAGATCTGACAGTTTATACGACTCTCGTCCGTAATATAATATCTAGGTATCCGCAGTATTATACTACAGATGAAGGATATTGTCCAAAATGTCCCTAACATTTAAATGAACAAACTCATCATCCGTAATATTATACTGCAGACTATAAAAATTGAGAAATATTTAAATTTATGAGATAAAAAAATAAATATATAAAAGATTTACATATTATTATTTATAGAAATTTATGATTATATATAGCAAAATTCTAAACATTAAGTAGCATTGATTTTTTCGGCATTTATAAGATTTGAGCTGCCAACCAAGTAACAAAGTACAAGGACCAATGGCCCTTGGTTTACTTCCTGTTCCTCGTACGTATGGGTTGAAAAACGCTACTTGGTCATTAATTAGATGAAAATAAAGCAACAGAAAGACTAAAAATATTTAAATATATTAGTACATTATAAAAAGATAATATATATATATATATAATTAAGCCATATATCTATTCTAATAATTGATAATGTAAAGGATTTTAACAGTAAATATTAGACATTAGAATTATTACTGAAAAGGAATTGGACTTTTCATTTTATTGGATCGGAAGAGAAGTAACTGGGCTTGGGTCTTTTCGTACCAGGCCTCAGAGCTCTTATATAACCAGGCTGAAACGAAATTATTTCTTAATCTACATCCGCCGCATACCTTGATTAAATTTAATTTGTCCTAACAATTACCTCTACCCTAATAACTTCTTCTTTTTTTGATAGTTTAGCAGAAATTATAACATTCCTGTCAGTAGAGCCGTAAATAGTAACCGAAAAATTCGTATTCGTCCGCATTCGTATTTGGAAAAAAGCGAATATTATTCGCATTTGAAAAAAAATAGATATATCCGTATTCGGTTTAAAAATATTCGCAAATAAACGGATACGAATACGGATATAGGCATATTCGTATTCATTTAACATCCGTTCGTAAATATATCCAGCGGATATCTGAAATCCGATATCCGAATTCGAATCTGTATCCGGAATTTGTATTTGAATAACTTATATATATATATATATATAAAATAAGCAAAATAATTTATTTTAAGTGGTCTTCCTAATATAATAATTAGTTTTCACTATCATACGAAATTTATTTTTAAAATATGTCATTTCACTTCTAAAAAATAGAAAATAACACTTTTATTATAATGTTAATAAATTGATTTAAGTATAGTTAAGAAATTTTTACTATTATAAAGTTAAAATATTTTAAATGTATCATTTAACAAGTGTTATAAATATCATTTAACAAGTGTTAATATATAAATTTTGGATCATTTAACAAATGTTATAAATATCATTTAAATGTTATAATTATAGATTATAAATATTCAAACACACTACAGTATTGCTCTAAACATATAAAACGGACATCAACTTATTAATGAACATCAAATTTTAATAAGTAGAGCATTCATTTTAAAATTTAGGATTTTAAAAATAATAAAAATTAACATTCATTTATTAATGAATTATACTTTAAAACTTATTATTTTTTCCTTTTATTTTAGTTATATATAGTGTTACAATATATCTAAAATACATCAT